>JACVBY030000513.1:717500-1050338 GCA_017589505.3 Metroxylon sagu
CTAGTCCAATGCCATGGATAATAAAAGCTGATAACATATATTTCTTATATTTGATACATAGTTTATGGCATGGTGTTTGCAGTATGATTTATTTTGTTATATGCATTATTTACTATTATAAAGGTATTTTCTTGTATATCTATATCTGTATATGTAAGGATTCTTGCTAAGCTATGAACTCATATCATATTCATTATATCTTTTATAGAGCCTGAGGATTTAGTGACTGAATGGGGTTAGGACTATTAAGATGTAGCTATATATATGTTGAGGATAAATAGGCCTTACATGCTCTTAGAATTTTGCTCTAAGGGTATGCAGCAATGTCATACACCCCAAGCCGGGTATCGGGTTTTGGGGGGTGACATTAGGAATGTTGTCCTATAGAGTCCAACATCTTGATGCTTGCAAAAACTCAAAGCCCTTTTGAGCTAATCTAGACCTATTGGATGAAGTTAGATAATAAGCTTAGATTCAAGTAACAACCGATTGGCAAAGGATAGCAAGGTACCATAACTTTAGAATCAAGGAAAGACTTTTCAAGGAAGGAAACTTGATCCTAAGAAAGGCTAAAGCATTTACTCATATAAAAGCCTCTAGCAAGCTCGTGCTAAATTAATAAGGCCCCTATAGGATAGCCAAAGTTCTTAAGTCAACATTTACAAGTTGAAAATACTAGATAGCACACCAATACTAAGGACTTATAATTTAGAAAACCTGAGGATATACTTCTTATAAATCTTTATGTTAAGTTTTTGATTAATTTCCATGCAAACTCCTATTCATTTTAATAGAAATCGTCCATTTATTTCAATTATTAAATTGAATGTGTTTTAAAGATTGGTATGTAGACTTATATAACTCACTTGGTGGGAGTCAATACTTGGAAGAAAGTTTTCTTACATATCAGCTTAGAAATCATAGGACGAGAAAGCTGCTCGGTCCATTGAGAATGAGAGGGCCAACACACCCATAACTTGCCTCGAATGGAGAGTAAGATGAAGCAAGATGCCTCATTATGGATGAAAAGGCTAATAGGCTTATAACTCACCTCAGATGAGACAGCCCATCATATCTCCTAGCTTGTCAAAGATGGAAGGCTAACATGCCCTTAACTTATTTTAGATGGAAAGTCTCATATCACTCATAACTCACTAAAGATGGGAGGGCTAACACATTGATAACTAGCTTTAGATGGAAAAAGCTTCATATTGCTCACAACTTGATGAGGATGGGAGGACCAATGCAACTCATTACTCGTGTAAGATAGAAAGAGCTGAACATTGCCCCTAACTCACTAAGGATGGAAGAGTCTATAAGACTGACAACTCACCTTAAATGGAAAAAACTAGACAATGCTTACAACTAGCTTAGATGATAAAGCCTATGAGGCTTAAAACTCACCTAAGATGAGAAGAACATAGCTCTAAAAATTACGCAGGATGGAAGAGCCAAGAGCTCATAGCTCGTCGAGGTTAAAAGGATCATTTAGCCCCTAAAATGCTTAGGATGCAAGAACTCAGAAGGCTCAAAACTCACCTAAGATGAGAAGATTGTGATCATAAAGATTACCAAGGATGGGAAAGCTAGGAGCTCATAATTCATTAAGGTTAAAAGGTCACTTTGTTGCTAAATTTAAAGACAGCTCAAAGCAACTCTTGCATATGAAGATAAGTTTGAATTGGAGTGATAGTTAATCCTAAGATAGTTAATTTGTCAGCATATATTTAGCCCTAGATGGAATGGACTCTAAGAAGTCTAAGGTAGAAGAAAATCTTAGTCGCCATGGAATCTTTCTCGCATCAGGATACCTCATACCGATGTATAAAAGAAACAAGTTTGATTCAATCAACAAATACATTAGAGACTCTTCTCTCTCTTTTTATAGCTTTCCCTGATGTATTAGCTTATCTCTACTAAAAACTATTAATTTGAACGTTGAAGGATTCTCCATTAGGATAAATTCTGAGGCCTTTCCACTTTAGCTCGCTCTTTCCTTCTCATAAGCTTTGAAGTTGGTCTCTTGAATCTCCTTATTTGTGATGGTGCCCTTCATTGATCTTATAAGTTTCTTCATTTTCCAAACTCATTTTTATCATTAACTGTCTATTACTATTTGGAGACATCATTAGATTAAACTACATCAAAGTGCATAATTTCTTTTTCTTTAAAAGAAAAATAGAATCTAATTACTTCAAAGAATCAAACGGTAAAGTAACTTTGATCAAAAAATAGAACTTAGTAAATAAATATTAGAGTTTGTCTTGAGACTAACAAGCTCAAAATGGACATGTTTCCATATATAAGAACATGAGTCCTAGTCCGTGTATGACACTATAAATCCTTCTTCTATATAAAGCTTTGACGTTTAAGGTAACTTAAAGTATTAATGAGAGAGTCAAAGAGAAGGTTCAGTTGAGTGCAAGAGAAAATATCTTTGGTGAGGAAACTGTCTGTAATGTCCCAAACTCACCTGTTAATCCAATTAACTTGTTAGTGAGCCAAAATTATGTGTCCTTAAAAACTTAAGTGTAAGTTAATTGATAGCAGGTAAACTTGAATTATAAGCTCCATAGCAAATAAACTTGAGTTATAAGCTCTTTAAACTTTTTCTTCCTATTCGATGTAGGACTATTTTTGGGGTATTACAATCTCTTCTTTATCAAGTGACGTCGTTATTGCATACCATAAGCTAATTAGAATCTATCTCGGGTCAGATCGTTGGTGCTCTAAGGATGGCTCCACTCTATAGCGGAACTTTACCATCGTTTCATGGGTAGCCCTTTCCTTCTGCCTACTAACTTTCGTATACTTGAATCGACTCTGATACCATTTGTAACATCTTAAGCTCACTTATTGGTCTAATTAACCTGTTAGCGGGTCGAAACCATGTGGTCCTTAAAACTCGAGTGTAAATTATTTGATAGCAGATGAATTTGAGTTATATGCTCTTCAAATTTTTTTTTCTTATATGATGAAACTATTTTTAGGGTATTACATTGTTATTATAATTTTTAATTATTATTTTAATAAAATTTTTACCGTCTTTATTGGATATGGATGGATATAGGTCAATCCATGTTAAATCTTATGTATTGTTTCTTTTTTTTTTTTTTTTATTCTTGTATGTTGATCTCTTCCCTCCTCGAACTTCCGTAGCAATAACTCAAGGAAGGTAGCAGAGGAAAAATCTCCCCAAGGACAAAGGATCAGAATAGTACATTTTATCAATTCAAAGTTCCATTCGCACCGGCCCGCACCTCGGTCCGGTCTGGTGACTCGGTCTAAACTCCCCATGCAGTCAAAACGAAGAATGCTTACGTATAAAACTGGTTTTATTCCTTTGGGGGAGAATCTGAGCACGTGCTGAAAAGAAAAAAATAAAAGAAAAGAAAAGAAAAAAAAAGAGGGAAGGGGGGAGGGATGCCTTCCACTACCTACTTGATTATCAAACTTCATCCCGAAGTGTTGGCTTGCTGGAGTTGGACTTTGGGCGTCTACTTTTCTTACAAAAGTCCAATATACAAGCAAGACATCATATTATATACGTTTCTAATTGCCTCTCTCACGAGGAGCCACCTTGGTAGTTTAGGCCTTTCATGTTTCAATCAGCTAGCTAAAAATTGCCTAACATCATCCTTAAGTTCGGCAATCATCTTGACCCCATTCCACACAAAGTGGCATGAGAAAAATTCACCAGCGGTGTCCCCATTCGGATGAATGATGCTGGTGGCCGCATCAGGCGACTTGACACCTGACACCATCGAAGAACCTTCGCGTCACCTTGTGGGAAGGCTCGTGAAAGCCTCCCCTCTTTGTATAAATCGGCACCGGCTCCCACTGGCCAAAAACACATGTGCTTGGAAACGGTCGCGGCGGCTGCTTTGGGCCTCACTGAGATGTCCTGCTCTCCTTTCTTCCTCGTAGATGGCCCTTCCGGAGTTCCATCTGGTTCTGAATTCTTTCCTGCCGAGGTCTCCGATGAGTCCATGCTCGGAGTCTCCGATGGTGTAGCCCCTGATGAAGCCCTGTTTGAGGACTCGTTTCTCGCCGGCCACCCCAAAACGCTGCTTGCCAGCGATTGTGGGCTAAATGCGCCAGCGACTGGAGTGGTGATGTATGTGGTGACATTTGATTTATTTAAGCTAAATTGAAGACCCCTCCGCTGTAACAAGCCATGGGGGGGGGGGGGGGTTTGCCCTCTTGTTCTTTGTGGTAAATTTAATTATGTGACTGCAGGGATTGCGGGAGTAGCATGAAGAGAATGAAGGTGGGTGTGGGGTGTCGGATTGGATTTAGAACAAAGTCTGAGGTTGATGTCTTAGATGATGGCTTCAAGTGGAGGAAGTATGGGAAGAAGTCTGTGAAGAACAGCCCAAATCCAAGGTATGCTGTGTTAAATGTTGTTAGACGATAGCTATTAGACGGCAAAAATCCAATCTTTTTCTTTTTCTTGAGATAAAAGGAGGAGGTATATGCTTCCCCCGACTTTATCATAAAGAAAGAGAAGCAAACGATGCAGATTTATTAAAGAAAAATAAAATAGAAAAGTCACAGAGTAATCAATTTTTTGGTGACCATCTGGTACTTTAGAAGGCCACGAGCATTTCCAAAGCTGAAAAGAATGATCTTAAGAAGAACAGAACAGAATAGGAGCTAATCATGTTGGAAATCGATTACCAACTCATGAAAGCTGGCTTTGTATGTCTCTATGCTTGATATGGGCAAAAGGGATATCTGCAATCTCTCTTCTATTAGAACTCAACGAATCCTGATAACAATTTGCTTGCCTTCCCACACTTTCTTAAATCTCAGAACAGAGACACCCTTTTGCTGATGTTCTTTGAATCAGTTCTTTATATCATGCTTGCAATTATGACTCTTGACGGAACAAATGGTTGCAGGAATTATTACCGGTGCTCCAGCGAGGGCTGTGCAGTGAAAAAGAGAGTGGAGAGAGACCGGGAAGACTCCAGCTATGTGATCACAACGTACGAAGGCGTGCACAACCATGCGAGCCCGGCCACAGCTCGTTACGAATTTAGCCCTCACCATGCCGAAACGTCGCCGTGGGTATCATACGGGCAGCTTCCATTGGCGGCTTCAAATGTGTATACGATGCAGGCTGTTCACTCCTCTTACTGAGTGGTAGTAGTTTCCTTTCATACTTTCGGCAGCCCAAGCAAATGTAATCCAAACAAATGGTTGATTCTAAGCAGACCTGCCCACTCTGTGCGTGCTTCGGCGGGTGAGTGCACTTCGTACGTGCGCGAATGCTAACATTTGTGAAGTAAAAGATGGGCAATAATAGGGTTGTTTTCCATTGGTATGATGTTTGATATTTCTTGCTCATGAGCTTTTTATGTATTTTTTGAGGCTTGGTGGCCTTTTTCTCATCACCATGAAGAATTAAAAAAAAAAGAAAGATACTCTATAAACTTCTCTGGCTAGTTTCTTATTCCTGTTGATATGAGGATGTGATTTACATACGCCGACGAGAGAAATTCCTCTTGGAACAAAGTATAAGGCCAAACAGCTTGTATGCCGACGAGATTATTAGGACTTGAATGTTCTGAAAGAAAAAAATCCGTCCAATGATTGCAGCACTGTGCTTTATCTCAGTAGCAGCCATATCTCAGTGGCAGCCACCTCTTGTTTCTCAGCAAGTCGGATTCTATCCACTTCAGCCATCCAATACAAAATTTATTGGCAACTTTTTTCTTTTTCTTTTTCTTTTTTTTTTTTTTTTTTTTGCTTACCGTAAGTAAGCATGTATATTTAAATAATCATTATATATTTCATCTCAGACATAATAACTATCTGAAACTATAAACTCTTCTTTCATTATCTAAGTTCAACCTCGGCCATTCATTTGTTCATGATACTTATCCAACTATATACAATACTTTACAATATAAAGATTATAGCACAAAAAATCCATGCCTTCATCCATCTAAAAATACACCGTGGTGCATCATGGCTGCTAAAGTTATGGGCATAATAAAAAGGTGGTGCAACTGGAACCCGGAGATATCAAAGTTATGTCCACTGACGCCTGCAAGGCCATTCGGCTGTGCGCATATGGTGTGGTTGACGATATGCCATGCACCAGTGCAAGATAATTAGGCATGAAAAAGCTCAATAGGCCCGTGATCTCAACCCATAGATTAAAAGGGTAAGACCCAAAGCCCAAGCCATGGTCCTAGCAAGACCGCTCCACCATCTCCATACTGTGTTGCAAATCGTTCAAAACAAAGAGCATGGTCTACAGCCAGGTAAAGCTGGACCAAATTGGGTAACAGTCATTTTCTCCTCAAAAGCTTATTACTTGGCCCAATTATTGGCCATCTACAATGAGCTAGCGGATCTGAAGCAAGAGTACATTGGTCATTCGACCTTGCAGCAAGCAAATGTAACGCAAGATCTCTTGATTTCTTTCATCTTCTGTTTTGATGGTGGGTTCCTCATCAGTTACGATGTAAGAAATTCTTAAATAAGCTTAATTTATCATGTGAAATGTAAATCAAATCAATCAATTAGTGCCATGTTTTTTACTGTACCTTCTGGCTGTGAATTATAGTTAAATATAAACATGGGCAAATAAAGGTCTCGCGAGCTTTCTTTGGTCTGCTACTATTGTTGCTACCAGTTGGCTTCCTTCTTGATTAAAAAAACTCAACAATGATCCTCCTCTATTGTAAGTAACCAACCTGAACCATCCAATACCTTTGAACAGCACGGAACATTTGCTTTATTCTAGCCTTAAACACCATCAGAACAATTTTTTTTTTTTAAAAGAAAAGTGAGGGAAGAGATATTCTCCCATATTATTTTATTAAATTAGCAAAGAAATTACAGAGGAAGATGAGATAAAAGAAAGTAGATTACAAAAGTTCTAATAGAATTTCAAATGCTTTGCAGAGTAGAAATTGTCCCAGAAGAAAAAGGATAAGAGATAATTTTATGAAGTATTGATACTTGGAAAGAATTCTTCTTAAGAAAGATCCTTAAGTTTCTTTTATATCACATGCACCACATAAATGCTATGAATAATTAATCCTAGTACTTCCTCCAATTGGTCTGCACACCCTTCCTTCTCTGCATCATCCAAAGAGAGGTAAGGCTGGATGCAAGTGACTCAACCCTAAGGTACCGGCCAAGGCCTTCAATATGGTCCATGTAAAAGGGCATGGGATAAAAAGTTACTCAACAGTTTTTTGATCAACCCACACAAGACATCCATTTCTTACTTTCCAACCTTTCTGAACCAATATATCATTAATATGCAATTTATTGAGAAGAGCCAACAAAAAAAAAACCCTAACTTTCTAAGGGTCAAATGCTTTATACACTATAGTATAGAATGGATAGATGATATCTCAAATGGTGTATGAATCTATAAAAAGAATGTACATTAAACCTACTATCTCAACTAAGCTTTCAAATCGAAACATCAAACTCAAATATCGAGTGAACTATGGAAAGCAAACTCAAAAGCTCCAACTATTATGAGGTTGGAGCTGGAAGAGGGCCATGCAAATAGATCCTCCATTGTTGTGCCCTGTGACTCCAAAGTGAGGCCATTGAGGCATTTCTAGATGTGATAAAGTTGTATAGGTCTCGAAAGAGGAGGGCAAGGGAGGTACGAGTAATCCAGTTATCTTCCTAGAATCTCATGTTCTCTTCAATGAAAGTTTAAGGTCAAATAGTTTAAGAAAATGTTTAACTCCTGATAAATATCCTTCCATATAAGTGACACTTTTTGTACTCTTCTCTTCATGTGTATGATGAGGTGCCCTCTTGAATAGTAGGATCTAACTGTTTACAAACTTCCAAGCCCACTTACCTAATAATGCCTTGTTTATACTCTTGATATTTTTGATGCCTAAGCCACCTTCTCTCTTATCTATACAAACCATCTCTCAGTTGATTAGACCATTGAATCCACTGATTGAATCTTTCTCCTTTTAAAGGAAAGCTTTCCTTAACTTATCTATTCTCCATCTTACCCAATTTGGTAATTTGAGCAGAGACATGAAGTATGTTAGGAGCGCTGTTAGGACAGAATTAATGAGATAGAGTTTACCACTAGTAGAAAGCAATCTTTCTTTTTATGAGGCTAACCTCCTTTCCTTCTTCTCGATAAGTGGCATCCAACATAGTTTGGGGATCTTTTGGTCATAAAGAGGTAGACCAAGGTAGGTTAAAGGAAATGTTCTTTATATGCAGTTCGTTCGCATATAGCAAAAGACTGAACCATCCCTTCTTTTGCATTTAGGCAAATTATAGAACTTCTATGAAAACTGATTTTAAAGCTTCTGCATTTTCAAAGGCAAAAGAAATTCCTTGACTACTATAAGGCTCTTCTTTTGAACAACACAAAATATAAGAGAGTCGTTGGTGAAATGCAAGCTCTTTATATCACACATTTAAGGAGAGTTACTAATACCTCAAACAAGATTGACTGTCCTAACTTACTTCAATAGGTTAGTGAGCACACCTGCACCCAAAATAAAGAAGGGTGGTGAGAGTGGGTCTTCCTGCCTAACCCTTACTTGTAATTGATCCATCTGCTTGGGCAGTCATTAACCACCATGCCTACTTCTATTGAGAAAAGCAGGGAGTGAATTTACTTAGTCCAATTAGAGAGAAATCCATGAGCCACCAATGCCTCTATGAGAAATTTCCAATTAACTCTGTCAAATGCTTTATTTGAAGTCAGTTTGTAAAGTATTACAAGGGAGTTAATATGCCTATAGCGAGCCAAAATCACATGCACCATAATAAAGTTCTCTACTATTGATCTGCTTTTGATGAATGCCAACTAGCTTGTATGCATAAGAAGAGGAAAGAATTTTGCAAGTTTAGATGCTAGAATTTTGTGGATAATTTTATAGACACTATTGAGAAGGCTGATGGGTTTGAAACCCAAACAGATAGCAACTTTCTTTTTTAGGCACCAATACCAAGTAAGCAAAATTTAGTTGGCACAAGTGTAGAGTACCTTTATGGAAGTCTTGAAAAAGAATCATAACATCATCATGAAACAGATTCCAATATTTGTAAAAGAAATAGATGGAGAAATCACTCGATCATAGGGCTTTGAAGGCTCCAAAAGAAAAGTTGGTCTCTTTGACTCCATCCGGAATGAAAGAAATGACCAGAGCACTTATATTTATCTCCAAGGGGTTGTAAAAGCAATTCCAATCAATAATAGTAAATAAGGTGTAAGAGCCATCAAATAGACTTTTGAAGATGTTATATATTTTAAAAGTGATTTCTTTCTAAAAGTTGAGCTCCTTCCTATAGGCATCTACAAAGAATGCAATCCAATTATACCTTTTCTACTTAGATGCAACCTTGTGAAATAATGCAATGTTTCAGTCTCCTTTCTTGAGCCAAGTTTCTTTCGATTGTTGTTTCAATAAATCCCTTCTTTCTCGTATGTATCAAGTAGTGATCTCTTTGGAATCTTCTTAGTGGTCAACTGTGCTTGGGATAGATCCATTATTTTCTCCTTGTCTAACAAATCAATATCATGAAAAAGCTTTTGTTTGATTTCTTCATTATCTTTCATCCTATCAGCGGATCACTTCCTTAATACTGTCCTTAGTCTTTTGAGATTTTTCTCTCATGTTGTTGCACTATTTTAGCTTCCTCTAATGCTTCTTCAAGAGTTCTGAATAATGGAGTCCAAGACCTCTTCCTTGATCCACTAGGCATCAAATCTAAATAGTCTAGTTTGGTGCATAATAACAAATTTTAAGTTATAATCTAAAGTAATAAAAACATGATTGGAGACCGCACTAATCAAAGCCTTCTGAATAAAAGCTAGAAATATATCCTCTCAATCAAATAAGAAAAGAAAGTGATCTAAGTGGGCAAGAAAAGACTTTTCTTTACCATTAGACCATGTGAAATCTCTTCCCTTAAGGTAGGTATCTACAAGGCTCAAAGACTCAAAAAAAAAAAAGAAGTGAAAGTAATATTCCCTCCTCTACTTTATGGATATTCCCTCCTATCAGCCTGATTTGTGGTGATATTGGAAGTCTCTTTCTACTAGCCCCGTCTTTTGAAAGCACATCTAATTGAAGCCAATTCAGCAAAGAACTTAGTCCTGAAAGGTCAATTACGAAGTCCAAATACAGAAGTGACGATCTTACTTCTCCTTAGTGGATTGAAGAGCAGCTCAACAATAATGGTGCAAGATCTTAAAGATCTTATAGATGGGCTGGGTAAAGAGTATAATTCTAGGTTCTATTTGATAAGTATTCTCCTACTTGTACTCTGGGCATTCTAATGCTCCCAACTAGAGATCTTGGTGCCACCAAGAGACTAGAAGATCAGCAGAGCTGGGGACATAAGTTTAGATTTCTAGATAAGCACAATCTCACACTAAGAATCAGGAGCAGGTTACAATTAACATATTGAGGCATATTGGTTTCTCCTCAAAGAGACCAATATAACCTCCCAACTCTCAACCTTCAAGTCCGGCCATCTCCCAACTCTACCAATATAACACTTTCGTCACTTCCTGTGCTACATCGCTAGGGATACTTAGTCCACAGGCCTTCCTCGAATCAATCAATAGTTGATGGAGAATAAGGTGCAGAGGCAAAGCAGGGAGGGTTCACCGGGGAGACCTGTTTCACTTCTTCCTTCTTCCTCTTGCTCGGGGGAGGGGGGATAATCTTAATTGGGGCAACTGTCATATAGGACACCTCTGGCAACTCTCACTCCTAGAGATCGTCTTTGGAGCTGATCTCTTGTTGCACTTGTTAGGATTTCTTGTGCATGCCTAAGAGTGCAGTGGAAGTAAATAGATTTCATAAATTTCTTAATGAGATCTATTTACATGAAACCCTTAATAGCCAAGATCTCTTTAATGGCAACAATCAAATGAATAATTAGTAAATGTAGGATAAGAAGAGTACCTGTAACGCTAAATCCAATATGTTGGAATATCCACAAGGTGTCCAAGTATTCACCCTCCAACGTTGATCCACACAGGAACTGGGTTCAAGACTCTATCTCCTTCAAAACTTTGATCCTTGATGCTTAATCCTTCCAAAGGATTTGATTGGCTTGCTTTCTTTCCCTTCTAATTTTCTTTCTCTTACAAAAACTCTTCAAAGCCTCTTGTCCTAAAGAAGGCTTCCTTATCATGGTTTAGGTCTTGTCCTGAAGAAGACATCCTTGTCTTAGT
Source organism: Metroxylon sagu (assembly GCA_017589505.3). Taxonomy (NCBI): domain Eukaryota; kingdom Viridiplantae; phylum Streptophyta; class Magnoliopsida; order Arecales; family Arecaceae; genus Metroxylon; species Metroxylon sagu. Next base: position 728,707 of record JACVBY030000513.1, read on the forward strand.
TTAGGACAAGACAACCTCTTGTCCTAAATAAGACCTCCTTGTCTTAGTTTAGGACAAGACATATAAGAGAAATAAAATAAGAAAAAGAGGGAATTGATTTCTCTTTGATGGATTCATCTATAATCTTTGAACCCGAAATGAACTCCTATTTATAAGAGGCAGAGGGATGCATCACCAAGGGATGCATCGCATCCACACGGCTGATCATGATGAGGCGTGTCCCAAGGGTGACGCCTCATCATGATGAGGCGTGTCTCAAGGGTAGTGCCTCATCATGATGAGGTGCTAAGGGGAGGGGCGCATCTAAGAGAGCAGAAAGACGTATCCGCTCGCCTTATCCATGCGCTATCAGCCTTCTCACACTGATAACCTCACCCCACACTTATTTTATGATAATTTAATGGTCCAGATTAAGACACCATCCAATGGTCCAAAAGCAAGGCACCCATCACCATGATCTAGATTCAGGCACCAACTAATGGTCCAGATTCAGGTAACCAATGGTATAGGTCCTTCATACAAGGAGCCATCCAATGGTCCAGATCGAGCCATTGACCAATGGTCCAGATCCATTATTCAAAGAGCCATCCAATGGTCTAAATAAAGCCAATTAGGTTCCAACTCTTGGCCAACCCACATTAGGTTATGATTCAATCATATTAGATTAACCAAATATAAGAATCAAATTCAAATCTAATTCGAATCAGGAGCTGGGGTTTGCAACATGTGCTAGCATGTTTATCCTACAAACATGATCTAATCCAATTAGACCCTTGATCAGTTCCTTTTGTGTGTGACCTATTGGGTTCCACATCTAGCCAGCAGTAGGTATGGGTACAAGTTGACCTAACATGATTATAATATTTCTAATCCTTATAGGTTCAATAAGTGTGATCCCGAACTTGATAATTAGAATCCTTTCTAATTATTGATCAAATTAAACTCTTTAATTCAATCAAATCTATAAGACAAGATTGACGTCTAGCAACGTATCATGTCTACCCGGAAGATATGAAATTTGGTGGATATACCAAACATACCCTTCAGTGGCAAGTTACCGTGCAATTCAATCCTTCAATCATACTGCATCCTGAATAAGTATATGAGTATGGATCAATGTCAAACTTAATTACTTATTCATGTCTCTCTTAATCTTCTAATGATAATTCAATTAATAAAACATTAGAAACTCTTTCTAATTTTTCATTCTGCTTTGATCAAAGACTTTCTGAATCATCATAAGATTAGAGCAAGTAGGATGTGGTCTTCTCTTACTAGAAGTGATTGATTCCTTATTGATCTACTCACAATTTTCATACATAATCCACCATATCCAAAATACCTCGTACACAACTTAATGTCGTGAATGAGTGTAAACAAAACATGGATTCATGTGCATAAGATACTATGGTGATCTCAGATCTAAGGATCACTTGCACAACTCTCACTTAGAGAATCATCTTTTGATAAATAAGTAAGTATCCATAAGATGTTCTCTTGGTAGGTCAATTCAGTGAACTCATTCCTCTAATGAGCACCCACATATTTGTATTAGTGTCTCACATAAGTGATTGTGAGATCAATCATCCTCTGCATCGAGCATACATAAGATGTGCCAGTCTTTCCGGTAACATTGATCCCCGACTTAATGTACCAACGACTGGGAATGTTTTAGATTAGGGTTTTAGAGTTTTAGGTCTCACTGGCATGATCTCATCATAGCCCTAAAACCATTGCCCTAATCTATGGGGTTCATCATAATTATAAAAAGCAGTAAATGATGAAACATAATGCCTTCTATTTATAACCAAAATGTCATATACATGATTTGAAAGAACAAAAGAAACCCTATCGCAATACATACACAACTCTTTCAGTACTATCCTCTCTACCTCTTGGGTAGGAATTGGCTGTCGACCCCTTTGGGTTTGCTTCCTTAGTATCATCTTTCAGCCCTTCTAAACCACTAACCTTGTAGGACGAGGCAAAAAAAGATCTGGAGGAACCAAGGCTCACATCGGCTGGCAGAATTGGGGTATAGCATGAAGGTCCTCTGTTATAGACTGGGTCCTTGTTAAAGGCTGGGAAGTCAAGTTCAATATGCTGGAAGAGAAGGCCAACCCGACACCCTCCCTTTGAGGATGAACCGTCAGAGCTTCATCCTATTAAAGATGGATTGCCGGAGCTTCCTCCAGTCAAGTCCCTTATGCCGTGAGAGAGAGAAATGAGATCCTCCATCCAACAGCTAGGCACAATCCAGGAAGAGCTTGCCAGAGTTAAGCCGATCTGATTTGAAAATTTTTCCACAACCCCCGAACACCAACGGCAAACAAGCCAATTCTTCTTAGCTCTTGGAAGGCCCGGTCAATCTGCCTTGTGAAAAGCCGTGCTTCGAGCACTGGGCGCCTTCCACACATTATATTATATGAAGATCGTTGCCTTCCCGGGCCGCGCTCCAGTTGCCCTCGCTTTCGTCCCATTGGTATCAGAGGGCATCTGAGGGGGAGAAAAGACTTGGAACAGAGATATATATTATATGAAGATCGTTGCCTTGTTACAATTTCAAAATCCCTTCATCATTGCTTGATCAATACAGGATTTGGGCAATGGATCCATATGCAAGACCATACAGGTATACATACAGCTATCTATAGCTATACACTTAGATAATGGAGGCTGCATCCCATCTGATTAATTTAGCCAACACCTTCAGCCTTCTAGCGACCCCTTTTACCATTCAATGACACGGTGCGCACACTAAATTAAACTCCCATCATCCCTCGCGCCCTGCCGCTCTGTACCTATACCGAGAGGCCCAAAACAAGTAGTGCCCGAAGTTCAAAGCACTCAGCACGCACATTAGCCAGTAGAACCGGTCGAGGTGGCAGTGATTCAGATTAAGCTCCGGGAGCCACTTCTCATGCTGTGCTCCTCCGGTTAGAACGTTCACTATAGACACTAGCACGGAGCTCAGGTAGTACCCTGTCGCCAGTGACGCCCATGAGAGCGACGTTGCTAAGGACCTCATCCCTGATGCGGCCTCGGTGAAGAAGAACTCGAGCAAGCCAGCCAATGTAAAGAGGTCCGCCGAGCCTAAGAACAAGTACTGCAACGCCACCCAGAAGAATGTTATAGGCAACGGCTCCTCTGAATCGACCAGGCCGACTCTCCTTGCGACTCTCTTCCTCTTTTCCTCGACTAATGCCGCGACGGCCATTGCCACTGTTGATAGAATCAACCCAATGCCTATTCTTTGGAGGTGAGTTATGCCCATTTCAGTCTTTGTAACCTTTCGAGCGAAGGGGACAATCACATGATCGTAGAGCGGCGCAAGGACAAGGATGAAGATGAGGGGAAAGAACGGGAGCGATGCCGGCGGGACGGTCAGCCCACCGATCCTGGTGTCCATGGTGGCAGCCTGTTGGACCGAGAAAGTTGAGAGCTGGGCCAGGCAGCAGCTCAACATGATGGTGGAAAGGAATATGGGTAGTATTCTCATGACCATCTTGACCTCCTCCACTTCTTGCATGGTGCACGCAAGGGCCTTGTGAATGGGCTTGCTTTCCACTGCCCTGTTGAGGAACTTTAGTTCCTTAGATGGTGCTTCAGTAGCTAGTGTGTGTTTATTGGCTGCATCTTCTTCCTTTGCCTCCTCCTCCAATTGGATTTGTTTCCCAGAACTCGGCGACATGTCCACGATGGCATTACTCGGACTCCGAGCAGCATGGCCATTAAAGATCGCCGCGACTAACACCTGTTGATTGAAACAAGTCCGTGAGCAATTTGGCTTGGTTTTTAGGTGTTCCTGTTTTGAGTTTTACCTTGGCTATGGTCGTCAGAGGACTTCCGACTGCTATCTTGTTTCTGTATGTTGTGGAGCCTGCAATGAAGACTGGAATGGAGAGCAATATGGTAATGGTGGAGATCCCGAAGCCCCACTGCCATCCTTTGTTGTCCTCTATCCACACCACGAGAGTAACCGCAATGAGGCCGCCGCAAGAGAGGCAGAAGACGAAGTAGTTGAAGAAGGTGGACCGGGCTTTGCGGCCGGGCGCGGTGTTCTCGTCGAACTGCTCTGCCCCATGGGCTGGGAGCGATCCCTTTATGCCGCCAACGCCCAAGGCTACAAGGTAGAGGCCGGCGAAGAGCATTGCCGCCTTCCCACCGGAGACCTCTTGGCAGGGGTTGTTGGTGGTGTCTCGCTGGTCGCAGGACGGTGGCTTTAGGGCTGGAGACTCGGCTTGCACGGTGAGGATCACCAGTCCCTGTTGGCAGAAGAAGAAGAAGAAGAGGATCAATAACCCAACTAATTAATGGCTAAGCTGAAATTGGCCGGCAACACACCTTGGGCCCGGACCTGCTGTCACTGTGGTGAGGTCTCACACTGGTAGCTATTGGCCTATTTCACTTTTCCATGCAAGGGTCCCTTGCATTAATTTCAAAAACCGGATCACTCCCATGAATTTATCCCAGTCATCTTTAATGATTAAATTTACCTTTTAATCAGTGGATGCCCCATTTTAAACAGTTAGAGGAGAATAATAATAATAATAATAACACCAACAGAAGATGGATGCCATTCACCGTTTCCCCACTCACAAAGTAACAGCCAATGCTTGGGCGGAACATAAAAGAAATCGGCAGTTGGGTCCATCTAGATATGTATTTTAGCTGAAGTCTCTTTATCAAAACTGTGATGTTTCTGTAAATTATTATTATTGTTATTATTTTTTTAAAAAGACAGATATGGATGGTGGCCTTCAAATCTCAGTGAAGCCGACACTTAGCCCAGACACAATTTTAGCCCAGAAGAATGTGGGCCTTAGCAGTCATTGGCTTAGGTTGTGTACTTTGATGTATTTTTTTGGGATCCTTTTCATGGGAAGTGCACGTGAATCACCAGCAAGGATCCCGAGCAAGATCTTTCCAAGCTGACTGCCTGCCTGCCCTTCCCCAAAGTCAGCTACAGATCTTTCATTTTATCCATCCAGTTATCTGAGAAAGAAAAGAATGCCCCCTCCCTCCCCCAGAAGAAAAAGGTCAAGTGGGAAAAAGGCTCGAAGGAGCGCCAGCCGTTCTCGTATCCATAAGAGGAACTCGTGATCCAACCTCCCTTTCAGAATGTGTGTGATACGACTACTTACGTTACCCCCACCCTGACCTCCTAATTTATTTACTGATCCACAAAAAAAAAAAAAAAAAAAAAAAAAAAAAAAAAAAAAAAAAAAAAAAAAACAAAAAGGAATAGGACCTGGCGATGGGTCCCCATGGACCCATGAAATCGCGAACTTCTAAAAAAAATTTACTCAATTAATATGGAAATATTATGAAGTATCAGCATAATTATCACATGTTTTGGATGAAGAGTAACATCCAAAAACACTTTACCCTAATATCTTAGGAATCACTCATTTGATTTCATAGTCCAGCATTTATTAGAATTTGTATTCAGAAATCTTAAGGTCTACTTAATTATACAAGGCAGTTCCCTGCCGCTCTGCGCACGTGTGATTGTACGGGGAGGTGTGCACGGATGGGATAGGGGACCGAGTTGGACACGCCTTTTAAGAGCAGTTTATCGCGTCGGCACGGAGCATTCAGCTCCCATGTCACATAGCTTGTCGTGACCTCGCCTGCGGGCGATGTGGTTTTGATTCGGGGATTGTTATGGTTGAAGCCGGAGGAGGAGGAGGAGGAGGAGGAGGAGGACGAAGCTCAGGTGTTCGATGGTTTTCCATCGTTCCCTTGGAGCGGTATGGCCACGGAGGGCCATCCGGGAGCCCACCTCTCGAGATCCTTCGGTCGATAAATCACAACGCAGAGCATTCAAACGAGAGCTCCAAAGGAAGTCAGTCGTATTTTTTCTTTCTAGGGAGGCCGGAAGGACCACCAGGACATGTTCTTTGATTTGGCCCACTTGTCCTACCCGATACCCTTTGACCTAAGCTAGTAAATCGAAACAGTGCCTCCCACGGCGATTCCCTCGAATCATTCGGCAAGTACCACCAACCACCTCAGGAGCCCAGGCCGTGATCGGATGGGCGGCGTGCGAGGCGTGGGACCAATAACATAAATCATTGGATGAGGCCCCACGTAATTTTAAGGCAGAGAGGAGAGAGACACCGTAGTTCGACATCCAAACTTCTGCTCTCAGCTCAGAAATGCAAGCCGCTCCATCTACACTAGGAAATACTTAAAACGAACGAATGAAATTCGAGCATCATAGCTTTTTTATCACGGCTGTCTTTGTTTCTAGTAAAAGAATTTGGAGTTATATTTTATATTACAGTAAACTTCCAGTTGATTTGCACTTACTGAAGGAAAAAAAAAAAAAGAAAAAAAAAAAAAAGAAAAGAAAAGAAAAGAAAGAAAGATATAAATTAGGATCGGCTTACCAAGAACTCGATGAAAGCACTTATCAGGTAGATATGATAAGGGGTGAAGAAGGCATCAGAGAGGAAGCCCCCAAGTAGGGCCAGGAGGAAGGCGGTGCCCATGAAGTTGGTGACGGTGGTGGCCGAGCGGGCAGGCGAGAGGTCCATGAAATCGTGCAAATAGGTGACCAAGTTGCTCGCGTTTGCCATGAACGCCAGATTCTCCATTATCTCCACAACTGCGTTCCAACATCACCAATAATTAGTGCATCCATGCCTCAAAACTTTTCTTCGCATGCTGAAATAAAGCTCCTATCATAACCAATTAAAAAAAAATGTATATTGCGGCACTTAAAGATAAGCCACAGGAGTTAAAAAGGAAAAGAAAAAAGTTAATGCATGAAGATTCGAGTCCGAACGGATGCTCAGGAAAGAAGAAGACGTCAGAAAGAGTGATTTTTTTTTAAAGAAAGAAAGAAAAGAAAAAAAAAAAAAACAGTATATTTGCCCCTGAAAGTTCCCAGGCCATCAAAGAAGGAATAATGGAAGAAAAGTGAGTTCTTTTAAAGGCAGTAAAGCTAATTAAGGAGGAAAGCAATTAGGAGAATCAGTAAAGAGGAAGCTTAATAAGTCCAAAATTTAGGAGTTGCTTCTGTCCCATGTTAACGGCTGTGAGAATTATATACATATGAAGCTAGGCCATGATGAAGTTTGGCTGCAAAGGTAGGACTTACTGGATCTTTCCATCAATCGACTACTGATAAGAAGTCACAGGAAAAAAAACTCTCTGGAGATGAGAAACTAAGAAGAAAATGATCTTTTCACTAATCTTTTTTTTTTTTTTTGTTTTAAAAAAAAAACCTTTTTCCATTGCAGAAGTTAAGAAGCTCAAGTGTTCAGAGAACTACCAAGGACAAAGGAGGCTGCAAGCATGCCTCCATGTCTTCTTCTCAAGGCAGGTCTGTTCCTCCAGTCCACATATCCCACCCATCTCTCTGATTCATGCCCTTGCTCCTGCCATAAATAACAAACGACACCAAGGAAGAATTAGAACCCCCTCCAAAGAACAGAAGGAACGAACGCATCATGAGAACAAAGGATGGAGGAGGAAAGGAAAAAAAAAAAAATTATATGGCAAGTTGAGAGAAAGGAAACCCACCATTTTCTTTTTTGTCTGGCAAGCTGTCCTAGGCCTCCAGGTTTGAAGAAGATGTGGCTTGCTGTGGTGCGAGAGCTATGACATGAGCCTTATTTAAAGGGAGAAGGGCCCCCTTGCACAGGAGAGCGGTCTACAGCCTCCACCTCTCCCCACCCCACCCAATGAAAAAGACTAGTCATGCAAGGGAAGTCTCCATCAGCATGGATCGATAAAATTTCCTTCGTTCCCATGCTTTTCAGTTCTCATTTCAATAATAATTTCTTGCATTTGTTCTTGCACTCGTCCAACATATTATGGCCTTGTGGGTAACAAATTTCACCTTAAAAAAGAGAGAGGAGAACGCTAAGGGGGGCGACACAATAAAAGGTTCTTCTTATCTTGTGATGCTTGGTTTGAAAGAACTATCCCAGAAAAAGGAGAAGGGAATCATATCCTATTCCCTGGTTTGACTACCAAGGCACCATAAATGCAGACTATAGGCTCAGTCGTTCACCACCGTCATATTTATGGCATGTTGGTGGGTAAATTTTCTGCCTTCACCTAACTGGAAAGGAGCTTTCTCCTTCGCTCATGACTAAAAAGTCATGTGCATGAGCTAATTATAATTGCCTCTCCGTTACTTGTCACACGGATCTTCCCCTTAAGTGATTAAATTGACATAATTTCATCCAAGCCATATGCTTGATTTCATTCACTGCAGCAATGTTGATGGCAGTCATCGAACATCAGGCTGCGATGGCAATATGCTGTTCCATGCTTCAAGGTTCTTCAAGAGGTAAGTGGTTTTCCTTTCAGTTTTAAATTTATTTTAATGTTGGAACTTGAAATGAGCTTATATTAGGCAATATGTTCAGTGTAAAATCACAATAGTTATTAATAATAAGTTAAGAGCCACTTATGATAGTGAAAAATATGACGCATGGTATACGCATGTGGAGTGCTATGAGATTAGGCTGCAAAGTTTGGTTATGAAGCATTAATTTGAACCTAATATGAAATAAATAAATTTAAATTAATTTTAAGTGAGTTTGTATTATAATAGTGTCAGTATAATTATAAGATAAAATAATTATATTGTATCACATGTTGAGCCATCAACTCAAAAGTAATATGATTATGACCTAATTAATTTAATGCTGGTTATATATTTTCTTTTGCTTAGTTTAAATGATTTAATATATTAATGAATTTTTGAAATGATTAAACATTACTTTGGAATATATATTTTTATATTAAAAAAATAAAGCAACATATTAGTATTAAATGGATTATGTCTATTCGTATTAAGTAGGTTGTTAGACAAATCTTATCTATTTGTATTAAATGAGTTGTAAATCGAGTCTTATCTATTTGTGCTAAATAAGTTGTTAAATGAGTTATATCGTATCAATCTAACATGATTTATTTATTAAATAGGTTAGACATATCGTATCATATTACTTGTTTAATAAATGGATCAGATTTGTATTGAAATTTTTGATGCGATTAATTAATTGTAGTGTATTCATATCAACATATATAATATTATACTTCAACTTTAAGGCAATATAAACACAACATGGCAACACAAAATGTCATCCCTATACGAGATGCCTCATTTATCGTTTCTACCTTTATTCACAAGTGATGGTATCCCAAGGTCCTAGAGAGGAAAAGAGAACTAAAAGATGCCTTGCTATTTGTTACCAAGAATTTGAGAAAGCTATGGTGGGCACACCATATTTGCTAGTGAGCACGAAGATAAGTAAGAATTGATAGAGATATTCCTAAATATCGATGAAAATTCTTTTGTTTTGCTGAAGAATAATAACTATACTATTATAATCATTTCAATAATTACCCATGTCCAACACTTGTGAACCACCTCTCATTTTTATTTTATTTTATTTTAGTTTGTTGGAGATTTTTGTTTTCAATTTTCTTTGAGGTGACCACCTCTTGGTGCATAAACTAGAAATATCATTTACTTGGAGAACATGTGCAGCCATTGTGTTTAACCCAGTTTATAGATATGCTTTGATGTGGATGGCACACTCCTATCATGCCCACTAATCGAAGGAATAATAGTAGTGACATAAACAACAATATTAGCAGTGATAAGTCTAAAGATCCTTTGTAATAAAAACTCTCTTCCGGTATTGGAATCGGTGGAAGAATTTGTGGTTATTATCATCAAGCTTTCGATGGTCCTTGGTAAAACAAACCAGCTAAGAAGGATGCATGATGGTGACTCCCGAATAGATAGGGGAGGACTAACTAGTGGCGGTTGTGGTTACCATGTTAATGTGATAACCACTAGAATGGCAAGACAAAGAATGGAATAAAAGAAATGGATGAGGGAATCATGTGGATTCTTCGCAAGGGGTTGTGTTGAGGGCGGAGGAGGCTCATTGGATGCGACCGGTCCAAATCCACAAGGCGTGTTGCATAATGTTCTCAGTATTTTATTTGGAAGCAGTGCAGGGATTTGAGCCAAACAAGCCCAAAAATTGTTCTATTAAGTTGGTGGACGCAATGCCAGGAAAAAACTTGTTTGTTCGTATTTCAATATAGGGAAAAAAAACTTGTGCATGATTTCAAACTTTATTAACAAAGTGTAAAAGTATATGAGTCCGTGGTTCATTGACGTTTGTTTTCAAAGTTAGGTTCAATTCCACTTATATTTAAGTAAATGAAAATTTACAGTAGAAAATTATGAGATTAGCCATCATATCACTGTTCAGATAACTGGTCATGCATGAATGTTGATGCTTGGATGAACGCAGCATGCAAGCGATTGACAGTGCTTACTCCCTGTGTATCAAACTATCCCCAACCGCAAACATAAAACTAGTAAACCAAAGCGGGTGATAGATTGCAGAGCTCATAATATTAGCGAATATAATTTTATCTCCCCATTGGAGAGAAAAGGATAAGACATTTCTAGACGGCGAGCTGGTCTAATATGGTGTGGGCAAATAACGATTACTCAATAGTCTAAGGTCATTCATTACACTTGGTAGCAGTTAATTGGCATCTTGTATGACTTCTAATTTTTAAGAAAAGGGGTTAGTAAAAATATAAGGGGCCATCATCCGCTACTGTTCCCTTTGGGTTTTGTGGAAGAACAGAGTCTGTAGCTTTCTCAAGTAACAGAATTTTCCCATCCTATCTGACTGACACAAATACAAGAGGCATCTAAATAAGAAGCAAAAGAAGTTAATGCATGAAATTTGATCACTATTTTTCTTATTGTTTTAGAAAGGGCTGGAAAAGCCTAACCAAAATTTATAAAAAAAAAAAGGAAAACCTAATTGATAAATTTGATGAAATTGTAACAGTCCACAAAACTCAAAAGCATTCATGCACCAAATGCTAATTAAAATCATCCTTAGGACCTGGGGTATTTCTTAACATTAGCCTCTATGAATTACTCATTCATAGTATGAGGAATCAACACTTTAGGTAGCTCTTAAACAGAGAGGGATTACAACAAGAGAAACGTTCTTTATGTTTTTTTTTTTTTTTTTTTTTTTTTTTTTTTGGGAAAGATAAAAAAGAAGTATATATATGATAGATATGACCAGATCTTCTGGAAAAAGCACTGGACTTTATTAATTCTTTTGGCGCAGAAATAAGAAACACAAACACTGCTTAAGAGAAATTAGTCTCAAATGCCAGACCAAGTCCTCGACAAATCACAATCAACAGGGAACTCACTAATAACGATGGTAACACCAGAGACGTCAAAATCGTTTTAGAAGAAGGGTTTTGTGCAGCAGTTTTGAAACTGAGGTGGTATTGCCAACCGATTTCCCACTGAATGGTTTTTTTGGACCAGCAGGGGCTATCTCATTCTGAGACATTTCACCGCATCGCCATGCGGGCAGCTAAATTAACTTTAATTTTTTTAAAAAATAATAATATTTATAATTCTCTATATAGTAATATTGATACTTAAATTATTTTAGTCTAAAACTAATTTTAAAGTGTATAAAAATTGATCATTGGGTTAATAACAAAACTGATAAATTCATTCAATTTTAACTTGATCAATTATATAATTAGTTTAATTAAATCGATCGAGGGTTTGATTTATCAGTCTGACTAATTGGTTCGATTCAAATCTAGGTTAAGATGAAATTGTTGGGCTTGTCATTATTCTTGAATTTAGTTTTTACCATTTATTTGGTTGTGGCCCTTTGAATGCCTGGATGGCTACTCATTTTGTTGCAAGAAATGACAAATGCATGGCATGTCAGGTTTTTATTTGACCATACTAAACAATGCAACCACATGCCAACCGTTCACCTCAATAACCCGTTTGTTACGCAATTTCCTTGTCCTGTTACAGTTGGATAAGCCAGTGTTGCGTCTGGTTGAAACTAGTAATCGGTGGCTTTTAGGTGTGTAGATAACTTTTGTGGCACTTTCTGATCCTTAACTTTGATGAGAAATATATATATATCATACTCACTTTATGAAATTCTAATTTTTCATTGTCAAACATGCAAGATTATTGTCAAACATGAAGGTAGATTGATTATGGTATTGCCATATCAATAGTAGTTATGGATCCGAGAAATTTTTCATTAGCAAAATTGGTATCACAAAACATTTTATATAAAATTATCAAAAAAAAAGTCTTGATCTGGGGTCAAAAACGAGCACCTACTTCCCACCGGCAACTTAGCGTTAGCCTTTGAGGTTGGCCGGTACGATTCGATGATGGGAGATGGGGACCAAGCGTGCACACTGCGGATTCGAGTTAGTGCTCTGCGAGAGGCTTCGGAGTCCAAAAGCCTCTTTCTAACTTTCGGTCCGGTCGAACCCAGCGTTTACTTAAAATCCCCAAACTTTACTTCCCTTGAGATATTTTTCATGTTGTGCTCCGATAAGACGAGGGTCAATGAGCCATGCTCGCCCTAAGATTCCACATCATACAGCTTGTAAAGGCTAGAGACCTCACAAAAAGCGTTGCCCGTTCCATACGTGGTTAAGGTAAAATCTAGGCGAAGGACCCACACGCTCGTTTCGAACTTTTTCTTTTTTTTTTATTTTTAGCTTAAAGTGCGTCTAAGAACCCAATTGACCTGCTGCTATATTAGATCCTCCAGATCACAAAGCCAACTCTTGTTAGGTGATTGTAGAGTCCAGAACATGGCGTCATTTCCTTCACTCAAAGATATACATCAGTTGAAATTCTGAAACGAATTAAATATGACCTTTAAGGACCTAGCTAATGCAATGAACCATGGAATTTGTCCCATAATGTGGACCACTAAGCATGTCCCAAAGAAAATATGCTATTGATACATAGAACTTCCATCATTTGCAGCATTATTGATAGGTCCACTCTTGTGGGAAACGTTTCATTTAAGATTAAAATATAATATGAACCAAAATACACTTTTAGTCCCCAAATTCACTTAGAATTCATTTTAATTTAGTCCTCATGTTTTAAAACCTCTCATCGTCAGTTAAAATCAACAGTATAGCTATTGATATTTACACAAATATGTTGCTTATCATTACTAAATTGTTCTAAATATTAACTTATTATGTAAGATAAATAACACTATATATGTTCACATTAGGATGATATATCGATTATTTTATTAATTTTAATTGATTTTATATAATAAAATATTAAAAATATAATATTTTTAAAATATTATTATAAACCGAAAGTTTAAGGATCAAAATGAATTTTGAGTAAAAGTTTGAGGATCCAAAATATATTTTTACCTAGACTATATTAATAAGACCAAAAATGTTGGTGACAAGTGAACGCTATTGTTCCTGTGTACGTAGGTCAAGGTGCACCACAATCCACCTCAAAATTGAAGGCGTCAGTTAATGCTGAGATCTACATTTAAGCGATTTCCTTTTCTTTGATGAAACATTTAACTGATTTATGCTGAGATCTACATTTAAGTGATTTCCTTTTCTTTGATGAAACATTTAACTGATTTTTGCCCTGCCAGCATGCCAATTAAGAGTTCTTTCTTTGTTCAGCAACAATGTTATGACACCTGTACCCAAAAAAAACAAAAAAAAACGATGTTATGACGCAATTGATGAGATTATTTGACTAAAATAAATCTTCAACATAAGTTCATGATGTGAGTGAGTAGCTTTATTTGTTTTAGAGTTCCTTCCATTCAGCTCTCCATATATTCTAATCCATCTGACGTAAGTGAACGATCATGACTAGTTTGGAGTATTTCACTAGCTCTAGATCTCTAAAGTTTAAATAATAAATTCCTTAATTAAAACAACAAATATAATCAATTTCAGTGAGATACGCCAAAGGACAATCTAGATACCAGATATGGATATGTACAACTTAAAGCTTGAGTTGATGCACAACAGCTTAAAAGTCTACCATTTCCTACCAGAAAACACAGAGAGAGTCCATTTTTTTAATGATCTTGAACATGTGATGCAAAGTATCAGTCATCCAGCTACCATTATTGATTGACTTCAGAAGGTGGAACCTCCATTTTTCCACAAAAAAAAGAATAAAAAAAAGTCAGGTTTTGTTGTTGGTCATTAAATGCTGTGCCAATCAAACAAAAAGATGAAACTTTGACAAGGTCATTAGGTTGGTATGACATCCTTGTTACCTTTTCCTAATGCACATGACACAAAAGAAAGAAGAGGTCGCAAGCATCTATCGATCTCTGAACATGACATGCCTATGTATGTGCTTTGCAAGCTCAGGCAACATAGCTTTGCTGCCCCAGAAAGAGCTGGACCAGCTGGCCTTCATATAAAATATGATTCTAAGAACGCAATGCCTGTGATACACCGAGAGAATCCATTAGCCATGTATCAAGGTTTTTTGTGTGAAAACTATTTTGAGTGTCAAGATACAAAGAGCTTGAAAAGATTGCATGTCTTCGCCCTCTTAGAAATTAGAACTCCAGCACCCTGTCTTCCACTGTACTAAAATGGCATGGTGCTATCATTTAGCGCAAATACGCAAGGTTTACTGATGTCATGTGCATGGATTGGTACAAATACTGTGAGATGTAAAGAGCAAGAGAGAACTCATTACCACCACTCAAGACCTAGCGTGTTTATTTATCGTTAATCTGTTTTTTCCAAGGCACAAGAGACAGACTGGCTTCAGAAAGATACAGTCGTCGCTAGGATCCACGTTTGAAAGACTTTGATTCTAACACTGCATAATTTTATACTTGACGAACAGCCAAAATGTTGGAAACCAAACAGGCCAAAGATAATGTAATTTAAAATTTGTCTTGTTGACCATAAGAGGAATTGTTAAAAAGCTGGATTGTTTTTATCTGACAATATAAAATTGTTAAATAACGTGAAAGATCTTCCAAGCATATTATAAATATTAGGGATCGTAGGCTATGATGTTCATTCATGTGAGCCCCTCAAATTCTGCCTGCTTACAGGGAAAGATTTAATATATAATAAGAGAATATGATACAAGCCCCTCCTACCTTAACAGTGCAATTACAGACTTGTGAGGGTGTTCAACATTGCTAATGACTGAATGATGTGCTGCTACATGCTTTGTTGGATACCTATGTTATCTCTCATTTTTATGATGATTCACTAGAAAAGCACTCGGCACTAATCCATGATGACAACTTCTTCTTGATGATCTAAGATTAGGGTGGCAATGCTGGGTCCACTTAATCTGTTTAACTTGTTTAATAAAATGATTAGCTTTGAATCTAAATTTTTGATCTGCTTAATAAACAGATTGGGTTAATTTACAGCAACAAATTTTTGATCTAATTTGTCTTTGATTTGACTGGTATCGGGTCCAACCAGATCTGATTGCCACCCTTATCTAAGATGCAGGTTCCAATTCCTTTTGTTACAAAAAGTTGATGTCCAAAAGATATTGATCCTATTCCTGCCACAATACTTCATGTGTGAATCATGTGGATGCTTCTTTATCAGTTTAAAAATAAAATGGGAAAAAACCACGTGGTTATACCTTTAATCAGATCGATGAAAAGCACTTCTAGATCTGCTTCTGTGCAATACATTCTCTTTGCATAATCATCATTTGAGCAGTCGAAATGATGCGCTATCTGCTACAGACAGAAAGAAAACTGCAGTGGTTAGATTCTTATTTTTGAAATAATAAATAAAAAATAGATACAATAGGAAGAACTCTTTATGTGCAATGTAACCCTTCAAAGCTACAAAGTCTCTTTATGGAGGCACTAACTTGCTTATGCAATGTTCCACTGAGATTTTTTTTTTTTTTTCAATCAAAAATCTTTTCAAACTCTACACCATGCTACTAACGTTACAAAGCATCGCACACTGAGGATTGGTATCATATTATATTAATTAGGCCCTTGGCTGATCAAACCAAATATTTTCTTTTTAGGAAAAATTTTGACTGAAGGTAATTCTCAATCTATAAAGAATTAGATAAATCGATGGAAGATGAACTCGATATAAGACTTAAGATCTGCTAAAATTTTAGTTTTTATTATTCCTGCCAGTTAGGTCTGTTTTGGAAAATTCGGAAAGTTATAACTTCCTTGACTAGAAGGCTAGTTTGATCCTAAGTTATGTAAGAGCACACCTCACTAGCATAAAGAAAGGGTTTGTGCTTCGGCTTTATGATTCATTAATAAAAGAGGAGAGGGCCTAGATCTCATCATCCGCATCCATTTTAACAAAACAACGGACAATTCAGACAAAAACTCGAATACTTTATGAAGTTTAGATATAGTTATATGCATGACTTACTTTATAACCAGCTCTTATTTAAGTTATAATGGATAACATGTCACATCAGACTCATGTTCCTATACCAAAATTCTGAGCTTAAAACAGTGGTTCAAACTCCAGCAGTTGGTTGCGCTCAGAGGAAGAGGAAATTAAGGTACTGGGTGTGGAAACATAGAGTACCACTAAATACAAATCAAAATCAAATAAAGAACCAGGTCGATGTCAAAAGTGGTGTGTCAAAAAAACAGAGGACAACAACAGAACACATCATGGTATCAGACGTATATTTATAGAAGACTACAAGCAGAATACCATTCCAGGATCATAGAAAACTTTATAAGCAAGACATCAGACTTATGTTTTTACTGTAATTTCAGCCATATGCTTCACCAATGGTACTTCTGATATTATTTGCTTAATGGAATCTAGGAGAGTTTTTGAACCATCCCTTCTCTTCAAACAAAAGAGAAAAAGCTTCATCAATGTGCTAGTGCTATGATCTCTGTTGCTGAAGATACTTTATTATAATTTCTATAGTAGGAAGGAATAAATTACACATAATGCAGAAAAGGCTAATATCTAGCCAAAAATTTAAGAAATTAAATCAACAGACTTACATATCTTGCCCATGATCATTGGCTAGTGCAAGTTTTGAAATGATCTTGCCCCCTGAAAGCAAACCACTCCTTTGCATACTTCTCAGAAACCTACATAAGTGATGTAAAGAAAAGAAAAGGAGAAAACTAAGAACATGTTGCAAAAGAAAACATGTAAATAAGTATTAGATATGGTTATTTTCTTACCATTCTATAGTTCTACTTTCTATGTCAACCTTGTTTACAACCAAGGGTCTTTAACTAAGCACCTCTAAACTCTAGGAAATGCTTGAGGATTTCAGCCTCTCACTAATCGTATCTCATCAGATCATGATCTGGCACTATGGCATGCAAGGAATTAATTTAAGGAAAAAAAGAAACTCCAAATGTTACCGAATTGTTCATCATAATAGAATGCAACTGGTGTCTAATTATAGAGTAAGATCTCCTAAAGCCAATAAGCTTCTCAGTTTTCATAAGATACAAATTTTCTAAAGAAAGAGATAATATTAAATAAATTTTTAAATATATATTTTTAACTCCTAATTGACTTCTAACTCATGTAACATAAATTTCTAGATAAAATAAATATAAGAATTTGAACTAAGGTTTTAAATCCTGTTGGACAGAGGTATCCCAAATTTTTCACGGAACAGGACACTCCACATCTTATCCTATGCTGGTTCACATCCCGATACTTACTTAGGATGCCTTTTTTAAATTTATTTATGAAGCTTCAGTGTTTGTATAAATTTTAAATATATTTAAACTTTAAAAATTATATTTTTTTATGATAAATTAAGTCTATTTAAACTGACACTAAGATGTATTATTGCCTTGTAGGTTACTAAAGATCCTTGATTTATAATGCATTGTAAATAGCCAACTGCCTGCCTCACTTCTTATGACAGAGCTGCAGTCCCTTTTCACCTGTTCCAGTATAACAAATGCAAACAAGTGGTTTAATTTTCTGTAGTGGCAAGTCAAATAAAGTTTGACACAGAGTTTAATGGTAAAACCCCAAAGTAAAACTATCCTTCCATTTTTGCATTAGCCCTAGTCAAATCCAGGTTTTGATTGATAATCTGCACACAGGGTCCATCTTAGGTCAATGCGATACAATATTGAATTAATCATTTTTCAGGTACATATATTTGCTTGAAATAGGAGCAGAAAGTTGGACTTAAACAGCTTCTAGCAATGAATGTTCAATTCATCTTATTAGTGGTTAATGCTAATATTGGTATGCATGATGAGCATTTTTATCTGGCAAATTTCTGAATTTCAAATTTATTAGTCAGATCACTACGTAAGATATAAAAAATCCCCTTTAACGTACATTAGAATGTATCAAACATGATCTGGAGAATCTCTTAAGAACATGAAGATCTGCAAATCCCCCCACCTAAAAGAAAAAAATATTAGATCTTAAATAAGCAAAAGATTCTCAGGGAAAGGAAAATAATTAACAGTGAAATAGAATAAGATTTCACTTGCGACTTTTTTTATTTCGTTCCAAATCTGAAGATCCTTTGCAGCAAAATAAGCACCGATGCTAGCCATCTATTGTTGGCTAGAATTCTCATGCGCAATTCTGGCAGATACAGGACTCGTGATGCCAAGAAAAAGTTCAGTGTAACAGGGTGCAATTTTATCACAATAGAGTCATCTTTCAATGATTTAACAAGGGAAAAAATCGCTACAGACGATAACTATTTGATGATTCTGCTAATCTCATTGTTGGATTTCTCGAGCAAATCAAGAGTCACATGAATTAGAAAGAAAATTTAAAAAAATAAAGTAACAGAAATTTTAAAAATAAAGAATATTTACTTTAGTTATTAACAACTGTCTCACCACTGTCACTAATCCTTGCTGGGTTCCCGACATGAAATCAAAAATAAGATAACAGAATGAGTAAAAGAACAAAACTAAATCAAGTTATTATTATCAAGGCTATGAACAATGCTTGCATTCTTGATCACCTCTGGTGATCAGAAGGAAAAAATCGTAACGAATTGGAAAAATCGTAAAGAATTAACCGTGCCTTAAAGAACCATCAGTGCTTAACAAATCACATGAACAGGGTTAAAGCAACAGTGCATGGACAGGAAAAAGAACAAAAGAATATCGCATGCACAAGAACAAGAAGAAGCAAGGACAAAAATGAAAATCTCTTCGCGATAATTTAGGACATTGATGAACAAAAAGAAACCTAGCAAACATTAACGCAATATTCTAAAAGGAATGCGGGAATCAAAGAAAAGGATTAGAAAATCTCATCCGGTGTAATTGAAGCCATCTCCACCTCATCCTCGAAACATCGGAACCAAGATCCTAGTAGTTGATGAACTTCGAGGCAGGGAGCGAGGAGAAGGAAGACATGGCCTTTCTGGATGCTTTTTGCTTGCCAACAGACCCATCCGCGGGGATCACCGAATGCGACGTTAACCAATTTTATTTTTTTAATTTAGCCCTATAAGTTGGATGGGTCCAAGAGCAAAACCCGTACCAAAATTATAGAGGCGATACCTTGCTTATGCAATGTTCCACTGAGATTTTTTTTAAAATAAAAAATCTTTTCAAATTCTACACCGTGCTACTGACGTTTCAAAGCATCGCACACTGAGGATTGGTATCATATTATATTAATTAGGCCCTTGGTTGATCAAACCAAATATTTTTTTTTTAAGAAAAATTTTGACTGAAGGTAACTCTCAATCTATAAAGAATTAGATAAATTGATGGAAGAGTTAAAATCTGCTAAAATTTTAGCATTTTATTATTTCTGCCAGTTAGGTTTGTTTTGAAAATTCAGAAAGTTATAATTTTCTTAGCTAGAAGACTAATTCGATCCAAGTTATGTAAGAGCACACCTCGCTAGCATTAAAAAAAAAAAAAGAATTATACTTTGATTTTATATTTCATTAATAAAAAGATCTTATTTTTGGTTTTTTTATTTTTTAAAAAAGATTTGAGTTGAGGTGATTGAAAGAATATCTTCCTCATTAAAGATCATTGAACTAGTTTATATTAAGGCATGAGCAAATTAGGGAAGCAACATCATTGACTTAGAAATAGGTCGATGAATCTTCCTTTCTAAAGAGCATGGGAGTGCTTTCCATGCCAATGTAATAATGTATCATAGAATGAAGCAACCTTTGGAGCTAATGGTTCTTCTTCAGTTTTTGAAATATAGCAACTTTATTTAATTTTGTAATTGATATAATAGATAAAGGGTTTGGGATAGGAGTGCAAATGAGATTGCCCAAAATATTTTTCTAGAATTCAAATGTTTCTACATGCCGAAAGATTTGCGTGTGGGGGGCTAGGATCACATTAAACCCAATGTAACACTTACAAAGCTCATACTTTTTTAAATTGAATGATGAGGACTCATATAGATGATCCAAATTATTAGAAATGATCTACTATTTTTAGACTACTTACATACCAATAATCATACAATTTGAACACCTTTAATGCTTGCATCAAATGGTTAATATATATATATATATAAAATTTCATATCATTTAAACTACATAATTTTGACCAATGCATAGATTAAGGGCCTCTAAATCACATGATATTTAAATTATTTAATTTTTAATTATTTGATGTATACATTAGAGGTTTTTAAATTACATGACTTATTGTGTGTAATCATTACATTCAATAACTTAAATTATCAATATAAAATTTCTATCATCTAATTTAAAAAAGTGTAACTTTATAATAGTTACACCAAGTGTAATATAGAAACACATCAAGTGTAACTTGAAATTGAACCTATATATGGAGAGAGTTTAGATTTTTACATCAAGTGTTAACTTGAAATTGATCTTATACAGAGAGTTCAGATTTTCCTACAAGTTCAGATTTTCCTACAAACCCTATACACGTATATATACATACATACATACAAATATAAAGAAAAAGAGATAGATTTGGCTACATTCATATGTAACCAAATTTAAATTTAATCACTGCTTCCATTATTAAATCTACACAAATCTCAAAGTCAAAAAAAAAAATCATCTTTAAAAAATCAATGAAATAAATAAAATGAAGTAATTAATAAATTCAAATACGATAGAAGTAAACATCAACTCTTTTGGGAGCGACTATAAATGCTTAGAATAATTGTCAATAAATGCTTAGAATAATTGTCAGATGAGTGCATGCGTAAATGGATGTTCTTTAGCTAGTCAATAAGGTACACTTCTTTTGCTTTTCTAATAGAGGTGTTGTAATGCGCACACCTGACTGATAAATAAAAACCTTGGTCTGTTTTCATCGGTCTAGTCTGGTCATTGCTTATATCTTTCTTCTCTATTGAGAATTGGGGGAAATCACAGTGGTCAGAATATTGTGGAGTAAGAGTCACTAACAATCTACATGCAGCTTTTGACAGCTTGCTCTTGGCAATTTTTTTTCCTTTCAAATCATATGCAAGTGTAGTCGGGATCTTACCACAGCAACAAAGAAGCTATATGCTGATCCTCGTACAAAAAGCTCATTTACATGGGTAATATGGAAAGAATCTTACAATAGCAACAGTGAAGCCATGTGCTGATCTTGTACAGGAACTCGTGTACATGTGGTAGCATGGAAAGTATATTTTTACATTTCTATCTTTCCTTTTCTTCCCCCTGATGAATTGTAACAGCTATCTTACAACTGCAGCAGAGAAGCTATGTACTGATCTCCCATGGTCTTTATGTACAAAAGGTTAGACGGAAGGATGCTGAAATATATGATCGGGGATACAAGAAATCAATGATTAGAGAAAATATGGTTGCGCCAGACACTGACTACAGCTGGGATAGCAGCTCAAATCAGCTTGAGCATCCTCTGTGTTTCTCTTATTTCGAAATTAATTTGCATATGAATCACAAGCAAACAAAGAAAAATGTCCACGTAAAAGTGGCCTGTGAACACAACAGAAAGGGCTATAAGAGATGACCTCATGGTGTTGGGTGCATGTCTATTAAAGAATAATATGCTGAATCTCAGATCAGAAATGTAGATAAGATCAATAAGCTAGGGTTATATTTTATGCTTTTGCAGTTTCATATTAACATTGCTTCATCAATGTGCTACTGTCATCTATCTTGATAGTATATGCTTCATTATAACTTGATATTGTCAGAAGGAAGTATCAAATAAACATGTTTAACCCAAGGAATACTTACTAATCCAGCTTATCGTTATGGGCTAGTGCAAGTTTAGCAACATGTAGAAAGGCAGTGTCAACATTTTTGTTCTCTTTTGTTGAAGTCTCAAAGTAAGGTATGTTGCCATGGACACTACACCACTGCTTTGCTGTGTCCGCAGAAACCTATGAGTGATGAGGAATAAAGAAATAAGGACACAGCACAGGTAGGAATAACAGACAATATAGAAGGCATTGTGTTCCCTCACCTTTCTTTTGTCCTGTCCATCTGTGTCAGCCTTGTTTCCAAGTACAACAAATGGAATTTCATTCAGGTCTGATGGCCTGACCTGAAATAGGGTGAGGGTACAACCTTGAGTCTATTTTTGCTACACAATGCATAACAGAAATGGTTGCAGACAAAACTAGCCATTACATATATGGAAGTATGATGACTGATCAAAATTTACAAAAGGATGGAGAGGCAAAAGAGCAATCAATGCAAAATTTTCTAGGAAAATAAGCAGCATGCAGTGTTCTGATACAATATAAGATGATCTTGAAGCAATGCTCATTTGTCCAACCAGTGATCCATTCAACAGCCAAATTTAATTCTCATGCATGACAAGCAAGTTCAAGTTTCGCTCCATTATTGTTTCTTAAAATATCAGAAGTATTATTATCATAGGAACTACAATGGCAACAGCATATTGGAAAATTTCGATTATTGTGGTGAGCCTAAGCAGTTTTGGTGAACAGATAGAAATAATAAGATTTGCTGCAACAATATGTATATCTGTGTGCATAAGCATGTGCAGGCATGTGCATGCATGCTTACATGGAGACATATATACATGAGACAATATACACACGTAAGTATTGCATTGAAGGGAGAGTCATTGTCCTGGAATATAAGTTAGTATTTATATTACGCTTGTATGGACAGCATTCTGTAGTTGAGCTCAAAAGCAATGCAATCCATATAAGAACCTATGTAAATTAAATACTTTCATTGCCTAGTTGACTTAGTTTTCTCCATATTCCATTAGTACTAGAAAGAGGTGAGCTTGTCCACATATCTAACTAGTACTTCTCCATATGACATGTACTTGTCATGAGTCTGCATGATTCATGGGCACACACCATCCTACACTGCAACTGACTGTAGCATAATTCAATGCATAGGGTAAAAGACAAAGGAGTACAGAGTAGATGGTCATGAACTTCATTTTCTTTTTACCAGTCTAGAACAGCAACAGTCCCCAAATTGTTTGATAGAAATATCACAGGGACTGACCTAATGCCGAGGTCAAAAATAATGTTAAATCTAGGATCAGACTTAAATTTTAAGATTTGAGAAGGTTTAAAGGTTCTTTGTCTTTTTGGGATTCTCTAATTCAACCTTTCATGAAACTCATTTCCTTCCTATTACTCATTCTGTTTTGCAAAAGCATGGATCCATTCCTTGCATGGAGCAACGAACACAAAATAGAATCAAGAGACTAAGGGGGAAGAAATGGGACAAAATTTCTATAAATCTGAAAAAAGATAAATAAATAATCACCATTGTGTCAATATTTTTTCATTCCACACCAGCATGGTCTATATGTTCCCCAAATGCATCCTAGTTTTTGAATCTAGAAATAATTATTGAATTTCTTGATTTCTTCTCAATTTAAACATAATACTATTATCCAAAATATATGCCAATTTAAGTTTTTCATAAACTGTTTCGTTGAACATATATGCAGGAAGTTAACGATGATGAAATTTCATAATTATTTTCTTTTTCAATTCATCAGAAATATATATATATATATATATATATCTTAACATAAAAATAGATGATTGTACTTGTCTATGTGTATGGAGGATAAGTTGTGTAGCAACAATTGAATATGAGTATACAAATGATTAGTGAGCAATTCATTAGACAAATTATTGAATGCAAAATTAAAGAAAATGCTGTTAATGATCAAACGCTATAAAAAATTTGAATGTGCACAAGTGCTGCTTCGCATGAATACAAGGTCCTCATAGAATTACCTAAATTAACATGAGAAGAACTAAAATATGTTAAATTATTTTTAATTTGTATACTAAAAATTGTTTAGCATTTGTTGACAACTTGATTATGTATGATAAACATATTTTTTTATTTTAACAGTAAATGATTATTTTATTTTACTTATGATTTGTAGGGATAAAAACAGGGACCTGGAACAGCTATAAGATAATATTATAGGACTCATAGTCCCCACATGGAATTCTTTCTAAGAATTATTTCTTTGAGGTACCAAGCTTATTAGGTTTCACTAGTAGGTAAAATAGCAGGCATATCAAGATGTTGTAAGGTCTCTCTGAGATTCAGGGTATGTGTTTAAAATTCAACTGACTCATAGTGGGCTTTAGCCAACTTGACACCCACTCAACTGGGACCCGGGCTGAGCATTAAAATGTCGGGTTAGGTTAAGGTTTTTGGAACAATTTCTCACTAAGTAGCAATAAAAGTAGCTTTTGCATAAAAGAAAAAGGATATTTTGTTTCTGTATTTGTCAGTCCATAAAAGACATCTCTTTTGATAGTTCTCATTCCTTGATGGTAATCAGCATGCTAAATTTGTCCTAATAAGCCAGCCTGGTGGGCATGGGCAAGACACAATATCTTAGTCTATTAAATCAACTATAAGCTTTATGATGAAATTATGCACAAAAAACAATTTTGGTCCTTAACACAATGTTTCTTAGCCCATGTGTGCTAATCTATAATCACAGGCAACCAAAGGAGGTAAGGAGATTCAACATGTGATCAAAAAGTAGAAAGCATGAAGTAGAGGACCACAACATCCATTCTTCAAACCAGATTCAGGGAACTTCACGCCAAAATTATGCACCACAAGCAGATAATGTCCTTTGCACTACATCGCTTACATTGAAATTGATATTTCCTAAAATCTGAATCTAAGTGATGGGATCACTGGTGTTAAGTGGCTGAGTGAACAATTAAAAGGCAGAAGCAGTCATGTGGAAGATCCCAAGGGCTCTCTTATTTAGTCAGAATGCTAATGGTCCAAGAAGTTAAATATTTTAATTGGATGTTTCTCTTTCAGTTTCCCTTTCATTTTTGCATAATGATATTTCGGAAGAATGTGCAATAAAATTAGATTAAAGAATAAAATCGATAAAATGAAATTAGATCAAACAAAAAAAATGAGAGGAAATTCTTTTGAGCGAAAATGAAAGAAAGGTAGCTGATTAAAGAGGAAATATGCAATTCAAATGGACAAACTAAAGATGCAAGCAAGATAGAAATGCATGAAAATAATGTTTGAAATTGAAAAGAGAGTATGGAACCACTTCAATTTTTGTATACCCAAACCCCACTAAATCAACATCAAAATAAGGTTAGGAATGCATATTTAGAAATCTGAAAATGAGAATGATCAAATGAAATCAAGTTAAGAAAGTTCCTATACAACACCCAGCTCCCAGCTTGGATAAATTCTGCTAAAGGTTTCAGATTACTGACCCAACCTAGACTTGTGTCATCCATAAATGTCAAACACATTCAGCTATCATGAAGTGGGCGCACCATGACACAGCACCAACTAGCAAAAGGAACATCACAGTAAATACTCATGCATGGAAAGGTTTACGTCATATTTAATCACATGAGAATATTTAGCTTTTCTTTTTCTTTTTTATTTTTTTAAAATGACTCCTTATCCTTGCAATTTATCCTGCTAGTGTAAAACAAATTTATGAGATAACAACAAAGGCTTCCTTCTCCAGCATCTACTTCAATGGTTCGGATATCACCACCCATTTTTGGCAACCAGAGCACTTGAGAACCACCAACATGCCTTGGGAATATCTACAGGACTGTGAGTTGCTCAGCTCATTGCACCTAAGAGAAGTCATTCCTTCTTTTGTTATTTCAAGTTATCCTCATAGAGATCTCTAAAAACAGCAGTCCCTTGCAACATAACCCATATCACATGTCCAATCTCAAGCCAAAGAATTGTTTCAACCTGAAACCCAATACCATCAAAAGTCCCAAGCCATATAAAATGAGGCAGCAATTAATGATTTAAATTGATTTTACAGAATCACATGAGCATTCTCCTGCTAGGAAAAATACAAGTGATGTACAACTATATATATCCAATTATACATCCTCCACCAGAATTTATCCAACACAACTTGAACCAGTAATATTTGTGTTCCTATCAAATGCCATATATTCAGTGCATCTTTACATCAAGTCTGGGTTCTATTTTGAATCAATATCTGGAAAATCAACCATATCAAGATATGCCCTGCCCCGTGCTTCCCCCCATAATGAGGTACATGCAAACATACGTAGCACACTGCACACCTTATGTCAACAATGAGTAGATACAGGGGCATTACATGAGATACATGCTATTAACATTGGAAACTAACTTCCAAATCTCAACCGATGTGAAGATGATAGCTTGAATGGTAGAGCACTCCCAGTCAATCCATGAACGAGCTCCTACATGAGAGAGAGGGAGAGCTTGAATGGCAAAGCACTCCCACCTCAAGATTTTCTCCTGTGGATAACTTTCTGATACTCAAGTCATCATTGGCAAGAAGAAGAAGACCTAGCCCTCCTTAGGATTGAGTTCTAGGGTTTGAAATCTAAGATTCTGTATGAGCTTGGCATACTTGGGAGGTTTAGGGCTGCTTTTATGGGTGCTTAGAAGAGTCCTCCTGATTTGGTCCACTTAATGGTATATGGCTAGATAAGCTTGGATACTCGAAGAGCGAGGCACCATTGGTAGGAGTCTCTCTTAATCGAAACTTCTTTCTTTTTCTTTGATAAGACATATGACGCCATCGATTGGCCAATACGTCTGATCTTCTAGTCCATCACATATCAATATCATGGCCAATACGTGTGATTTTCTAGTCTGTCACATATCAATATCAAGTTGTTAACTTATAGCATATCATTTGCCCCCTACTTTTAAGGTTAAGCTTAAAACCATGCTTATGTCACAAAAGTAGCTTGGTTAGATTATGATTGGCCTATTTTAAGATTCTATTACTTATCTATGATGATTTGTTCATCTTAAATTTAGGTAGGCTTTGACCGAGCTCAATCACACATTAGTCAATCTGAAGTGCAACCGAGCTTGGTGTTGTAGTGTGCCACTGTTGGATGCCATGTGGTATTTATTATGGTTAATGCTGCATTTATAAGACCTTGGAAAGTAGCAAAGTGCCTCCCATGCCCCTACTTTGTAGTCTATATAAGCAAAGGTGGAAGAAGCTCATTTGCTCCATTCTACTTGGCTTTTTTCAGCTATCTTCTTTTCTGTTTGGTCAGTCCCTGATGCTCCTCAGCCTCCCTTGCTCCCTTTCTTGATCAGCTCCCTTAGCTCCCATTAAGTACATCTCTATACTTGTGTGATTATATCAGTCTCCTTTTTCGAGAGTCTATGTTAGTCTAAGACCAAATCTAGTGTTTTGAGCTAGACCACCTCTCATAGTAATTCTCTAACTTGGAACATCTTAGGTTAGTCATTGTGCCTCATGTCTTCGAGAAAGGTGACCTTTAGCTTTAAGGCCGAGGAGCCCAGTGTCTTTAGGGAGGACAACCTCTAGCTTCTGTTTGAACTTGGCATACCTAAGATATTTAAAGTTGCTTTTATGGGCACTTGGAAGAGTTCTAATCTAATCCACCCAATGGTGAATAGCTAGATAAGCTTGGATTCTCAAATAAGGCCGCATCATTGGTGGAATTCTCTCCTAATAGGGACTTCCTTCTTTGGTAGGACACGTGCCGCCATCAAGTAGGCCACTACATATAATCTTCTAGTCATCCACCATGTGTTGCTATGAGGTTAGCTTGCCCATTCATATCACATCACATACTGATACATAACACGTTTGTTATATCAAAGTTTTAGGTCTGCCACTTGATTAACAGTGTGATATATAGTCAATCCAAGTGTGAGAACTCATGTTGGCTTCTATTTAGCATCATATCAGCTATATACTAGATAGATTTTGGATACTTATATAGGATCAAGAATCCGTAATAATACCTTTTAGCTAGCTTTTTGAGAGAGGTTCTAAGTCATTACAAATGGTATCAAAGTGGATTTGGTTCATGGCCCAGGTGGACTAAGTAACGCCATAGATGGGCTCTATATATTTGTGATTAGACTTAGATTTGGATCCTTAGCTCGGTGAGGATGCCTAAACCTAAATGAAGTATGTGAGAGCCCATATTGGCATTCTTTAGTGCTACATCTGCTATGCACTGAGTTAAACTTGGATACTTACATAGGACTAAGGAGCACAAATAATACCTTTGGACTAGCTTTTTGAGGCATGCCCTAGGTCATTACAGCAAGGGATAACACAACATATTTAAATTTCTCCCTTGTTAATGGGGATAAAACTTACTCTTAATTTTCTTTGAAGACATCAAAAATAATGCTACTAATATCATGAAATAATGATACAATGTAAATATTAAGTTCATCTCAATCACTAGACATAATCAAAATGCCTTCAGGTTTAGACTATAGTAATAATAAGTTTTAACAAATACACATGAATCTTTATGCGCTAAAGACTATTAACTAACCAATGGAATTTAAATTAATAGACAATGTATATCATGCTTGACACCCCCCTCATGTGCAACATAAACCATGCATGTGGAGGAATAAACTAAGTCACGACAGACCTAAATTAAGATACTATATTCAGATCTCGACATGATGTCCTATGGAAAGCTGAGATAGGTGACATTCCAAATGTTTGGAGAGGACCACTCTACCATCATCCCAATGTCCCAATCAATACATCCTGAGGCATCACCCATCCAAAATGTCGACATGGAATGGATAGTGGTGCATCTTATTCTATGAAAAAACTGAAATAACCCATCTCATAGGGATTAAAACCTTGCTCTTAACCCAAACTTGAGCGTTGACACCTTGTTAACTAACCACCTGAAAAACTTAAGATGATAGAGAAAGGATCAAAAATATATATCTGTCTTAACAAAGACATTATGAACTACTTCATTTATTAATATGCTATCTATATTTAGGCACAAATTTTACTTTATTTAGGCCTTATTCTTTAGTGAAAATCCACGTAAAGCTTAAAATTTATAAGCACACCTCATACCTTTAGATTTTATTGCAGGTTTTTGTCGTTACAAGCATAATCGATGTTCAGCACATTCCATATAAGACCTCCAAATTTTAAGAAACACTCTCAACTTCTTGAATTTACACAGAACACCATAATGAAGTGCATGCCTATCAACAGATCCCAATACCTTCATACATTGTAAGCATAAGCAACTAAGAGACCCCAGCATTACTCTACATTGCCTGATATAAATGGGCTGCCCACTTTTTCTGGTTAAGTTTTTAATTAAAAAAATTAAATTTCTGGAAAGTTTTATCAAGGACAGAAATGTCTCTATTTCTAAAACCTATCGCTGAATGCTAGTACAAATAACATGAATTAAAGTTCCCTCCTGATGTTGTGAATCCATTTCTCTTTTCACTTCTACAGCTGATTATGGCTTTTAAACTCAATTAGACCATAGTGCTTCACCAACATCCCCCTTTTTTTATGTACAATCAATAATTATTTGTACTTCTAACTCTACTGATCTGATAACAATTGTCATCAAAAGCCCTTCAATTAGAAACTGATATGAAACTATTCATTAGTAAAATATTTTGCTGCATGAAGTTAAAGATCTCTGTTTGATCATGATAAATTAGATTACGTAGATCATAACCAATAGATTAGATTATGGGTATCAGATGTGAATTCAAGCGCCTAAAACTACCTGATAGTCAGATATAGTAACAAATTTTATTTTAACAAATAACTAAATTTTTTATAAAAGGAAAACTCCCATATGCCAATTCGTTTAACTATCCAGCCTTGGAATACATCTCTAACAAAAACCCTTGAGAGGCCCTTTCCCATGTGCCAGTATCAATGTTGTTAAAAGTGCATGGTGCCCTCAAGAGCAAAGGACTTTTAGTGTATAGGCACAAAGTGCAAAGCGTAGCCATACAAGTAAGATTTATACAAGTAATTTATACATGGTAGAATAATTTATACAAAGTGAGGCACACATTTTTGAAATACATGGTAGAATAATTTATACAAGTAAGATTTATCATACATAATAGAAAAAATCTTTTTCCTTTCTAACAACTGGATTCATCTAAGTTATTTTATAAAAAACTATTCAGAATATTTTCAAAATCTTTCCTCATTAAGCTACCATGATTGGTCTAATTTTTTCTTTTTTTTTAATGGATAAATAACTAATTTTATTTTAAAATTCTTTCCAAAATGTCATCGACTTTTGCATTGATTCTAGAATATAATCTACAAATATGAAAAAACAAACAATTGATTGAGATAATTTAGGTATTCCTTTTTAGCAGCCAAAATCGATGGTTTAGTCTCAACTATTACTGATTTTGGAAGCTCAAGATTGATTTGAATTTTTACTAGTACAGGGAATTCTCTTTCTTTTTTAATAGTTAGAATCATCTAAGTTCTTTTAGAAAAACTTGTTCAAACTTTTTTCGAAATCTTTCCTCATTAAGAGATTCA
This sequence comes from Metroxylon sagu, assembly GCA_017589505.3. NCBI lineage: Eukaryota > Viridiplantae > Streptophyta > Magnoliopsida > Arecales > Arecaceae > Metroxylon > Metroxylon sagu. The sequence goes on from JACVBY030000513.1 coordinate 759,345, forward strand.
TGACTAGTCTAATTATTTTTGTTCTTTAATGGATAAATAACAAATTTGATTTAAAATTCTTTCCAAAATATAATTGATTTTTGCATTGATTTCAGTATATAATTAACAATATGAAAAAAGTAAACAACTGACTAAGATAATCTAGGTATTCTTTTTAGTACTCCAAATCGATGATTTGGTTTCACAAAAATCATTATAAAAAATTATTGATTTTGAAAACTTAAGACTGACTTGGATATTGTTACCAGACCTCTAGAAGGAAATTCTCTTTCTTTTTTAACTATAGGGATCATCTAAGTTATTTTTTTTTAAAAGAAAAACCTATTCAAATATTTTCAAATTTTTTCCTTATTAAGAGATCCAAGTTGATCTAATTTTTCTTTCTTTAATGGGCAAATGACTAAGTTGATTTTAAAATTCTTTTCAAAATATCATTGATTTTTGCACTCATTACAAAATATAATATGCAAATATAGAAAAATAGAAAACTGATTGAGATAATTTAAATAGTCTATACAAAATGGAAGCATATTTTTAGTAAAAGAAATGAAAGATGGAATCTACGTGGTATTATTAAGAAATAACACTTTCTTGCATCTCAAATTAGATCAAAAGCATGCATCTTTTTTGCCTATATGCGCTTAAATGAAGATGCCTCGTTTGGAATATAAGAAGCATTTAACACTTAGGCATGCTTTTGACAACCAGCAATATAGAAGAAATGAATGCAATATATATATATATTATAATTTCAAAGTGAAAAAACTTATAATGCGCAAATGTTTAGATGACAAAACTGCAATCTAGAAGTATCTCATCAAATTTGGCACAAAACCACTCTAAATCTGAATTCTGATGCTTATGCAAGAACAGGGTATGCCATCATTTAATGTAAAATAAACCTCCATACATCACTCAATGGCAGATACGCTTGCTTAACATACAAATAGAAAACTGGATCTAGTAAGTGTTCAATCGATATGCGCACATTGGAGTTCATAATTTATCATGCAGGCTCAGGTACTACATGAGCTAGCAAAAATCAATTTGCCTTTTCACCACATTAGAATGTAAAAAACATGGTCTGTTGAATCTTTCGGGAGAATGAAATATTATGTTGAAGAACTTTAAAGAAATGTTGGAAGGTAGCTGATGAATTGCAAACCATTTGAAAAAACCAGCTGTGCCAGAAGTGAAGAGATCGAAAAGAACGGTACACATTGACATCGTAGACCAATACGCAGCAATCTGCCTTTCTATGGTAGGCTTGAGAAGGGTACCTGGATCGTTGCCAACCAGGTGTGTCCCAGAGCTACCCAAACAACAGTAAAATTTCAGCAACAGAAAAAGTTCTTAAGAAATAGAAAAGAATAAACATGATATAGAGCAAGAGCTCACTTGCAAAGTCACAATTCTGTCGTCTATCTGAAGCTCCTTCCAAGAAATATCAGCAAATAGGGTACGCTTATACTTTTCCCTAAATCTCTTGTGTACAAATCTAAAATCATGGTCAAGAATTGATAGATGTTGACAATAACCACATTTTATCATCTTGTCACACAGACAAATTTTCCATGCTGTAAAAGAACAAGAATCATTACCAATAATAACTATTTCATAACTCTGGCCACCGATGTTCAGTCAAAATTTCAAAAGAAAAAGGATTCAAGGTCTCGGCTATGTTTCTTGATCCCAAGGAAATAAGGAAAGCCTCTAGATCTCAAACAAGAAAGAATAAAAGAAAGAATCGCATGAACTAGAACGAAAATTAAAAGAAAATTTTGCGGCAGAGTAAAACAAGAAAGAATAAAAGAAAGGATCACTGCAAGAGTACAAGACGCTTAGGGTAAAAGATTTTAAAACAATATTTACGAATCTTGGCCGGAACTCGCGATCCAGATGAAATCAAGAATGCTTATAAATCTCAAAAAAGAAAGAAATAGTGAAATAACCACATGCATTGGAAAGAAAGTTCAAGCTCTATCACATTAACCGCCACAAGAAACAGGAAATAGATGACAAGTAATTACATTTTATCACTGAGATTAGTAAGGATACCGGTTCACCAACGATGTTTTCCCCACACTGGAGATCAAATAACAGGACAAGAGTAAAAGAACAGAGGTATGAACCGAAGAAACAAGAAAGATGACACAAAAACATCGATAAACGCTAGAAATCGTAAGGATATGAGTATGAACGCATCAAAGGAGCGGAAAGAGAAGTTTAGAAAACCCACAAGCTATCACCAAGAAGGATGACCTTGAGAAAAGGTCCCAACCTTCCGGCCATGGCGGAACGAGCACAGCAATGGGCAAAAAGATCAGGGAGAACGGGCAGGAGTGAGCGCCAGACGTGGGAGAGAGACCACCGCTCTGGAGGCTTTTATAAGCGCCAGAGAGGCATTTAAAATAGGTCATACCGAGCGATGGTGTATCTCGGAGTGGTGTGGTTAATCCGAGCCGTACATCTTCCCCGTCAATGATCTACGTAAACCGTCGTTATTTGCCGACTTCATTTAAAAGCCGATTTATAAGAGGTCGGCCACGTTTGCCGACCTCACATAAAGTGGATTTATAGAGTGTTTTGCTGACTTCATGTAAATCGGCCCACTGTGACGCCGGTTTCTGAAGGCAATATATGCAGGATCGTTGTTAACCACGGTGAGAAGGCTCTGCTCCGGTTGCTCAAATTCGTACTTGTGAAATCTCGTTAGACTCCATCAAGGATGGTAAATTTAAAAACTGTAAAAAAGAAACTTGTTCTGGCATACAAAATAGTACTTGATTGGTGAAACACATTATATCTTATACAAAGAACATATTAGAACCAAACAAAGAACCATAAACTGACACACCGTCGGACAGACTAGTGGACTATCTATCAGATCCCAGATTTAGGAATGCAATTCTAATTGCCTTCATTTTGTTGACCACAGTTTGCATATCCTGCCGTGCATTTGGTGCCTCAGTCGAACACAAGAGAGCGGTTTCGAGCATGGAGACTAAGCATCCCGTCGTTCTCTCTCTAGCATTGCTTTCACTTAGGTTATCACTTTCCATGTTTAAGATCATACTAGCGTCCACTATCTCCATTACTTTTTCAGGAAAGCCCATCTCAGCAAAATTAGGAAGTGACCAACCATCTTTAAACATCTCATCAATAGGCTTCTTTCTTGTCAAAGCAACTCTAACGGTAGTATTAAAAGTAACTATACACATCTCCAAGAGTAGAAACTTTGGCACCCGTTCCGTACTCTGCAATCCATTTAGATGTTCATGGAAGCGAATTTTTAAAGTTTGGAACACTTACCTGGAGCTATGTATCTTATTGATCCTTTTAATGCAATCGAGTAACTTGGATTTTGAGTTGATAGGGAGTTGTCTCCGCTCAGAAACTTTGCTAATCCAAAGTCACCCAAGTGAGCACACATGCCATCGTCGATAAGAACATTGCTTGGCTTCACATCGCAATGTACAATTGGGGTCTGGCCATGGTGATGATGAAGATATTCTAGTGCAAGGCAACATCGATGGCTACATTTAACCTTTGAGCGAGGCTAAAGTGTCTTGACCTGCAATCGCTCGATGCCTTGGGATGCAACCACTCTTTCAGACTTTTATTGGGCACGAACTCAAAGACAAGAGCTTTGAAATCATTTCCAGCATGATCAATACTTGAACAAGTAGTAATAATTTTGATGAGATTTCGATGCCGTATGTTTCTCAAGGCTTCACATTCAGCTAGGTAACTCTTCAAAGCTCCCTTTTCATGAAAGTTGAATACCTTCACTGCAATAACTTTGCCGTAGGCTTCTAGAACTCCTTTATATACAGAACCAAAACTCCCGACCCCAATTAGATTGACAGAAGAAAACCCACCAGTTGCTTTGTACAGTTCGGTATAAGAAACAAATTTATATCGATCCTCCGATGAAGACTCGGATGGGCATCTCTTTCTTGGGAATTTCTTCCAACAGAGAAAAGCTAGAAGGAGAACAATCAAACTAAGAGATACCATGACAATTGTGAGTATGTTTTTGAGTGAAGCAAAGGTTTTCCTTTCCTTTGGGCATCATGGAAGCCGCAACCTTGGATCCCCCCCCCCACAGCTTATCATTGCCTTGAACAAAAACTGCGCTCGTATTTGTGAAGAGACCTTTAATTGGCACTAGGCCCTCAAAATCATTGAAGGATAGATTGAGATATTGGAGGGTACCAATGTCGCTGAAGAATTCTGGGATTTGGCCAGTTAGCTTGTTCTGTGAAAGATTGAGCCATTGGATACTTTTCAAATTGCTCAACTGCACAGGAATGTCTCCCTCAAAGAGGTTGCCTTCCAAGGAAAGGTAATTCAACGTCACACAATCGCCAAGAGCACTAGGAATTTCACCAGAGAGTTTGTTTTCAGAAATATCGAGCCAAGTAAGAAGTTTCAACTTTTGGACATCTGATGGAATGGACCCAACCAGATAATTATGAGACAGATCAAGGACCTTTGTAAGAGAAGAAATGCTAAGAACCTCGCTCGGTATGGTGCCACTGAGCTGGTTGTAAGAAAGGATCAGCATAATTAGAGTGTTGTAATTTATGAAGCTTTTTGGAATGAATCCTTGCAGATTATTGTGTCCCAAATCAAGCACTTCAAGCTGAGTGAGGTTGCCAAGCGAGGCTGGTATTGGCCCTGAAAATTTGTTTCCGAACAAAGTTAATTCGACCAAGCTATGAAGCTTCCCGACGGCAGAGGGAATGTTGCCGCTGAGAAGGTTATCGCTGAGATCGAGTTGCTGTAATCCCTTGAGGTTCTCGATCTCCTGGGGAATCGGCCCTGACATTTGAAGCCGGGCCAAGAAGAGCCGCTCTAGTTGCTTGGAAAGGTTTGATTTGGGTGGTATAGTGTATCAATTTATGATTTTTTTTTTAAAAAAAAAGAAATGTTATTTACAAGCGTCAGATCTAGCAGATATGGCTAAAACTTGTTTGCATCATGCACGAGAGAAACTAAAAAGGAATTTGTTTTGATTGCAAAAGTGATGGACCCATATGGCTTTTCTTTCCCTGGTGGACATAGGTTCTGTCCCTCCACCACGTTGCCCGGTTTTTTTTTTTTTTTTTTTTTTTTTTTTTTTTTTTTTTTTTTTTTTTTTTTTTTTTTTTTCTCACAAGAAGAATTATCAATCGTTGTAATCTCAACCGCTATTTTTTCAAACGAGTCTGGCAGCCACTAATCCCAGCCGAGCCGCCATCAATTGCCGAAGAAGAGGAGCTCGCACTCTGGAACGACAATCAATTAACCGACGGCAGCAAGCAACGGGCGATTGGGAAAAGAGGCAGCGAAACGAGGCACGAACGCCCTAGTGTCCTGCCCAAACCGCGGTCGCCCACTAGACCACCGTCTTCAACTTCAGCCGCTGCCCTGACGAATTTTGAAGCCCCAAAGAGAGGCCAGCTGTAGAGGCCCTCTTTTCGCTTGCGGCTGAATCACAAAACATGGGAGTCTCCCCCACCGTAGCCATCCACATGCGCGGCCAATGCGACTCAGAAGACACCGGAATACCACCTCCGGTCGCTACTGCTGCCGTCGATTCCTCCCTTGCAGTCGTCGGAGCGTCGTGCGGCCGCGGCTGCCCACGAGACCAGGATTGGTGTGCAAAATAGGGGCGCTCATCATGGGAGATCCCATCCCTTCCGGCCCACCCGGTGAGCGTTCAATGAACGGTATCCGGCCCGGAGCTGCCGTCCGACCTTCCTACTCGGCAGAGGCGTCTTCGGCGGTGAGGCACTAGAAGCGGCGGATCAGAAAGCCACGTGACGACGATCGAACGGACAACCGAGGAGTCGCGCGCGACGAACATCGATCGGCTCCATGGATGCGCCTTGGCTGTCCCGGCTCCAACAGCCAGCTTGCTCCATGATTATTAGAGAATTTTTTTTATTCCCACATTCATCTTCTATCGAGTCGGTTATGCCAATGAGCCATGCTTCGAGTACCAAACTGTAGTATGTGGAGCATGGTCGAATCTCTACACGATCAACTAGCGAACACAAAGTTCCACGCGTTGGAGTTTTAATTTTGACCAAGGATTCACTGTCGCGACCTTCGGTCCTGAACCCAATTCAGGAGCGCTACAATACAACCGCATTCTTTTAAATGAACCTCAAGAATATACAAGTGCTGCTAAATTTGTGCTCATCCAATCATATAAAAACATTGTAGAAGCTAAAGTTTCAAATATAATATCAAACAACAAAAATCATTATATCCTTAAATCCTTACGGGCTATTTTCAAATGATCAAAATATAATGTCTAAGATTCAAAGACAATTATCTAGATGTAAAAGAAAACAATATCTATCTTTACTCGTGAATTCCTTCCTAAAATTTTGATCCACCAATTATGCCTCCTCCTCCTCTGTAAAAATAGTAAGAAGTGTGTAATAGATTTTTACACATATCGTCATAAATATGCCAAAAGAAAATAATAGTTTTATTATAACAAAATATACATGAAGTTCAAAAGGTAACAATATATATATATATATATATATATATATATATATATATATATATATATATATATAATTATCTGAAAAACCAATAAAATCCATATATCAGAATAAATGTCAACTATCAATATAACCAATATAACCACATCCATATCCACATCCAAGCTATCTATATAACCACAACTACATCTAAATCATCCATATGATCACAACCACATTCAAACCCATTTACATGACCACAGCCACTCATCATCAGTGCGACCGCGATCATACTATCCATTAATGCACCAATGTATAAGACATCATTGGGCGAGTCGTTCTCCTAGTACGCAATATGTCGCCTTGGCCCTCTTGCCACCAGCGTAAAGAGGCGAGTCGCTTCCTCAGCACGCAAGTGTCACTACGTAGTACTGCTGATATATACTGTTAAAATGCATGCCAGTAATCTGCGTGTAACGATCTAAATTGACAATACATCTTTCGTCAGGTTGGTCTACATGCTAATACTCAGTGTGATAAACTCGGTTATATCCCCTGCCAAGACTTTGTTCTACTTTGGCCTTGCACGACTTCTAAGTCCTTCATTGGTGCCACTAGTTTAGGCATATTAAGAATTCAATCCTCACTTCAGAACTAGTATCATGTATCAAATAATATCCTTCATGCACATCATACCCTTCAACCAAGCAACATCATATCACATCCATCATAACTCTACAAATCATACTCAAAATCTTGAATCAAATTCAAAATCATTCATAACAAATTAATATACCACCATATATAAGCAAATTCACAATAATCCATAATGCTTAATTTAAATCATACTGAGAAAACTAACAATAAAACATGATATATGCAGCCATGCAAGACATAAAAAAATATATTATATAAAAAATATATTGCACAAAAGTAGGTGCAGAACTTCTACCTCAAATCGTTATCTCAAATAATCCTTTGAATAAGATAATTGTCAATAATCACCTATAATTAAATATAACAATTAATTAATTCATCAAAAATTCATACTTAAAAAAAAATTATCATTTTGTCCCTTTAGCCTAAAATTCTAAAATAACCATTTTACTCCTATAATTCAATGACTACTAATCTATAGTTAACAATTGTTAATAAAAATTTAATTATTTTCTAATTTTACAAATTTTCACAAACTTAACTAGATTTACAAAAATACCCCTATTTATCCATGCATAGTTATCCTAATTTACCTTAGCCATTACATGGTTTAAAAACCATTAATAGAACTAGATTTACTGATTTACTACTAATCATCATAGTTTAGTTAACCAATTCAAATTTGGTCAATAGGAATTAAAATAAATAGGTTTTCTTAAGCTCAAACCAATTCAATTGAATGACATATTTCTAACCCAACAGAAATGATTTTTGAGATGAAATATAATCAAATTACCAACTCTGCACCGAAATTAATTTCCACTGAATCAGATTAACCAAATACCATGAAATTACTAATCCAATTAAGATTTCAGAGTAGATAATGGGCTAATAAGATGCTTAATGGGCTAACCCATTTTTTAACCAGTGGCTCGCTGGTTCAGACACGGTTCATAAGAAGGCAAGGTCTTCTTCAACCCAGCCTCACAAACCCACTCATCACCCATTCCACCCGATGTTTCCTCATCGCCGACCACTGGCGAACGGCGGCGAGCGGCGGTCGGTTTCTTCCCTACATTACCCGACCACCCCAAGAAGACGAGGATCAGCCGATGTCCTCTCCCCCTTAGATTGCTCATCGCCGACGATCGGTTCCTTCTCCGACCTCGGCAGCGAGGGGCGAAGGTGGCGGCGACCTCCAGCCAGCGGCGGCGGGCTTCCTTGGTGGGGTCCACTGCCCGGCAGCAAAAAGACGTGGCCGCCCTCTTCCACGAACCCGGTGGTGATGGCGGTCACCATTTCCAACCATCAACACCCCAGATCCGGCGACCTCCTGGCCGGATCTAGTCGCTCTCACAGGAAGAAGGTGAGAGCTTCTTCTTCATAGCCGACGGCTGCCTTCCCTCCCCTAGATCCAGTCCCACATGCTACAGGTATGGGTTTAAACCACAGATCATGAAACAGAGTATAGATGAAAGAAAACCTTGGCTTTACCGACGGTCACCGGTGACGATCAAACAGATCTGAGGATTTCCTTAGTTCCAGAAAAGATACCCTCCACTCTTTGATCAGCTATCTCTCTCCCTATCAGTCAACAAGGATTTCAATGACAGATGTAAAAATAGAACTGATAAACACCGCTGGATTCTGGCTCCTTACCTCACCGGTGATGGGAATCTAACCATGGTCAGGAAGAAACAGAAGAAGATCAGGAAGAAGAAGAAGCGGAGGAGGAAGAAGAAGAAGCGGAATAGGAAGAGAGTTTGGTTTCTAGTTGAGCTCAAGCATTCAAACCTTGGGTTTTTATAGCTATTTTGCATTCTTAGTCATTGCAATTTCTACTGAGGGATCAAATCTCAACAGAATTTTGTTACCATTAATAATTTGTTTTAGGTTAGTAAATGGTCTAATTTTGGTTTAACCGTTCTCTAGTTTTATTTTCTTTAATCATCACATCCACGATACTAACATTTGTGAAAATTAAAATTGATGAGTTCAATGAAGCTAAATAATACTACTATCTTATAAATTAACCATGTCTAATAAAAAGAAAGATGAGCCATTGGTAAAAGTACATAAGACCATTCTATTAAGTTGGCTTACGAAGTTTTCATAGAAGTCATTGAGAAGAAGATAATAACTGGGCTATGGCTAAAGTTAAAGAGCAAATATATGATAAAATCTTTCATAAATTGACTATGCTTGAAAAACAAATTCTATTATATATCGATGAAAGAAGGTACACTAATAAAAGGCCACATAAATGAGTACAATAAAGCTAATCTTAATTTAAAAAATATTAGAATCAAGATAGAAGATGAAGATTGAGTCCTAATTCTCTTATATTCATTACCATCATTATATGAGAACTTTGTCGATATATTATTGTATGAAAGAGAGAGTCTCTCGATTAACAATGTAAGAGATAACTTGCAATCTAAAGAGCTAAAGAAAATAATTATTTATCTATCAATTAAAATATAAAATATTCTATTAGGTGATAATAAAGCTGTAAATATTGTTTGGATAGGATTAATTATATTAAAATGTTTCATGGCATTGTGAGGCCTCTGAAAACTTAACATGTTTTGGAATTGATAGAAATCTAATTTTCTTAAATTAAGTAAGGTCAAGTGAATGGCTTATATTATTTGATTGGAAGTAGTACTATTAGTGCTATCAGAATTTCTTCATCTTTGGAATTATCAAAGATGTTGCTTGATTATGATTTTTGTAGTTAGGGCATAGGAGTAAGAAGAGGAGAGTGAAGTTATCTAAAAGAGATCTAATCGATAGTGTAAAGATCGTATAAGCTAGATTTTTGTAAATACTATTTGTATAGTAAGTGGAGTAGAGTAAAGTTTAGCATTGATACTCACTATTTTAAAGGGATGTTCTCAGAAAAGATAAATTTGATGAGTTATATAGAAAAGAAGATATAGTAAGGTATCATACCGGAAAGGTGACATTACATTAGAATGAAATTACGGAATTAATGATTAGAACACTCTTGGAAAGAATATGTCAGTATCCTTTTGTTGTTGGACTTAAAAAATATTTTGCACTAAAGCAATAAATACAAGTTACTTAATAAAAACATATCATAAGTGATAGGGTAACAATAATTAGATTTTTCCAATATATCACTTATCATAATTTGAAAAATGTAAAAAAAAAACTTGTTCTCGCATATAAAATTAATACTTTGACTGGTGAAATACATCATATCTTATGCAAAGAACACATTAGAACCAAACAAAGGACCATAAACTGACACATGGTTTGACAGACTAGTGGACTATCTATCGTATCCTAGCTTTAGCAATGGCCTAGTTGCCTTCATTTTGTTGACCACAGTTTGCATATCTAGCCGTGCATTTGGTGCCTCAGTCGAACACAAGAGAGCGGTTTCGAGCATGGAGACTAAGCATCCCATCATTCTCTCTCTAGCAATGCTTTCACTCAGGTTGTCAGTTTCCATGTTTAAGAGCATACTAGCGTCCACTATCTCCATTACTCTTTCAGGAAACCCTATCTCAGCAAAATTACGAAGTGACCAACCATCTTTAAACATTTTATCAGTAGGCCTCTTTCCTGTCAGCAACTCCAACAGCAGTATCCCGTAACTATACACATCTCCATGCATAGAAACTTTAGCACCCATTCCATACTCTGCAATCCATTTAGATGTTCATGGAAGCAAATTTTCAAAATTTTACAAAGAGTTCGAAGGAGAAATGCTACATAAGTTCGGAATGCTTACCTGGAGCTATGTATCCTATTGATCCTTTTAATGCAATTGAGTAACTTGGATTTTGAGTTGATATGGAGTTGTCTCCGCTCAGAAACTTTGCTAATCCGAAGTCACCCAAGTGAGCACACATTCCACCGTCGATAAGAACATTACTCGGCTTCACATCGCAATGTACAATTGGGGTCTGGCCATGGTGATGATGAAGATATTCTAGTGCCAAGGCAACATCGATGGCTACATCTAACCTTTGAGCGAGGCTAAAGTGCCTTGACCTGCAATTGCCGGATGCCTTGGGATGCAACCACTCTTCTAGACTCCCATTAGGCACGAACTCGAAGACGAGAGCTTTGAAATCATTTCCAACATAATCAATGCTTGAACATGTAGTAATGATCTTGATGAGATTTCGATGCCGTATATTTCTCAAGGCTTCACATTCAGCTAGGTAACTCTTCAAAGCTCCCTTTTCATGAAGGTTGAATACCTTCACTGCAATAACTTTGTCGTAGGCTTCTAGAACTCCTTTATACACAGAACCAAAACTCCCGACCCCAATTAGATTGACAGAAGAAAACCCACCAGTTGCTTTGTACAGTTCAGTATAAGAAATAAATTTATATCGATCCTCCGATGAAGACTCGGAGGGGTATCTCTTTCTTGGGAATTTCTTCCAACAGAGAAAAGCTAGAAGGAGAACAATCAAACTAAGAGATACCATGACAATTGTGAGTATGTTTTTGAGTGAAGCAAAGGTTTTCCTTTCCTTTGGGCATGATGGAAGCCGCAACCTTGGATCCCCCCCACAGAGCTTATCATTGCCTTGAACAAAAACTGCACTCGTATTTGTGAAGAGACCTTTAATTGGCACTGGGCCCTCAAAATCATTGAAGGATAGACTGAGATATTGGAGGGTACCAATGTCGCAGAAGAATTCTGGGATTTGGCCAGTTAGCTTGTTCTGTGAAAGATTGAGCCATTGGATACTTTTCAAATTGCTCAACTGCACAGGAATGTCTCCCTCAAAGAAGTTGCCTTCCAAGGAAAGGTAATTCAACGTCACACAATCGCCAAGAGCACTAGGAATTTTACCAGAGAGTTTGTTTTCAGAAATATCGAGCCAAGTAAGAAGTTTCAACTTTTGGACATCTGATGGAATGGACCCAACCAGATAATTATGAGACAGATCAAGGACCTTTGTAAGAGAAGAAATGCTAAGAACCTCGCTCGGTATGGTGCCACTGAGCTGGTTGTAAGAAAGGATCAGCATAATTAGAGTGTTGTAATTTATGAAGCTTTTTGGAATGAATCCTTGCAGATTATTGTGTCCCAAATCAAGCACTTCAAGCTGAGTGAGGTTGCCAAGCGAGGCTGGTATTGGCCCTGAAAATTTGTTTCCGAACAAAGTTAATTCGACCAAGCTATGAAGCTTCCCGACGGCAGAGGGAATGTTGCCGCTGAGAAGGTTATCGCTGAGATCGAGTTGCTGTAATCCCTTGAGGTTCTCGATCTCCTGGGGAATCGGCCCTGACATTTGAAGCCGGGCCAAGAAGAGCCGCTTTAGTTGCTTGGAAAGGTTTGCAATAGAGATAGGAAAACTGCCTGCAAGAGAATTGCTGGATAGATCCAACCAATTTAGATTTGTGCAGTTGGTTAGAGAAGTAATAAAACTCCAATCACGGGCACTCCTTGCCTCGAGCTGGTTGTACCCGAGTAATATTTTAGAGAGATTCTGGAGCTGTCCTAGATTTGAAGGCACTAGTCCGCTAAAGTTGTTATAAGAGAGATCAAGTAGTTGAAGGTTAGAAACATTGGATAGCGAGGGTGGAATGGGTCCTTCCAGCTGGTTCCACATGACGCAAAAATACCGGAGTCTAGGGAGAGTATGGCCTATGCTTGGGTGGCAGCATTCCGATGAACTGATTTGACGCCAAACCCAAATTTATCATAGATGAGAGATTGTACAGAGAAGAGGGAACCATGCCTGACAATTGGTTGTAGGATAAGTCCAAATACATCAAGCTCTTGAGGTAGCCAAGAGACTCTGGAATTTCCCCCTCCAGGCTGTTTGTTCTTAGATATAGAGAGGTAAGTTTCGAGCAATTACCAAGCGAAGGTGGTATGCGTCCCGTGAGACTGTTGCGACTCAGAAGGAGGTACGTGAGGGTGGAGAGGTTCCCCAGAGAAGGTGGGATGATTCCTGTAAGGCTGTTGTTCGACAGCATAACGGCAGTGAGCGAAGGGCTCCTCCCTACCGTTCACAAGATTCAGCTTAAGAAAAAAAAAAAAAAAAAAAAAGAGATAATGCTAGCCCTTGGTAGTAGGCAAGACACCTCGTCCAGTCACAAGCAGAGCAACTCATATTTAATCAGCTTTTCTCTTGGTCATGCAAAAGGATAAAATAGTCAAATCCTAGTTGCGTAAAGTTTCTATGATCAAAATTGGCGACAGATTCCCTACAAAAAAAACAAAAAAACAAAACAAAACTAAATTTGTGGCAGATTGTTATTTATTGTGTAATTCATGTTTGCATCTAATATACTACAGTAACAGGTTTTAAGTTGAAAGAAAATATTAGTTGTGTTTTCTTTGGTGGTTCATAATCCATCTCATCACTAAGTTGTTGAAATTTTTCTAGAATTTGATGTATACAGAAAATAGAGAGATTGTGACCATGAGAAAAAATCTATTCTCATGTTTGTTGATCATCTAAAAAAACAAAATATAACTTTAACAATTAAAATGTCCACGCACATCATAAGATTTTTTCTACAATTTGAGTTGGATCTGGTGGTCCTAGCTGATAAAGTTGTTATAATTATATGGAAACATAGCTTTCATTTTTGTTGGCTATCCTGAAAAAAATAGACCTTTCCCAAGTGAACTCCAGATGCACTTATTTGGCAATTTTGGAGCCTTCCGCATGCACTTTTTTTTTTTTAATTTTTGTAAGATATTCTTCATAATATATTTATATATAACTCCTCACTATTACCGGTCTTTTATGTGGCACTATATTGAAATTTACATAGCGGTAATTTCAAACAAAAAAATACGGAAAAATGGATCAGAAAAGCTTAATTTATGAATGCTTGTTTGGGCGATTATTTCCATACCATTGGACATAGACAGCAACTTGGAGTGGCATTGACATAGCATGTGGAAGTCAGTGCAGCTTCATAGGCTTGGTCTTGTTAATTATCTTAGGCTGAAGATCTTTGTTGACAAATTATCTAATGCTTTTGGTGATGAGAATTGGTTGTTTGTTGGTATCTTCTTTTCTTCCATGCACCAGAATATAATAGACTTTGGAAGTTCAACTAGCAGTTATGCTAGATGTGATGATTAAAAATGAATTAAGATAAGTTAATCTAGATTAATCTTGATTAAATAATAATAATAATAATAATTCACTTGTATGCTGAATTTTCTCGTGTGTGACGTAGAGAGGTGTAACGCCCCAAGCCGGGTAAACTTCTAGCAGGCCGAAACCACGTGACCCAAAAATTCGAGTGGAAGTTAATGGGTAGCAAGTGAACTTGATTTATAAGTACATCACATATCTCTTTTCCATCCAATGTGGGACTAAACTTTTGGGGTATCACAATCTCCCCACCTTATAATGCGACGCCCTTATTGCACGCCACAAGCTAGCCAAAATCTATCCCGAGTCGGATCATTGGTGTGTCAGACAGTAAGCTCCACGCCATGGCGGGACCTTCTACCAAACCGCTTCATGGGCAGTCTTTTCACTCATGCCCATCAATTTGGTGCTTTGCCAACAGGAGTGACTCGCACGCCATGGCGAGGACTCACACCACCGTTTCATGTCCTTTCCTCATTGCTCATCAATTCTTTCGCACACTCGTGCTCGATTCCCCCGACACCGATTTGTGATACTATTTGTAATGTCCCCAGGCCTCCACCAACTTTTCGTAAAGCCATGCTCGGAGTCGGCACCTGTCCAGATACCATTTGTGATGCTAATTTACAGCACGCCCCATGCCTACCAGATATGCTCAATAGACTTCTAAGCGGGCCGAAACCACACATGCTCCAAAGTATTCGAAGTGAAAGTTAATGAATAATAAGTGGACTTGAGTTTTTTAAGTATATCATACATCTTTTTTTTTCATCTAACGTGAGCATCTAAATTTTTGGGGTATGACAAAGAGACCAGAAAAATATAGCGTTATTTTCCTCTTTTCCTCATGTTTCATCTTTTTTCACTCACATTTTTTGCTGGCATTTTCTCAATTCAGTCACTCGAGTAGGTGGAAGATTTTCAAATTAAAGAGTACAGGGGATTACGAGAGCTAGAGGATCATTTGGCAAAGCTTAAATTTACCTCCTTGGGATGTTTATTACGTGGACGTGGGACATTAGTATAAAATGAGATTTACAGTGATTTGGAATTGAAATGGTATTTTGAGGGAAAATATTATGTCACATATTAATTGCTTCTGATTTATTTGAATATATGAGATTTGTATAATTCTATAATATGATGAAATGTTTTTAAATTTGGAAGCATGACATGTATTTGACTTGGTAAAAAAATTCTTATTTGGCTATATCATGTAATAGTAGGCTTACTTGCTGAGTGTAAACTCATTAAATCTTACAATGTTTTTTCGAGCCACAAAATTATCGGGGGCAACAACGGGGGTAATTGGGAGCTTCTTGATGTAAATTGATTATATTTTGTTATATGTAACCTTATTTGGATTTATTTTGAAATCTTTGGGTTCGTTTACTTGACATTACATAATTTGTATTATGGAGGATTAAATTTTGTATGTTATATAGTTGTTAACCCCCCTTGTTTATAAATGATCTTGTACTTCGGATGCCTTGCATGCACAGAAATAAATGCGAGCGGTATACACCCACAGGCCACCACCCGAGTTGGAGTCGGGCGTGGACGGCCTTGTAGTGGTATCAGAGCAAGGTTTGACATTAGGGCCAAATACATGATTAACTTTAGGCCAAATATTGACATGACATCAGGAGGGTAATAACTCTAGAAAAAATTCAAGTGACTTGTTTAAAAGTGCTTGAGATTTGGTGGGTTATTATGATATTGATTGAAACCTAACCGTGGCAGGATTTCATAATGCATCGTCGCACCAATGGTCAGCGACATGAGGGGGACTCTTAGGCTGGTGACTCTGACCAGCAAGGAGGCCTGAAGCCTTAGCAGATGCGGGTTCCGTTGCCCCAGTTGGCAATGATCCATAGCAGTTGTAGGCCGAGTTACTCCGGGTATTCTTGGGAGTGACTCAGGCGGTACAGGCCATGCGGCGGCGGATTCGGCGGTCTTTCCCCTGCTATATGCGGCTCTGCCGTTCCATGCGGACTCGATCTGCCCCTCCTACTCCTCGGACCCGGTAGGTCCCGGCCCGATCGATCACACTCGGCCCACTCCATCTCGGCCACGGCGAGAGAAGGGGTCGTAGCTTCTCGAGTTTAAGAGCTTGACCCCTCCTCCCTTCTGCGGATCCACCAACCCACTTGATGCGAGAGAGATGGATAAGAGAGATAGAGAAGGCCTTTACGGCCCTTGGCGACTAGGAGGAGGAGCGAGATTGGGTGCCACCTACCTCCTCCGGGGAGGCATATGATTGGTGGGCGATGTTGGAGCGGCACTATGGAGGTCGGGCCATCTCTTGGGAACGAGTTTAAGGAGGCTTTTTATCGCCGGTATTTCCCCGAAGTGTGCGAGAGGGCGGATGGAGTACGAATTCATGAGATTGGAGAAGAGGAACCTTTACGCGGCCCGGTATGAAGCCGAGTTTAGGCGATTGGCTAGATTTGTTCCGAGATTTTTTGTTATGAGCCCGAGAGAGACAAGATCACCAAATTTACCAAGGGAGGCACCCCGGGCGGAGCGGCGGTCAATGCATTTGAGCTCCCCACTTACGGTGAAGTGGTGAGCAAGGCTGCAGTCATTGAGAGGGACATGAGCGCCATTCGGCGAGATGAGGGAGCAGCAGATGAAGAAGAGAGGACCTCCTTTTGGCCAGTCTTCAGGGCAGGCTAAGAAGAAGAAGGGTTTCGTTCAGGCTCCCTCAGGGCAGAAGGATAAGGAGACCCGCTGTCCTCATTGCGGGAAGGCCCACCAGGGCAAACAGTGTCGCAGGCTGACTGGTGCCTGCTATATTTGTGGGAAGATGGACCACAAGATGGCTACCTGTTCCCTTCGAAAGGACCAGCAGCCCCCTCCAGATCAGGAGAAGAGTCAGCAGCAGCCCAGGACCCAAGGGAGGGTCTTTACCCTCACTCAGCGGGGGGATGCGCTGCACTCTTGCTTGTGGTGACGGTATGTTTGTTAAATTAAATTATTTCTTTAAAATTATTGCATTTATACCTGGTATAATGCATGGATTATGGTAGTAGATAGGGGAAAAACATATGATGTTGCATGACATCTAAGTTAAGTTAATCTTTATGACAGGTATGTTTAAAGTAGGCAACACTTATGCTCAAACTTTAATTGATCTGGGTGCCACACATTCATTTGTATCTGATAGTTATCTTACCAAGAATGCATCATTGACACCCGTTCCTTTAGAGCAAGAGTTGCATATTGCATTTCCAAATGGAGATTGTCATGATGGTAGACTCAGTGTGTAAATCCTGCCTGATTGACATGGAAGATAGGAGGTTGAATGCTGATCTGATAGTCCTCCCACTGAATTTCTTTGATGTAATCCTGGGGATGGACTGGTTGGCCTCCTATCATGCTTCTATAGACTGTTTCAGGAAAAGGGTATTCTTTAAAATTCCTAATCTTCCTAAATTTAGTTTTAGCGGGAGTCAAGAACATCTGGCTTCGGTATTAGTGTCAGCTCTGCAAGCTGGGAAATACTTAAGAAAAGGTGGTCAGAGATTTCTTGCTATGGTCAGAGACCTTCAGCAGGATGAACACCAGTTGGAAGATATTCCAGTGGCTCGGGAGTTTCCCGATGTCTTTCCGGAGGAATTGACTGAATTACCCCCGGATCGTGAAGTCGAGTTCACTGTTGATTTAGCCCCTGGCATTGGACCTATATCCAAAGCTCCTTACCGTATGGCCCCAGCTGAGCTAAAAGAGTTAAAATGTCAGTTGCAGGAGCTTTTGGATCGAGGATTTATCAGACCTAGCGTTTCTCCTTGGGGTGCTCCAGTATTATTTATCAAAAAGAAGGATGACAGTCTTCGGCTCTGCATTGATTACCGAGAAATTAATAAGGTAACAGTACGGAATAAGTACCCTTTGCCGAGGATTGATGATCTATTTGATCAACTTCAAGGAGCTTAGGTATTCTCAAAGATTGATCTTCGATCAAGGTACCATCAGCTTAAGATAAAGGCTGAGGATGTTTCTAAGACTGCATTCAGAACCAGGTACGGCCATTATGAGTTCTTGGTGATGCCGTTTGGGTTGACTAATGCCCCGGTAGCATTCATGGACTTGATGCATAGAATCTTCAAACCATACCTGGATCAGTTTATAGTGGTCTTTATTGATGATATCTTGATATATTCTAAAAGTCATATGGAGCATGAAGACCACTTAAGGATTGTTCTGCAGACTCTTCGGAAGAAGAAACTTTATGCCAAGCTGCAGAAATGTGACTTCTGGATGAGCCAAATATCCTTCTTGGGTCATATCGTATCCAAAGACGGTATATCTGTAGACCCTAAGAAGATTGAAATTTGTCGTGAGGCGGTGTCCGGCCTTCCCGATGTATCGAGAAGTCGAGAGCTTCTTGGGGCTGGCCGGTTATTATCGCAGATTTGTGGAAGGCTTCTCTCGCATTGCTTTACCTCTGACTCGCTTAACTCAAAAGCGAGCAAAGTTTGTTTGGTCAGAGGAGTGTGAGGGAAGCTTCCAGGAGCTCAAGCAGTGCCTGGTGTCAGTCCCTATCCTTACTTTTCCATCTACATCTGGAGGATATACTTTATTCACTGACGCCTCTCGAAAGGGATTGGGAGGTGTTCTGATGCAGGAAGGGAAGGTGATAGCCTATGCCTTCAGGCAGCTGAAGCCTTATGAGCATAACTATCCTACTCATGACCTGGAGTTAGCCGCCATGATCTTTGCACTGAAAATTTGGCGGCATTATCTATATGGGGAGACTTGCGATGTGTATACAGACCATCAAAGTTTGAAATACATTTTCACTCAGAAGGAGCTAAACTTGAGGCAGAGGAAGTAGCTGGAGCTACTAAAGGATTATGACCTGAGCCTGCATTATCATCCAGGGAAGGCCAATGTGGTAGCTGATGCCTTAAGCAGAAAGTCCTCTTCAGAGCTAGCTTCCATAATTACTTCTCAGCCTCACATTCACAGAGACCTTGAAAAGTTGGAGGTTGGTTTGCGAGTACAGCGATCTGATAGGCTTCTTGCAACACTTGTACTTCAGCCAACCCTGATTGACAGGATTAAGTCTTCCCAGAAAAAAGACTTGGAACTACAAAAGATAAAAGAAGCTGTACAGGGGTTCAGAATGATTTCCAAATAAATGAGGATGGATCCCTGAGATTTAATACTAGGCTCTGTGTGCCAAATGTGGAGGATCTAAGGGCTGAAATTTTGAGGGAGGCTCATTATTCTCCCTATACTGTTTACCCAAGAGGCACCAAAATGTACAAAGACCTACGGAAAAATTTCTGATGGAAAGGAATGAAAAGAGAAATTGCTCAATATGTGGCCAAGTGTTTAGTGTGCCAACAAGTGAAGGCCGAACATCAAAGGCCTGTGGGACCTCTTCAGTCTCTGATGATTCCCTGGTGGAAATGGGAGATCACTATGGATTTTGTGACAGGTTTACCAAAACTCCAAGAAGCAATGATGCAGTCTAGGTTATTATTGATAGATTGACCAAGTCAGCCCATTTTCTGCCGTTCAGAGTTGGGGTCTCTAGTGAGAGATTGGCCGCCATGTACATTGATCTGATAGTGAGACTTCATGGTGTCCCAGAGTCGATTGTATCAGATCAGGATACCAGGTTTGTGTCCCAATTTTGGAAGAGTCTTTATAGGGCTCTGGGGATCAAACTGAATTTCAGCACAGCTTTCTACCTCCAGACAGATGGACAGTCTGAGAGGACCATACAGATCTTAGAAGACATGTTGCGAGCCTATGTAATGGACTTGGGTGGTGCTTGGGACAACCACCTACCTTTGGTGGAGTTTGTTTACAATAACAGTTACCAAGCCAGCATCAAAATGGCTCCATTTGAAGCTCTGTATGGTAAAAAATGCAGATCTCCCTTGTGTTGGAATGATATGGGGGAAAGAAAATTGTTGGGCCTTAAGCTAATTCAGCAGACAGTAGAAAAAGTGCAGCTGATTAAGGAAAGACTCAAAGTAGTTCAGAGCCGACAGAAAAGTTATGCTGATGTTAGAAGAAGGGAGCTAAAATTTCAGGTTGGGAACCATGTCTTCTTAAGGGTTTCACCAACCAAAGATGTGATGAGGTTTGGACTTAAAGGAAAATTGAGTCCACGGTACGTTGGGCCATTTGAGATCTTGAGCAGAGTGGGGGAAGTGGCTTATAGCCTATCATTACCTCCTGCACTCTCTGGGGTACATAATGTATTCCATGTCTCTATGTTGAGGAAGTACATTTCTGACTCCAGTCATGTGATAGAAGCGGAGCTCATTTTGCTAAAGAAGAACTTAACATATGAAGAGCATCCGATACGTATTGTGGACCATAAAGATCAAGTTCTGAGACGGCGTAGCATTCCCTATGTTAAGGTTCAGTGGAGTAATCACTCTGAACGGGAGGCTACGTGGAAACTTGAAGAGGAGGTGAAAAAGAAATATCCTTAATCTATTTGTATCTGAATAGATATGTGTATATATGACAAATATTTGTATATATTTGTATTTACCGTTGTATTTTGACCAGAAAGATAGATAAATACAGCTAGTAATTTCCATTTTGGGCCTCAAAAATTTTATTCGTGTTATGCATTAATTTTGAGGCCAAAATTTTTTTATAAGGAGGGGAGGATGTAAACCCCCTCCCCCTACCTGGGAAATTTTTTAACGTTACGTGCGTGGGTGCGTGACACGCGGTGCACTGCATGTGCGCCAGCGCGCGCGCGCCCACGCGCACACACATGGGGGCAGGGGAGGGCTCAGCCCTCCCCTCGCTGAAGAAAAGACAGGGAGGGGACTGGCAGTCCCATCCATCTTCTTTCCTCCTCTTCGTGCGCTTCCGTCACCGTGCCGCCCTCCGCTTGTCCCCAATACCTCGCCGCCGGCAGGTAATCCTCCCTCACCGGCGAGGAGAGGGAGAGAGAGAGCGTGTAGAGAGAGAGGGAGAGGGCCGCAGGAGGGCCCTCCCCTGACGCGTCGGAGACAAGCCAGCTCTCGCGCTTGGTTCGGGTCCGGCGGCGTGCCCGCCGGCTCGCCGGACCCGGTCTCCGGGCGGCAGCCCCCGGCGCCGGGGCGGCATCGGTGGGGCCCCGGCCGGAGGAGGCCCCGGTCGTGCCCGCCGGCAGGGAAGAGGGGGAGGAGGGCGTGGAACGGCCACGGCCCTCCCTTCCTTGTGGGTTCGAGCCGGCGGCGTGCCGCAGCCCGGCCCACTGGGCCTGAGCTCTGGCCGGCGACCCCCACCGACACTGGGGTAGCGTCCGGCGGGGTCCAACCGGCCGTGTCGCCGGCGAGGGTGAGAGTGGAGGGAGAGGGCCGAATGGCCCTCCCCCGTCGCAGGAGCCAAGTCGGCTCCCGCGTTGGTCCGGGCCCAGGCTCTGGCCGACGGCCCCCACCGGCACCGGGGCGGCGTCCGGTGAGGTCCGGCTGGCTAGCGATGGAGAAGAAAAAAAAAAGGGAAAGAGAAGAGAGAGGGGGTGGCCGCCGGCGACGGCCGACCTGGGGCCAGCCGACCTTGGGGAGGGCGGCGGCGGCCCTAGCCCGCCGGCCATCTGCCACCCCTGGTTCAGGTGAACCAGGGGTGAAGCGATGAACAGGGGAAAAAAAGAAAAAAAAATCAGGGACTGGGCCGGCTTCGGCCCAGTCCAGTTAGTTCCTTTGGGCCAAATTTTCAGGCCCCAAATTGAGCCCGGCCTAATAAAAGAAAAATATGATCATGATCAGAATGGATCCTAATTTGTCGAAGAATTTTTATTTCCCCATTTGGGCTTCTATATTTGGAGATATTCAAGCCCCAAGTTGGGCCCAGGATTAGATTGGGTTAAGTGTAGGAGTCAGTTTGATATCCTAAAATTAAAATCTAAAAATCTAAAAAATTATGTTGTAGGTACCCAGAGGTCCATATAGCTGATTTACGCTTTTGGATTAGCGTTGTGAGGTAAGTAAGCCAGTTATAATGATTTTTTTTAAATCATTATTAAATTATGCCATTATTGAAATAATGAAATTGATTTATAGAATTATTTGAAAAATGATATTTGTGGTACCACATTTATGTAAATGATTATTTGACTTGATTATTGTGAATTTCTGTAAATTAAATTGGCATTTTATACATGCAACTGATTATTACATGATTATGTGAAATTATCAAATTTGGTAAAATATGAAAAGTAATTTGATTTATGTTTGTTGTTATGCGAATAAATATTATTTGTGATTGTGTTATTCTATGTCATCACGGTCCACATTATATGTTACATGACTCCGGGACCCACCTCCACAGGGGGAATATATGGAAAACACATATCCTAGGGAAGTGCTGTGATAGGATACAGTATTATATGCTAATTGACTCCGGCACCCTTCCTCCACTGGGGGCATACAGGGAGGTTACATCCTTGGGATGTTTATTACGTGGACGTGGGACATTAGTACAAAATGAGATTTACAGTGATTTGGAATTGAAATGGTATTTTGAAATATTATGTTATATTAATTGCTTCTAATTTATTCGAATATGAGATTTGTATAATTCTATAATATGATGAAATGTTTTTAAATTTGGAAGTATGACATGTATTTGACTTGATAAAATTCTTATTTGGCTATATCATGTAATAGTAGCTTACTTACTGAGTGTAAACTCATTAAATCTTACAATGTTTTTCCAAAGCCACAAAATTATCAGGGGCAACAACATGGGTAATTGGGAGCTTCTTGATGTAAATTGATTATATTTTGTTATATGTAACCCCATTTGGATTTATTTTGGATCTTTGGTTCGTTGCCCAACATTACATAATTTGTATTATGGAGGAATAAATTTTGTATGTCATATAGTTGTTAACCCTCCTTGTTTATAAATGATACTGTACTGGATGCCTTGCATGCCTGGCATGCGGCGGACTGTCACCCCTGAGCCACCACCAGCTGGGTCCGGGGCGTGACAGAGGATTAGGGAAATACTGCAATAGCAATCATCTAGGGTGGACCAGGTAAGTTGGAGGATTTCAAGGAGAGATTTCATTTGAAACAAAGATTTTAAAATTTTAAAACTAAAATGCTTTATTTGCCTACTTGTAAGGATGGATTTTTATAATTTTATAGAAATCTAAGCAAGAATTTAGAAAACCCAAAATCCTCATTGTAAAACCCATCTCCAAAGAAGTCATCAACAATTATTCAAATGGATCATTTACATGTTAAAATATATTTAGTTTTATTTACATGTTAAAATATTTAGATAAATATTAGAGGAACTTTATTTACATAAATATTTATTTTATTTTACATGTAAATATTTATTTTAAATATTTATGTTATTTTATTTTATCGATTTTACATATTATTAAATTTATTTATTAAATACTTATTACATAAATATTCATTTTATGCAAAAAATTAAATATTAATAATTATTAATATATTATTATTAAAAATGTAATTAAAGTAATATATAATATATATAATTTATGTAATTAAATTTTATTTATGTATTTTAAAAAGTATTTATAAATATTTAATGATGAATTTATATATTTTTATAAAAATAAAATTTATTTTAAAGTAATAAACTACTTTATAATAAAAAATATAAATTTAATTAAAAATATTTATAATATTTAAAAATATTTTATTTTGTCATTACATAAATATTTTTAATTAAATATTAATATTTATTAAATATATTATTACTAATTAAATAATACAATAATTAATAATTTTTAATAATATTATATAAAAATTATTAATAAAATATTTTAATATTAACAATAAAGTGTGTGTATGTATTTCATAAGACAAATATTAATATATTGATTAATATTATTAAAATAAATATTAAATATTTATTACATAAATATCTAAATTTAAAACTAAAATATTCTTGCAAAATTATATAAATTTACATAAAAGTTTTAACGTATTTATAAAAAAAAATTACAACCCTCCGATAAAATTTTATTTTTGAGGAAGAACTATCCAAATAAAAAAATCTCTCAAATGTTAAAATTCTAAAATACTATAATTTTAAATACTTGTATTTTAAAATTCCGTAAATTTACAAAAAGCCTCGTCCAGCAGCAATCCAGTGGAAATTACAGAATCTCCACTGCCGACAATCATCTAGGCGACTATATTTCTTTATTCAAACGGGAAGGAGATAAGGTGTCCCTCCCTTCTTTATTGCGTTTTGTCCACCGGAAAGGGACTTGGTGGACCAAACATTCCCTCCGACCGTAAAACACGCACACATGCTATGGAGAGATGAAGAGCTGTTTTTCTCAATGGGGGTAAAAAAATATTTTTTTAACAAATTTAGGATGAAAATGAAAGTTTTTGCAAGAATGGTGTTAAAGTGAAAAACATCATTTCAAATGGTATTTTTTAGGCCAAAACTAATCCCCATGGGTGATGTTTCAAAAAATGCCACTTAGAGTGGCGTTTGGCGTTGCCCCCGCCCGAGGCCCCCCGGCCCCCGTCCCCCCTAGCCCTCAGTCCCCACCCCCGGGCCCCCCGATCCCTACCCCCCGAGGTCCCCTGAGCCCCCGATCCCCCCCCCCCAGGCCCCTGCTCCCTCCCTCTCCCTCTCTCTCTCTCTCGCGGCCCGTCTCACAACCCGTCCCCCTCCCTCTCTCGGGGTAGTGGTCCCCCAAGGTAATTTTTTTTTAATTTAATTAAATTATAAAAATTTAAATATGCTTTGTTACTAGCTACTTCATATTCATCTTTATAATAAAGAAATTGATAACTAAAACAATGATATTTTTAGTTCAATTACATCAGTTAATCGCGATAGAAAAACTAAAAAATCAGTAAATTTATGTATTGACAAAAATAAGTAAAGGTTAGCTTCTTGTGGAAAAATTGTATTGTTTGATGAGTAAAAAAAATTCAATGAGCATGATCTATGTTATCAGTCATGATGAGCAACATTGACAACTTGATATGCCAATATGTTTTATTTTAATAATAATAATTAAAAAAAATAAATGCTTTGTATGTCAAGTCTCTGATATAGTCTAAATTTTACCATACAATAAACACATAGAAAATAAATAGGTTAATATCCATTATTAGTTTGTTTGTGGTTGATCAGTAGAAAATTTATACTTATTTTAGTTTATGCTTGATGATACAATATTATGTATTGATGCTAGATTTATTTTGAACGTCATTTTTCAGATGAGCACCGATACTGTTCGATTGTTGCTTTATTGTGATGGATCAGTTGAGCATGGCTTAGATGGGATACAATATAATCAACCTCTTCGTAAAAGTTTTAAATTGAGCATGAGAACCCGTTATGTTGAGTTGGTCGAGCGGGTTTATAATGTGCTTAAAATTCCAGTGCAGCAATATATTTTGAGATTGATGTGGAGATCTCCAACATTGCATCAGAAATATGTGCTTCATCCAATCGAGGAGGATAACGATATGGAGAAAATGTCAACATTTCCTTCCAAATTTTTAGATTTTCGCTATGTTGAATTATATGTTTTCAAAGATGCTCCAGCTCCATACAATGTTGGTTATACAGAGGATATTCAGGACAGTTCTCTTATTGCCCAGCAGCAGATCAGAACTTCAGTGGATTTTCTGATGATGGAAGGAGTTATGCTAGTAGTGCAGAGTGTTAATGTGGCAAACAATCAGAGAGTTGATAGTCGGGGACTTAAGTCAGACGACAGTGCAGATGATGACTATTGGCCTGAACATGATGACTCTGACAAAGAGCAAGATGAGGATGAAGACTCACATGGAGATGATGTAGTTCATGAAACTAGCTGTAGTTCTGTTCCTGTATCTACTCATCCAGAAATTGTTCCTAGTCAGGTCTATGAGCATCAAGTCATTGCACGTAGTCAAATACCGAAATTTTATTATGACTTGAATTTGCAGGATGGTGGTTGTGTTAGTACTCGAAGACAATTACCTTTTAATTCTCAATTTTAGGATTTATCAATGACTGAGTTTATTACAGGATTGTTGTTTACTAGCAAAGATGAACTGAAAAAAGCATGTAAAATTTATCACATCAAGAAGCATTGCACATATAATGTTGTGGAGTCAAAGAAAGCATTCTGGTATGTGAAATGTGCCTCTTCAAGTAATGCACAGAGTTGTCATTGGAGGTTGCGTGCTACAAAGTTGAAGAAGCATGGATTTTTTTAAGATCACAAGGTACAAGGGGCCACACTCTTATTTATTTAGTCATGTAACTCGAGATCACAAACACATAAGTTCATGAGTTATTAGTCATGTGGTTCGACATATTGTAGAGAAAGACCCAAGTGTGAATATTGAAGCCATCATTGCAGCTGTGGCAGAACAATTTCATTATACTGTGTCATACTCTAAAGCATGACGTGGGAAGCAGAAGGCATTGATTGATATTTTTGGTGAATGGAAACCCTCATATGCTAAGTTACCTAAATACATGCTTGCACTTCAGAATGCAAATCCCGGAACGATAGTCTGTTGGGATTTCTACAATGCAGGGACATCTAATGTGCGTGTCCTGAATTATGTTTTCTGGGCATTTCATCCATCCATCGAGGGGTTTCGGTATTATCGCCCGGTCATTTCTATTGATGGAACACATCTTTATGGAAAGTACAAGGGGAAGATGCTTATTGTAACAAGCACTAATGCTGACAACAGGATATTTCCACTAGCCTATGCAATTGTGGATGAAGAGTGCACTGCTAGCTGGAGCTGGTTTTTATGGAATCTCAGGAGGCATGTTGTGAAAGACAAAAATAGCATTTGTCTTATTTTTGATCGACATCCAGGTATACTAAGTGCCATAGCAGATAACAGTAATGGATGAGCTCCACCTCTAGCTTATCATCGCTACTGCTTGAGACATATGTGCAGTAATTTCAACTCAAGATTCTCTGATGTTCAATTAAAAAGAGCTGTATGGAAAGTAGGGAACGAATATCAACTTCGAAAGTTTAACTTTATCATGGAACGGATCAAAACAATTAATGCAGAGGCTTGGACTTGGCTATCGGAGTTGGAGCCACAGAAGTGGACATTGGCACATGATGGGAGTTTCCGCTATAGTATTCTAACAACAAATCTCTCAAAAGTTTTTAATAGTATACTGAAGGGAGCTAGAAATGTGCTGATAACGGCCTGTGTTCAGATGACATTTTACCGTCTTGTTAAATATTTTAATACGAGACGCGCGGAAGCCATGAGATATGTGCAGGATAATCGAAATATTTTTTTCACTCCTCATGTGGCAATTAAGCTTGTTGAAAGTCAAACCAAAGCTAATGAGCACAGAATGTTTAGATACAACGTGCAGAGAGCCACCTATGAAGTTGTTACAAGAAGGTCAAATGAAGCTCTTAGGGATTGAGGCAATGTTCAGAATGTGTCAGTCATTGACAGAAATTATTCTTGTAAAAAGTGGACAATTTATAAGTATCCATGTTCACATATCTTAGCCGTGTGCCACGAAATTTTCATGGACACAACCCCTCTTGTTGATGAAGTATACACAATTGGCTCTTATATAAATGCATGGGAAGGTGAGTTTAATCCGTTACCCCACGAAGACTACTGGATGGATACATTGACATGCATTCCTGATCACAACCGTCTTAGACCGAAGAAAAAATGTAAGCCTAAGTCAACACGCATTCATAATGAAATGGATGAGATGCAGCCAAGAAGTAAAAGTCGTAGTATTTGTAAGCAAACGGGTCATTCTCGACGCCGTTGCCCTAATATAAATGTTGGACCTTCAGGATTGTAAATTATAGTATCTATGAATTAATGTATGTTTTATGTATAAAATTACTGCATGCAAAATTATGGATCACTAATATTTTTACGTTTCATGTGCTTATACTCCTATTTATCTATGTGCTTTTTATTCATTTTGTATTTCGGGCGATGTTTCGAATCTTATTTAAAGCTATTTATTTTTTCTTTAAATTGTATCACTTTAATGTGCTTTTTTTAAATTTTTCCGAAACTCTTCTAAAACACTTTTAAAACTCTTCAGAAGTGTATCAAAAGAGTTTTAGAGGAGTTTCAAATGTGTTTTACAAGAGTTTCAGAAGAGTTTTAAAGAGTCTCAAATGTGTTTTAGAAGAGTTTTAGAAGAGTTTTAAAGAGTTTCAGAAGAGTTTCAAAGAGTTCCAAATGTGTTTTAGAAGAGTTTTAAAGAGTTTTAAAAGAGTTTCAGAAGAGTTTCAAAGAGTTTCAAATGTGTTTTAAAAGAATTTCAGAAGAGTTTCAAAGAGTTTTAGAAGAGTTTCAAAAGAGTTTCAAAGAGTTTCAAATGTGTTTTAGAAAAATTTCAGAAAAGTTTTGGAAGAGTTTCAAAAGTGTTTCAGAAGAGTTTCAAAGGTCTTTTAAAACTCTTTTAATTCACTTTTGAAATTCATCTAATGTCTTGTTATTAGGGGTGGCAATCTAATGTTTGCTCATATTAATGATTTGAAAAATCATACATTTAGTAATGAGTTACCATAATAAATGTTTTCCAAGCAAGCAATTTGACAAGTCCATAAATTCAGGTAACCATTTATAATGTGTTTGAAATATTAAATATTTTGTTGATATTAACCTATTTATTTTCTGTGTGTTTGTTGTATGGTAAAAATCAGACTATATCAGA
Organism: Metroxylon sagu; assembly: GCA_017589505.3. Taxonomy (NCBI): domain Eukaryota; kingdom Viridiplantae; phylum Streptophyta; class Magnoliopsida; order Arecales; family Arecaceae; genus Metroxylon; species Metroxylon sagu. The sequence goes on from JACVBY030000513.1 coordinate 788,254, forward strand.
GACTTGACATCCAAAATATTTATTTTTTTTAATTATTATTATTAAAACAAGATATATTGGCATATCAAGTGTGTCAATGTTGCTCATCATGACTGATAATATAAATCATGCTCATTGAATTTTTTTTACTCATCAAACAATGCAATTTTTTCACAAGAAGCTAACTAACCTTTACTTATTTTTGTCGATACGTAAATTTACTGGTTTTTTAGTTTTTCTGTAGCGATTAACTGATGTAATTGAACTAAAAATATAATTGTGTCAGTTATCAATTTCTTTATCATAAAGATGAATGTGAAACATCTAGTAACAAAGCATATTTAAATTTTAAAAAAATTATCTTGGGGGACCATCGGTCCGAGAGAGAAAGGGGGACGAGCCGCAAATGGGCCGCGAGAGAGAGAGAGGCGGGGACCGGGTGCTCGGGTGCGTGCGAGAGAGAGGGAGGGGGGACCAGGTGCTCGGGTGCGTGTGAGAGAGAGGAAGCAGGAGCAGGGGCGCTAGGGGGGCCCGGGAGGGGGGGGGGCACTCTGGGGGAGGTGGGTGGGGCGCTTTCAAAGCGCCAAACGCCACTCAAAGTGGCGTTTTTTAAAACGCCACCAGCACCTCTCACCTCCACGGTGGCACCGACGGGGATTAGTTTTGGTCTGAAAAATGCCATTTTAAATGACATTTTTTGCTTTAACACCATTCTTACAAAAAATTCGTTCCTACTCCGAATTTATTAAAAAAATACTTTTTTACCCCATTGTTAAAAACAGCTCAGAGATGAAAGAGAGCCCAAGAATCTCTCGACAGCAGTCCGCAGAATGCATGAGCGATGGGCAGCCTTTAACCAGCACACACGCAAGACCATCTGCATCAGCACGTGCGGCCATGCGTGTCGGCCGGTCACCAACCACGTGGTTCAGAAATGCTATAGATTATGAAGCAAAATGGATGGAGATGGTGGGGTGAAAACTTAAAGCATATCTGAAATCATGAAGGAATCTTCACGGACACAAGCCAGAGCAGAATTAATTCTTGTGCAATGACTACTGAAATGGCACTACAGCAGTTACTGCACCCAAACCAAAGTCCAGTCTTTCTTGGTATTTATTAAGCTGGGATTAAACCACAGCTTCAAAGTAGCTAATATCCTTGTCAAACAGCTATGCAATTTAGATTCAATCCTCTTATCAAGCTGTGAAAAATAATATAATGAAACCAAATGTCTGTCATTTTCAGATTATAAATTCACATTATTTTATCCAGAATTGTTTTCCTTCAATGCTCATGGCACTATCAGCAAACAAACAGATATAAATTTAGGATTTATCGAAAGATCAAATTTAAGATTTGCATACAATGTTTTACTTTCTTTTTATTCAAAAGCAGAAATTCTAAAGTCGCTTGATGTTTATTTTTCCCAAAAAGACAATTTTATGGAATGAACAAGAGTATAAAACCAACAAAACAATAATGGTGAAATATAAATCCAGAAAAGAGCAGCATCCAAGAGGCACATCCCTGTGCATATAGAAAGCAATCAGAAATCAACTTTGGCTACCGTATCAACTACCTCATTATTGTATGACGATCTGATTCACCAAGACAATGCAGTCTTAACATAAGCATTAATTTAAAGCGACCTCCTTGTTCTTATAGATCATATATGTAATCATAAAACAATGACATGAATAAAACATGATATCTGAACAAGGGACAGCTAATGTTAAGCAGAAGACAGATTAATGCTGCAACAGAAAAAGGAAATCAAATCTGTTCCCTATGGCTAATAGAAGGTAATGAAACAGATTTTCAAGAAATTATAAGTCATAACAATATAATGGACATGGTGCACATACATCAACTACACAATCCACAATCCAACACTTGATAATCAATAAAGTAGATCAAGTTTTTATGCCAGAGAATATACCAGGAAAGAATTTTGTCAGAGAACACTTCCACAAGACTGAAGATCCATAAGCTGAAGATATCAAAATTCATGAGTTTAATTATCAGTTACCAGAAAGAGTTGGGGGCCAAGATGACTAATAATGTACATAATAAAGAACATGACATGTATCTCTGTCAGGCAAGAACTGCTTTTCCAGTCTGAGTAGATAAACAAGAAGGAGTATTTTTGCAACTGTTTGCTGAAATCTTGATCATGCAGGAGTGGGATTGGGTACAAGAAATACAAGGTAAAATCTTCATGACATTCTGAAACCTAGAGCTCTTCGAAAATTGTTTATCTTGATGCCTTTTTGATGACATGAACATGTAGATCACATTACAGAACACTATTTAATGTTAACTAGAGTGCTATTCAGATGCCAACCATCCAACTCATGAGTGGACCAAGCATATTGAAGTTGATTGTCTCATGGTCCATCACAATACCACCACCCAAGGTTTAAAGTAACTGTACCTTGCCAATATGGTACAGTTCCATGCTAACATATGTATGCTTGCTGGTGCTGATATAACAGAATTGGGATGTCCTACCATGGGTTGATACAGTACAACATACCACTGAAAGATGTACCAGTACCGAACTTTACTAACATGCAATGTATGAAAACACAGGATAGAAGGCAGGTACTGGCCAAGGGGTTTTATAGTTGATGGTGGGCGCTAACTTCTTAAATCCCATGTAACAACATCTCTCAGCATCTTCATAGAACAAGATGCCTCATTATCTTACCCTATCCCAATGGCTATCTCAGTCAAGCATCCAATACCATCCATCTCTTTCATTTTTTTACTTCCTTTCTTTTTTTTTTTTTTTTCCTCTTTGTTTTCACTTCTTTCTTTTACTTCTTCCTTCATTTCTTTCTTTCCATTCTTCTTTCTTTCCTTCATTTCTTTTTCTTTCTCCATTCCTTTCTTTTTTCACTTTTTCTTCTTCTTTCTTTCCTTTTTTTCTTCTCCTTTCCTTCTTTTCTTTTGTTCCTTTTTCTTCTTCTTCTTTCATTCTTTATTCTTTCTTTCTTCTTCTTTCGCTATTAGATGGGTTTCAAAGTCCTGTCTCCATCTTGATTTCTATTTTCTCATAAAAATGGAACAAGACAGCCAAGACACCTCCTGTTCAGTTAAGATTTAGAACCTTAGCAGGTACCACGAACCCAAAGTGGGCTCTCTTAAAACATATTAATGTTTTTCTTACCAAGTATCAAACTTAATACCTTACGATAATTCCATGCAAAAAATAATAAAAAAATTAAGGATAAAGCTATAATAAATTATTGACCTAACATCATAATACAATATTGATATTCATATAATGTAAAGGTCCAAAATCTAATAACAAATATCACCAACCGCCAAAAATAATAACATTACTCATAAGATAAAGATGACATAACCTTAACCATAAAATAAAGATGTTTGACAAGCTAGGTGGTGCATTGATTGGGAAGCATTGGTGAGGGAGTTCCAACATTGGAGCATTGGTGGCATGATGTTGGGAGCAACACCTCTATTCTTTCCCACTCTTCATTCTTCTTCTCCTCTTTCTCACTTTATATTTGATCAGGAGACCAAAAAAGATCTGGTTCTTCTTTTTAATAAGTACTTGAACAGGTCAAATTATTCACTAATTGTTCATCCAATTAGAATTGGTCCAGCATGCTTTGGCACATAGGATCCACCATAAAACAATCGTATAGAAGGAACTAAAGTAGCTTTTCACCCACTATTTTGGGCATTATAGGTCCAGGTGCTATATGAGACTGTCACAGCACATAGTAGCAATTTAGGTCCAAAATTGCTTTAGCAGCTGCTATTGTTGATTTTTAAAACAGTACTAGTATGGTACAATATGGCCAGTATGGATTAGCATACACTGGTTGTTCAATCCAGGCTACCAACACATTTTTGTTGTATTAATCTTTCTGTGCTTCTCTTCAATTTTTCTTGCTGAAAAAACTACCATCTGTTTTGTTCCCCACCTCTTTTGTGTGTATCCACGTTTTTCTTTATTATTATTATTATTATTATTGTTATTATTATTATTATTATTATTATTATTATTTTTGGGGGGGGTGTGTTGTGGTGACCCTATTTACCTTGTGGGATTGATACCTTACATCTGCATGTTTGGCACTTGTTCCCATGTTATCAAAGGCAACTAAATATCTATCTAGTGGCATCAATTTCAGAATTTACTATGCTTGTAGAAGGAGATGATCTCAAGATTTCTTTCTAAATAGGATACTAGAAAAAAGCAAGCCTTTACATGTTATATGATTAACATTGAGCCCTAGTTTCACATAATTTAAATCTCTTTTACATGGTTGGGTAGCTCAAACAAAAGTTTAGACTTAACTAGGTTGTAAAGAATCCACGGATTTAGCCACCTTTTCCTCAATCCTTTCCCATGACTCTACATTTACAAGGAATATCTAAGGACAAAAAAATGAAAACATAAATCAAATGGATATCTAGTACATAATCCTAGTTAACCTAATATTGTAAATCTTTTGTCGCAATAGTCATGGCACCACTAGGCCAAAAATTAATAATATAATGCATGAGGTGATGACTGCCAGTCAATTCTTACTGCAGACATGAATATAACGTTCCACATAGATAAATATGAAAAACAAAAAGAATTAAATACATGACGCAATTCATCCATCCCTTAAAAGCAACTATTATGAAAACAAAAAGTCTCCTTGCACCTTAACTTTTTAGAAAGAATGAATAGAAAGAGAGTACAACCATCACCACCACTAGCCTGCCCAATACAAAAGCCACCTTTCTTGCTCAATCTGGTCTTTCTTCTCTATCATCTTGAATGTATAATAAATAGGCAAACCGATCCCTACCGCACAGCTGCAGAAGGTAGAAGCAAGAGACATAAAATCAAGGGATATCAAAGACAGAGTTTTCATGTCTTAAGTTTCATCATTCAGAAATCTTTTGACTGGTAAACATCAACACATCGGTTCTATTGCATATAAAATAAAAATCGAGCAATTTAATGGATTGTGTTTCTTGGTTAGACAGTTAATGGTTTATGAGCAAAAGACAACCTATACATATCAAATATAGTTATATTAAATGATATTAAAGCTCACCAAGCTGTTTTCAAAACAATGTTCAAAATAAATAGGCAAAGCAGCAAATGCAATCCAACCTACAGGGTGTCTAAGATTTGTCAACATAAATTCAGTCTCAATAACCAACCAGTACACATTTTCATGAGCACAAAAAAGTACTTGACAAAAAAGTATTAGCTCCAAAGCAGTAGTCCAAGTACTGTTGGTAATCATCTAATATCTGGAAGGACTTATCATGTAAGCAGGTAAGATGGATCCAAATAAATAATTTATTCATAAAACAGAAAACTGAACCTAAAATAATTGTTTCTCCTCTTACTCTAAGGGTGCGTTCGGTATAGGGTTAAAAAAGTGGAGGTAAAAAGTTACGGAACATTTTCTAATGCAAATTTTAAGTGTGTAAAAGTTTTACTGTTAACCATATTTGGTTTTTTTTTTTTTTCTTTTTTTTTTTTTTTGATTGGGGGCGGGGGGGTGGGGTTGGTGGGGTTGCTTCCCTTTACCAAATGCACCCTAAGAGTTCTTACAATATTAAAGGGTTGCTTCCCTTTCTGCCAACCAATCTCCAGATTTCATTGCAGGTCCCTCTCTTGTTCCATGCCTTACTATAGACTCATAATCTCAGGCTGGGAGTAAGTTGCATAAAGCTCTCAAACTTTGATGCATTGTAATGATCCACTTATTTAATTGTTCAAACAAGAATGCTTGCATATTTAACATTAAAATATAGAGGTTGATGGCCAAATCAACGCAAATCAATACCACCCAGAACCACTGAACTTGGTTGAAAGATGTCCACAAATAATAAAGGAGTTCTCCATAAACTAAAACTATATTGTCCCTCTTCCTATAATTAGCTAAGTATGCAAGAAAGCCACTGAAAACACCTAATAAAAAGGCTTTACAGATGGAAAGAACCATATCCATTTACCATAGCCTATTCGAACCTTTGGCAAACCCTCACAAGGTTGTCTCCATCATCCATACTGACACAAACATGATGATCATCATTGGAAAGGCAGGGCAAATGCTTGCCATGAAACCTTCCTGAACAAGAACCCAATTCATGATGTGAAAGAATTAAAAAATTAAGCACAATCTCTGTCTTAAAGTTAACTATGCATAGGATTATAATTCTCCCTCTCCATTGCTTTGCATCATCTCATCTGCGAGCTTCCTTGAACTCATGATCTCCTAAAAATCATAAATTGACAACAGAAAAACCTGCATAAACCCAGAATCCTATACCTGAACCAACAATCCTTGGTACCAAATCCAATTGTTCATTCTTTCACAATATAAGCACGGCAGAAGTTGAAGTACAACCTGCCAAATTAATCCTACATAAGGAAAACTCCGAAGACTTCAACAAAGTATAGTCGAAATGATATTTTAACTCATCCAAACTCTGGCCTTGCTTTCATTCATTTCAAGAGCAATTTTGTACTCTTCCCTGAAAGCTATTTCAAATTTCAATACATGAATCAGCTCCAGCGCTAACTGCATCACTGAAAAGCTCAAGTTTTGGAACATAAACAACAAGGAAAAGCACGCTAAGTTGAGTTCAAACTTCCTTGGTCTCACCTCAATCATTTTGCACACTCCAGAAATTTAATTGCATATTCATCTCCTTTCTTGCTGTGTTTTCTAATCAGGAGGAAGGGAGGGGCATCGATTCGTCCTTTCAACATATGTAATTTTCTTCAGAAGCACCAACTGACTCTCAATTTCCAAGGATAAAGTGCAGACACATGTTGTAAAACTCATGAACTTGATCCACATACAAACCTAGTTTTATTATTGATACTCCAAATTTCTCACCCTAAAATTAATTTTTTCCCTTTTTTTTTTAACTTTATACTTATTTTTGAAAATATCTTATGAGCCAAGCATTCGCCCATTATAAAACCTATTATTCACTTCAACTACATCAGTGCTAAAGTTTCGGATGCACATGTGAGCTCAAAATAATAGAATGATGTGAAGCCCCAATCGCAAATCAGTTCCCTCGCCGCCCCAGTAACAATTAAACAATCCATAATAATGCGTTTTGGAGAGAGGAATTAAGGGTTTAGAACCTCGCCGGGGATGGGGGATCCGAGGAGAGCCATTGGGATGGATCGCCCATGAGAGGGAGAACTTTCTCGACGGAGCCGCAAAATCTCAAAGAGACCTTCTCGTCTTTTTTTTTTCCCTCGTTTTTTCCTTTAGAGGAGGAGAAAGAAAAGACCTCCGTGAGACGGCGAAGGCGAAGGCGAAGGCGGAGGCGGAGTCGCTACAACGAGATGAGACGACCGACCAGATTTCAAACGGATCGGGTTCGCAGCGCTTTTGCGTCAGATTTGGTTCCATACGAAGTAGAGTCGGCAAGTAAACTGCCGAACTTAATTGATGCCGTCTGTTTTCCAGTCTTCATACTGTTTTCTAGCGTGAAAATTAAAAAAATTTATGCTGCTGCTTTGATTTATATGATTTGTACATCCTTGTGGTTTTGCTTGGACTTGTTCTTGCTACGTCATTTGCAAAATAAATTTCTGCAAATATATCAGCAAAAGATGTTGCTATTTAAAAATTGGAGCATTAGAACTTTGGGTGTGGGTTTAATCTCGTGCAATGTGTTTATTTGGGAGAGTTTGGATATTTAAGCAAGGCCAAGGGTTTTAATTAATATTTTTTAGAGTGAGTTCTTAGATATCTCTTTAATTCAGTAACATTTACTTGTTTATTCCACAACTCCTTAGTTATCAAAAAAAAAATACATGTACCTCAATGATATTCCGGACAAGTATGCAACTGTTACGCAGTTCGTAGCTTGGGAGCTCTCCCACTCCCACGGGCGCACTGCAGGAGGTAAAACGGTACTTGAATACCCAAATGATAACAATCACTAGTGGCAGCGGCTATTTACGAGTTTGCATCAAATAGGCAAAGCAAGCTAATAGTTAATGTAATGGTGTTGGCGATATTGGGATCACGTTTGGTAGGCCATGGTCGAGACGAACGCTTGAAGATGGCAAAGATCCAGATACCATGAGGTGTCCTGTCTCCAGCATGGAAACCTTGGTCAAGACGTGATATCTCCAAATGGTGGTGGGTTCTGCAAGGCTCTGAGCTCATCAATCTCCATTTGCTTGCTGAGAAAGAGAACAAAAGGTTAGTTAAATGAGACACATTTTTCCAGTTCTAGTCGAGGGAATAAAAAAAAAAAAAACTGAAGCTTTAACATGAATAAATTTTTACGTTTGTATTATTTAGTGGGGGAAAAAAACAGACTAGCAGAGTGCTTTAACACATCCATACATACACATTTGGTATTTTTTTAAATCCGACCGAGCAAGAGAAAATCCTTGGTTTTGTTTTCTTTTGTATTTTGTTTGAAAGATTACTCCTATCCTCAATGCAGGTTGATCAGTCCTTTTGGTTCCCGAGCATGAGCAAAATGGGACCTCTGAGCTACGACCATAAAATTAATCCGAAATACCAGGATATAATTGCTGCTGAATTAGAGTGGCCGACTGACTCAAGTCCTGCTTTATTTTTCTTCATGGCAGCTACAATCTTGGGAGGGGGCGAGGGAGAAAGCGGATGAGGATTGTACCAAACACTGCCGCAGGTGCAGTAGGCCCAACCAGGCCTGGACCTCAAGCGCTGTTTGGATATCAGCAACTTCTACTTGTAGTTGGATTTACATGGTATAAAACTGGGACTCACAAATCTAATATTTGGTTTGCCAAAATGGTATATGCAGCAATCTATTTCCATCGTTTGTATATGTACAAATGGAAGCTGCAACTGTACTTAACACCGCCCAACAAAAGTAGTGGGCAGAAATCATAAAGGGCACCTCACTAAAATTTGCCTTACAGTCATAAGGTTAGGCTGTAGAACAAAATATTGCAATTGAAATTTAAATATAAGTTGATATATATGGATCTCACACATAAAATATGGGTATTTAAATACTAGAAAAACCCACCTCCTAAAAGGGTTGGTTTACTCCCAGTTGCAGTTATCCAAGAAGCACCAAAGTCTTTTTCACTCCACTCCCCTCCCTCTTTTTAAGCCTTCCCCATTCACAGGTGATGGTCGCTCATGCACCAAGTGAAAAAAGAAGCAAAAAATATTCACAGCGAGCAAATATATCACAATATTATTTCATAACAACTTTCTGGTGAAAAACACAATGAAAGATGGGAGTTTCCCACCCATCGTTATGAATAGATCTAAAATGTAGAAAAGTAAGCCTGAACATATACAGGTTCTAGCATTAAGTTTGTGACAAAGTCATGGGAATGAAATCTCAAATACAAGGGTGATAGAACCTCCTCTCATCGTAGATGCCAATAAGATCTTCTCTTGCCAAATAAGCTTCAAAGGTGGCAGTAGATGAACCTATGCAATACCATTTGAATTGGTCTTTGACTCAGAGACTGTACAGAAGTAAATGGATTGGCATCAAGAACAGGAAGCAGTGATGTAGGATACCACAACTGTAATGTCATCAAGTTTGCCTCCATAGTACCGATACCCAGCATCTTGGGCAGCAGTCGAGAAAGGTGTTTGCCGGTTCCTGTCCTGCGCTCGTTGGCGAGCAAGTGCAGCAATCTTCTGAGCTGTCACTTGAGGCCCAAGTCCGGCTCTGACAGTTTGGACAGCAACTGCTGTGACTTCATTATTATACAAATTATCAAACAATCCGTCTGTTCCCGCAATGATGACATCACCAGGTGCAACAGGGAAGGTAAATACCTGATCACATGCAAATAAAAGGGACCGATTTATCCACACAAATGTGCCAAATTTATACATTTATAATTCTGTGGAGCTTGACATAACGAACAAAAATAGCTAAAATAATTCTGTTGCTGCTAAATTCATGGCCCACATCTGACCAGCATTTTTTTCCCAAAACACATTTAACCAGAAATTAGACAGAGTCATACAACTTGTAGACAGAAAGCAATTGTGAAATCTTACTCTTGTTCTTTCTTTCAGGAAAATTTGGGTTCAACATAGTGTACAAGGTTGGAGATGCAGTAAGCTAAGCTCTCAGCTTGAACCTTGAGGCCCAATTCCAATGACTAGGTCAAAATACTTTGAGGTCTAAAAGGTAGGATCTAATTTCAATTTTAGCCAAGTCAAAAGAGTCACTATCTGATAGTTTTTAGAGGTTTGAACCGTTCTGGTTTGAGATTCAGTACACACACACTATATGCATGTGTCTGGGTGCGTGTATTTAAAAAAGATAACGTATTTCACACTGTTCATAATATGTTCTTTTTTTTTAGAAAAAAAAAAAACATCGCACACTACTTTTTGTTTTTGTAACCTTTGGGGAATAATGTATAGATTTAGTGACCTAAAACCTTCCAAGTATGACATAAAGTTTTAAAAAGTAGAAAGACAGAAAAAAAAAAAGGTTGGACAACACTTTAAAATCATAATGATATTTGGCCAAAATAATAGGAGTTTCATTCTGTTACAAATTTATACATTCTAATTGTACATTTTGATCTTTGTTGACAATTTATAAAGAGTTACATGTACAAGATCTTAGTTCACATAAAGTCAACATACTCATGTACCAAAATGTCTTGAAAAAGGTAAAGTTTCAGCAGATTTCTTGTCATCGCAATCAATGTGCTTTATATATATATATATATATATTTAACTATAAAAATATTTTAGATTAATTTTGTGAATAAAACTCCTAAAAGCTTGATTCATTAGGCATGATCGAGCTCAATTTTCAAAAGAAATAAAAAGAGGGCTTTAGCATCATATATGCTAGTTTCAGAGGGAATTGATCAATTTCAATCAAAGATCAAGTTGGTTTGGATCAATTTGATTTCATTTCAAAATAAATAATAAATACCTTATGATATCTCCAAAATGATCGAGAAGACAGGTTTGTAGAGAATTAGGAGAAATTAATGGAGGGTATCTATCCTGTAATCTTAAGATTTTGGGATATTAAACATCAATATTTGGTTTGCATTCAGTTCTCCCAAGAATTCCAAGACCATGGGGGCATAGCTAGCATCTTTTGATCCCCTTCCATTTCCATCATCCTTCAAGTCATCTATTAAACAACCATCAGCCATAGAAGATATCCCTAGGATACAGCTAGAATGCTCTGCTACAGTATTCTAGTAGAGCAGTCTAGAACATCCCATCTCCAGATGAAAAATAGCTAACATTTGGGGCAGTGAAATTACCCACCATGTAGTACTTTAAGAAAGCAAAATCCTACCTAAGATTGCTGCCAACTTACTTTAGTTAGGTTAATAATCTAATTTGCAATCCAAGGTAACAGAATCCCGGTTCATGCATCATGCACCCAACCTTCATTTGAGAAAGTATGGCATTAGCAACTAAAATCTGAAAAATAGTATTTTCAGTCCAGCTCTATTCATTGTTAATTGTCATAGTTGCTCATACCTTGCAACCGGCTCTCAGTTTACCTCACTGGTGAGACAAAGGACAGCTGGCAAGAGTGTTTTTTTTCCTCAGTTTATAGCATACCAATTCATGCACAATTCACCCATCCTTCATATGAGAAAGCATGTCATTACATATTAAAATCAAAAGAACTAGTACTTTCAGTCCAGCTCTGTTCACTGTTAATTTGTCAAAGTTGCTCATGCCTTGCAACTGGGTGTCAGAGTACCTTACTGGTGCGACAAAAGACAACTGGCCAGAAAGCATGTGTTTTATTACTATTACTATTATTATTATTATTATTATTATTTAATTTACAGTTTGCAGAGATCCTTTCAATACCAAAATGTAAGGTGCTCAAAATCATTTAAGCCTCCTGTCTTTTGTAGGGCACAACCAGAAGAGGTTTGCATATCACTCAATCACCCAATACAAGCAGATGCGCGTTAAATTCCCACACTAATGACAAAATGCTATTAATTATTAAAATAATTCTCACATCTTTTGTGAATTATCCATCATACAAGTTCCTCCCAAAATTGATGAGTTCTAAAAAAAAGACTTCTTGCAAATAAATCATGGACTATGCTAATATTTTCTGAATCACGTTGGTTTAGTCATTTCACCATACGTCTTCATTACTTTAAGATTATTTATCTTTTATTCTTTTAACTCCTTCACAACCTGAAATTACGAATGTGCCTTTGACAAATTTAATATGACAGACATTGGAACTTGGAACTTTTTTTTAGGGGGCCACACATATATACTTACATGAGCTAGGAAACCTATTAGACTATACCTAATGGGATCTCCAGATTTTTTTTTTTTTTTTTGGGTAGTATTAACCAAGCTCCGTCTCTGATGACAGCAGAGTTTGCTACCATGGCTACAGGGGTTACTTAAAATTAAGAAGTCCACATGAATTAGTAGAAGAGAACAGAACCAAAAATTCTATCCTCCCTTCAGCTTAGGCAAGTATGCAGCAAGAACCAATAATGAGAGAAGGCATAAGCTTTAACTGACCTGGGCAGAACTTGGGAGGTCACTACCATTGCCACTCTCGAGTTGATAAGTGAAATTGAAGTCATGTTGCTGTACAGGTGACCTGAAGATAGTGCACCCATCCCTAACAACGATGAAGCCACTGTCACCTAGATTTACAGCATGAATACCCTGCACATAGAAAGTCAAACAAAATAGTATGCAAGAAATATTTTTGAAGTATGTGAAATGTTTCAGCATGCAGAAAGCTACGTTAAATCAGAAAAAATAACATGATAATCAAGATACTCTCCACCATATCTTGTACAATATTTGCTTTTGGACACTTGCATGTGATAATTATGGCACCCAGTTACTATGGATATTCCCAGGCATTTCTATTCAGGTCTATAGCTGCATAGTCTTTGAGAAACCATTAGCCACCTGTAAAGGGCATCACATGCATAGAAAATGTCATCCAGTTCAACTCTACACCTGGACAGATGGCATGTGTTTCAGGGCAAAGCTAATGGAAGATCCTTATTCTGATGTTAAAATTGTTGTGTGCCTCCTGAAGACAGTCAAATGCAGCACAACATGATAGAGAGACTGACCTCTATTTGCTCTTTAGCATCCAATCAATCCTTTAGTAAGCAAATCCAAAATACCAGCCAAGTTGGAATTTTGAGATGAGATGTAGAGAATCCAAAATACCGTAAAGAGATCGACAATTGGTTAATGATGGTGAACTATGACAGCAAGGATATCACCTAAAGATATCAAATTGTTCTGGTAATTTACAATATTCAGTGGTGACAACTAATGAGAATCACTAATCAATTCTAATAACAGATCTTTTAATAGAACCCATAGATTAGGCATTAAGAAAATAGATTACCATTACAATATGGTTTTTATAGCAAATTTGAGACCTAGAGGTCATGTGTTTGAAACATGAAAACAGCCTCTCTACGTGCTGGAGTAAGGGTACATACATCTGACCCTCCCCATGCCCCGCAATGATCATGCATTGGGCCGCCATTATCTATCATTATCATTGTTGCATATTTATCTAACCATCCAATTGGACAGCAAATTGCAAATTTAGGAGGAAACTTATTCACAATACAATTTCATTCCACATGAAAGATTTTTCTTTTATTTCTTTATTTTTTTCTTCTTTCTCTTGTAAGCTTGCTATATCTTCTTATTACTGAAACCCAGTCATATCTCAAAACATTGATTAGTTGAGGCATCAATGCAGCCAGCTAGTTTGAATTTTTTAACCTACCCTAATAAAAGTCACACTCAAAAATAGCAAATTTTAGAACCATAAACATAAAACTAGTTCACTGAACAAGATTGCTAACTGTTCATTAACACTCTGGGGGTGGTGGTGGGGGACAGATTTCGATGGCCACAGATGGTCTGAAGGGTCTGAAAGTAAGGTTCTTAATATGATGGCACCAATTGAGTTTTATTAGTGTATTTTATTTTTCTTTTCTTTTTTTTTGGTTCAGGGCCTAGAGCTAGCCTAAGGAGTTTATGTTGGGTTATTTTGATAATACAGATGTCTAAAATTAGAATTTGAGCTGGTTTTCATTTCTTAGCTCTTACCTAGTTTAAACATCACAACCAATTTACTGCTTATTTGAATAAGCATCCCACATGTTAAGAATGATAACATAAGCCATGACACGTACATGAAGCTGCCAATAGAGGAAGACTCTTGCAGGTCATGCTCCCCTACTCCCCACCACTCATACACCTGTTAAGTCATGCTAGTAATGATTTCTTCATTTAATTTCTTCCATATTTTGGGGAGAATTGGCGGAACATTCCTTTACTTGGAAATCCAAGATTAGGAAGGACAAGGATTTTAAGGGGACTAAAAGAAGTCATAGCTGCCAAAACCTTTTGATCTTTGCAAGAATAAGACAGATGATATCTTCACCTCTCTGCTAATGCTGATGTTTATATCCCATTCTAGTGGAGTTATAAAAAGTGGCTGCCTATGAGCTTACGAAACAACCCAGGTGCTTAATTTGGCTGGACTGCCTAGGCCAAGCCTGCTTGAAACCTATCTCTTTAAAGATCTCTTTTCTCCTTTTCCTTTTCTATTTAAGCCCCACATAGGACATGTGAGAGGGTAGCAAAGGCTGCCACCAACCTAATATAGCAAGTGGGTTGATCAATGGCTGCCAACTAGTCAACCGATTATGACAAGCGGCAATGGCAGCTGGTGACCAGAAAATCCCTTCTTCATCTAGCTATTCTTCCACTTTTCCCAGCTTGCATGCCTTTGGTCAGCTTGCCACCCACCACCCCCCCCCCCCCCCCCTGCCCCCCCTTCCATGCCTTGCTAGGTGCTGGCTATCTGGCTATGTTCTGCAGCTTGTTGGATGCTATAGTGGTAACAATGTTGTTACAATTATCCTTGTAGATTTTCATCTGCATACTTTTAATGTGAAAAATAGATTCATGATCCCACATATGATGGAAGAAGAGTGCACATAGAACATATGCACATGCTTATTTATAAAAATGAATAGAAGCATGGTTTCAGGTCTTGGTAGAACACTCAGTGGGATGCCGGAATGGGTTGCTGTCCCAAGTGTCAGGACAAGACCATTCTGCTACTATTCCAGTATCCCAATTAACGCAAATTAGGACACCCCCTATCCCAAGATGTCGGGACGGGGTGGGATGGCAGCGCATTCCGTTCCACAAAAAAATCGGTACAACCCTGTCCCACTAGATTTAAAACCTCGATCAGAAGTACGCATAATAAAAGCTTGGAGAGCTTTCCTCCTCGGGAGGCCAACTACATGCCTAAGTGCACACCTAGGCCATACAAGGGGCCCACCACTTGCCCCTCCTAAGCAATTTCACAATTTGCATTCTAGCTAGGTATAGCCCTAAGGTGATGCATTCAATGTATTGCTTATATGCAGAAGAGATCTGGTGGAAGGTGGCAATCAGTTTTTTTTCATATCTGAAAATTATTGAACATTGAAGCTTTGATGCAGTGCCATGTCCATGATTTTCTTCAACTATGACTGACCGCTTCAAGTGGTCCATCCATCTCAGCTTGTAGTTCATTATTCAAATCATGGTTCGCTCTCTCGATACCAAGGAGCAGAGCAATAAAATTTTAACACAGCATTGGTATGCCCCCCATATCAGTACTGGTACAATACCGGTATGGTATTAGTATGCCTGGTAATGCAGTGTACGAAAAGGTATTTACAACTTCGATCAAACTATTTTCAAAGCACACCCCCGCAGCATGAAGAGCATCCTTTTTAAGGAATTAGTTTGCTATGAGATGCACATAATGCTTTCTAACAATTAATGAGATCACTCATCTTGGAGAATATGTTTACAATGGTTAACTAGGAAAGGCAACATGATAATTTATATCGTGTATGGCATGCATTTGCAAAGAAATATGTGCAATTATATGCAACCAATTCATCAGATACACTAAAGATAAACAAAGAAATGCTATATAATTCTTTGACTAATAATAATTGATTCTTATAATAGACAACAAAAGGAATCCTCTCATATGCATAAAAATCAGAGAAAATGTGTATATTGCAGTAATGTGCATGTTAAACAACAAAATAACAACAAAAATTATGCTATTAAAGATATCAAATATACATAATTGCACCAAGAGAAAGGGTCAGAGAACCATCAGCCTATTAGCTAATCACAATGTACCATTGTGTAATGTAATGTGCATATCAATGCATGATATAGAACGATACTATCAAGTAAAATGCCGATACATTCTAGCTAGATTACAGAACATGTGATAAATGTCGGATATACCCTAGCACAGTACATATCTCGAAAAATAGTAAGTGCTTCTGTGCTTCAAAGTCACTGCTAAATCTAACAGTTTTCTTGAAGCCGGAGAAATTGAAGATCTCTTGAAAATAAATGCCATCAGATAAATCCTCAACCTAAATTTAAAAGCAGCCATTTTTTCCCAACTTTTCAATTCCCACAGTAACCCTAACATTTAAACCATCATTTTAAATCATGGTGGGATGGGGACCATCCTCGCCATCCTATCCCATTTCTGTGAGAGAATGGGAATGGAATGCAAGCAGGAGTCCAAAACCCATCCACATGGGGAAAGAATTCAGAAAAGAAAGAAAAAAGGAAGGAAAAAGGGGGAAAAAAAGGAAAGAGAGGAAGAAAGGAAAGAAAGAAGAAGAAAAAGAAAAGAAGAAAAAGAAAGGAAGAAAGAAGGAAAAGAAAAAAAATGAAAAAGAAAAGAATGAAATAAGAAGAAAAAAGAAAGAGAAAGAAAGAAAGGAAATAAAAAAAAAGAAATAAATAAAGGAAAGAAGAAGGGATAAAGGACAATACCATTAGGATGTCTGATTGGGATGGTTGTCGGACAAGGCAGAACAGTGGGATATCCCGTTCAATGAAAAAACCGGAGCACCTCTGTTCCATAGGATTAAACACCATGGTTTAAACCCTGCTAGGCTTGTACAGAAAAGCATCCTAACCTTGCTGGTTTCTAAGTCCAAGGAAGAAACTCTCTTAAGTTGGGAGTTCTATGACTCTAAGAGCTCCATAGCCTCCAAAATCCAAACACATAATGATTTATTAGTCACAGCAAAACCAAGGATTATCCAGACAAAGAAAATAATACACCAAATAAATCTTAAACAATTTCATGAGAAAGGCATATCAGCAATAATCCATGTTAAAATCTTTTTAAAATTTATCCTATGTCTCATATCTTTAGTAGTAGCCACGAGATTATAACTAGTGCATGACAGCCAAAGAAGAAAGGAAATAAACCTCCTCTGTAAGAGCAATGATGCATGCTGTTGATGATCCCCTTGCTTTCGTGCTGGAATAAGCCTTCTCTAGAACCCTTGCTGGATCAATGGACCCCTTCGGCTCTTCTCGAATTGCAGTCACTGAATTAGACATAAGCTCCCGAGCATATTGCCCTGCATCAACTCCATGGTCTGCCCAACCACCAACGCCATCAGCGACACCAATGGCTTGCTCACCAACACAAATGAAATGAGCATCCTCCCCACCGGTTTCCTCCTTATCTGGGTGCGGGAGATAACAAGATCCAGAGAGCAGCTTCAAAGACCTATCAGCCAGTACTTTTCTGTAACCCAAAAAAACAGATAATTTATCCAACTCGTAGAAGCAGCCTCACAAGCAACATATTTCCACACTAAATGCCTGAGCTAACTTCACAAGATCTTATCATATACATGGAGAAAACTTCTGCAGTTTACAATGAAAATATAAAATTTCAGCAGGATGGAGAAATCATGACAGCAAGTAAGCCACCAACCAAGTTCAGATGGAAAAAAAAAAGGCCCATTACTAGAAAACTCTCAAAATTCCTATCAATAAACTATGATATCAAGGTTAGTAATGATCTCAATGACTGACATAGCCTACTTTGCAGATTTGACACGAGAGCAATTTAAGCTAAGGGTAATGATCAATTTTTCTGTCAATTAAAAAAAATGACTTTGAGTTCTAATACATGGAAAAAACACAGCAACAACTGAAAAAGAAGATAAGCTACAGAACTGAAGATGATGTTGGAAAACAGAAGGGTGTTTCCATGAAGAACTCAATTAACCTTAATAATTGACTGAAACAAAGCCAAACCAGAAAGGCCAAAAAACTAGATGCAATCCCGTGTACCATTATCTCTTCAGAATTGTACAGTAGTGGAAAGATGTAGTGATCCATCAGCACCATCAGGACTGGCGTCCTTGGGTCAGCTTATTATGAAATTGCAAATTTGTATGGTCAGACCACCCTCTAATCAAAAATAACATTTGAATGAGTTTGATCTTTTATTTACCCTTCCAAACTTCCTCAATCTCATGACAGATTATAATCCTCATTTTCCTCTTGTTTAACCAATATAGAGTTTATTCACATCAGTTAGCAGGTATGGTGCCTTAGAGTAAGGCAACATATATGCAAAGCATCATGCTTAAACTTGGTCAGAAGAGTCAAAATTCTTGTTTGAGCGCCCAAAATGTGTCAACTTAGCATAAAAGGAAATAGAACAGGGCGTAGAATGTTAGGGGAAAAAGGGTTTTCTAGTATATCATGGCATGTTTTTCACTTATCATCTGGTAGGACCACATATCTTTGTATGGCAATGCATACCTTAGCACAAGGCACAATCTTATGTTTCTAGCACAGGCATCATATATAATGCCATTTTTTAACCTAATCCTTCTGTTTTATCAACTTTATGAACTCATTTTGCTGTCCATTTCCTTTTGAACCTCTATTGTCCAATCCTCCTAGAAAGACTCACCAAATTCCTTTGCTCTATTCTTTGCTTTACCTTTTCATATTGCAGATCATTCATGCAAATCCAAGTCCCCTCATCTATGATCCTAGTTTGGCCCAGAGTTATTCCAACATGTGTCACCAACAAACAAATGCACTAAATTATGTTTCACATTTTATGCATTATTTTCCCCTTCTAAACCAAATAATATTTAAAAAAAAAATCAAATGGCAAAGATGATTTATTAAAAGAACTAAAGCAGTACGCACCATTGTAGGTGATGAAAATTTCGACACCTAACAAGACGATCATCACCATAACAACCAGTTCAATGCCACTTGGATTCATTTCATTTATGAATCCTTCATTTATTTTTACCAGTAAACTTTTCATCCTTAATCACAACAACACTTCGAATTACAATGACAACCAAAGCTGCAGCAGCATCTATATAAACATGTCATATAGCATCAATATGCCAATAAAATAAACTACATATACATATGCAATATGCTACTGAAATGCAATCAGTAAATTGGCAACATAGCGCAATTAGTAGCCGGATATCCAGAAACATACTGGTCAGATGCTGCTGAATTCTCAAGCTGCTCTTCCCGTGGAATTCCATCCAAAGACACATCAGGAGCAGCCCCAGCAGAATATGGAACTGTATGCTGTGAATGAAAATCTTGTATCCCTGGTTCTAAGAAAAAACAAGACTTCCAAGTTGTCCCAGTTGCGTTAGACCAGAAACACTTGTAGACCATATTGGTACCCCAAGGTTCTCTTTTGCTTAAGCTACCACTTATTCTTCTGCAATAATCAAGACCTTTGTATCCATAACGGATTTCAGCCCGTATCACTGAATTCAACATTTGTCCACTGCTGTTCGCATTCTCCAGATGCCGAGCACCTGGGTCAGCTCTACCCAATAAATAGTTGCAAGCAGACATTATATTTCTCCGGAACAAACTGCAGGGAAACCTTTGGTTGGGCTCAGAAAGCAGATTGTTGATGTTATACAAACAAGACTGACAAGAAGGTCCGGTCACAGAAGGCACAGAAAGGGTGCGAGAGAGTGTTCCGATGACAGATGGTACCCTGCAATGATCACTTGTATGGAAATCTCTGAAGACACTAAGAGCAAAACGAGGAACCTGATGAATGCGGTGGCCAAGAGCGGAGAAGGGCTGAGATGACAAAGACCAGGTATTGCCCGAAAAGAAGTTCTGGCCCGGGCGTAGTAGGAATCCTGATGAAGCTTGCAGCCCTTTTTTCCTTGAAAAATAGATAGATGGCATCTTATCCTCGCACGCACAGATGGGTTCTTCTAGCAATCAAACGCCAGTCCCAGGACCGACATAGAACAGGAAATCTCATTACGTTCGATGCATCAACTAAATCTAAATTCCCTTTCCTTCAATTATTCAATCGAGCCAAGCACCTGATGAACAGAACGGGATCAGAAACAAAAAGTTTTCAGGCTTGGAGAATAGATAGAACAACGAACTACTAAATCAATCAAATTACAAACCTATCCTTCCTCTGAAAATTTTAATTTTTCCTCAACCACGTAAAATCCGTCCCTGAGGGCAGGACGACACAAAATCTTAACACAAAATCCAAAAAGGACAATTTTTCAGACAAACAAGTAAAGAATACAAGCTTAATCGACAGAAAATCCTCAAAGGAATCACCAGAACAACCAGCAAAAGAAATCTTCTAATAGAATTCACCGGAAAAAAAAAAAAAAAAAAAAAAAAAGGCAAGAAAGCCTTCACTCATGATAAGGAATAAACTAAAAAAGGGAACCAAATTATCATATGCCAAAGCAAAAAGAGAACGCAGTGATGGAGAGAACCTTCCCAGATTCACGGATCGGCGCTCCCTGTCCCCCTTGCTCTCTCCCGGTTTTTCCCCTCTTTTTCTCCTACGGGGCGAGGAGTGAGACGAGAGGATAGGAGAGGAGAGCAGCTGGGGATCGGGGCAGGTCGTTAGGTGGGGTAGACCACGCGCCTTCCTTTCCTTCCTTGTTTCTTGGCTTGGCCTGTGATAGGCACCGGAAAGGATAAAGAGAATCCGCAGATGAGACAGCGCGCTGAGCTCTCCCCTCCTCTATCTATCAAGCTAACCCTCAAACCGAAAAGAGTCGGTGAAGCGTGTCGTTTCTATTCCTACCTCCCCCCTGGCCCTATGGTTGGAAACAAGTTGGACAACGCTGCTCATCACGGATTAATGCACCTGGGAAACGGTTCGGAAAGATAAAGCCTTTAAATAATGTGGAAGTTTAGCTGGTATGGCGCCGCTTCTCGACAAGAGGTCAAAGGTTTTGTGCCGGGCGACGCCGCCCGCTTCACGCCCTCTCAGTAGCAAACCTCTGGTTTCACGAGCAGTCGCAGAGACGGTGTAAGATAGGAGGAAGGGATTGGCCTCTTCTGGTTTGAAAAAGAAAAACCCACAAATGATGTTGTCATGGTTACAATAGGGGTAAATATATTTTTGGACCTTTTAACCACCCACCATTATATTTTCCATATAATGTTATATTTTATAACAATCTATTATTGTGTACAATAACGGATATCTTGTACCTCTATAAATAAAGTATTAGTTTTTGCATTTTAAAATTTTTTGTATTAATTTTTAAAGTCATTTTACAACCAAAAATAATACTTTTATCCAATAAAAATAATAATAATAAATGATATTGTTATTTCAATATTGTCTATTATTTTTCGTTACATTGCTATTATAACAATTATTGCTTTGCAATTCAAAGATTTGAAATGATTATAAATGACAATGGTTATAACAATTATAATGGTTAAAGACAATAAGGTCCATTACAACAACATTATTTATAGCCTTATTCAGACTGACTTGTACCATTAGAGCTAAGATGGATTTAGGCCTGCTGCACAAAGTTCAAGCCCAAATCAAACAGAGGCAATCAGTATGGTTCTAACTTGTGGTTTCTTGCTTCTCTAGAACTCGATTATGATTCATAATCTGCTACCAAGTGGCTATAGATATTTTCTTTTTAATCATTAGAAACACCTTTTCAACCAACAAAAATCAATAGAATTGCCTCTAGAGACCCATAAATGAGTCCAACAAACGGCAACTCCAGCACAGCTTCAAGCCCAGACTACATTTTGCTTGCTTGCAAGTCATGAGCAAATATCTCACATATAGCCACCAGACCTGTAAACCAGTTTTAATCATTTTTCTTTTATCCTCATCATCACCGCCACCATCATGATATAAGCGGATGTGCCTCCGACTTCTTGGTGAACTGTTGCTATGAAGCAACTGAGTTGAACATAGGCATTTCTGAAAAATTCAACCTAAATACAACTGCAAACTCAGAATCCACATTGACCAATGTACGATCTCATTAAAGTTGCATGACCGTTAAAATATGCTGTCCGGGAAGTTAAAAAGGAGGAAAAAGTTGTCCTTGCTGCACCCATGCTAAACCCAACTCCATTCCTTGGAACCGTACCAAACTTTCAATCCGAGTTGCAAGGATAGAACAGTTCACATAGAATCAATGATAATGCACTGCTCATTCGAATCCTCAACTTCTGGAGCAATCAGAATATTTTAACAAGCTTTTGTCATGCCAGTTATCATCACAGCAAGCTTTTGTGTCATACAATAATAAGTGTGTCAAATTGTGTCATACAGTAACAGTGTGTCAAAAACACATTTCCTTACATTGTACATGAATTCAATAATATGGTACAAATTGATTTGCACCAGATCCTCCGGAAAAACCCTCATCACCGTCTCAGGTAGACAGTGAATGAAGGTATTTAAGAAAAAAAATTGACAATGCAGTTAGCCATCATATTCTCCTTGGGCAAACTTACTCTCTGGATAAAAGATGGCAACAACTTCTTTACCTCCGAATTTCCTGCCATTCATCCCCTGCCTGGCTTTTGTAGATCCTTCTGTGTCAGCATATTCCAAGAAGACCTGAGAGACAATGGCGCGTATTGATTAGAGACATCAAACCATAACTAAATAATCACAATAAACAACAATTCCAGGGATTTTTTACGTCTTCTTTGCAAAAGTAGACTGGTAAACTGTAATGATTTCATGACTCGGGATTGAATCAGAACCATCTGACCAGGAATAGTTCCAAAAATGGCACATAATGCTCACATTATGATGCATTTTCGGACAGTGAACGTGCATGGATTGAAGCAGAAAATTTAAACCTAAAGCCCATCCCACATTCCATAAGTAATAGTGATATCTACAAAAGGTTTTAGGTTTGAAGCAACCATCAACAGTGAGCCTGCAGAGTTCCCAATAGAATATTTCATGACATCATGGCAGTTATGGCAATTTTCAACTTTTTCTATGATTTCACCTTTCCAACCCCAGGAGATAGTTCTCCATTTGGACCTGGTCGAGGGATGATAACATTAAACAGTTTACCTGCAAAAGCATCACCAATTCAGATGTCTTCAAAATATTCAAGTACACAAAAGATAGTCTTAGGTACAGGAAAGAGGGGGTAACTATGGTATCTTCAGTGGGTTAAGCCAGAATCTCAATAGCATAAGGTTGGACAAAGGCTGTAAAAAAACCAAAAAAGAAAGATACGAAATTAAAAAACTAGTAAATGTATAATATGAGACAAGATGGTTTAGTCATCAGAGAAGTTCTTTACCATATTTCTCGCCTTCACATCTCATGTCTTCCACAATATCTTCATATTCTTCATCATTTTTAAGTTCATCTACACTAACAACCTCAGTCAAGCAGACTACCTTTGTTGGAAGGGGTGCCATTTGGAAGGCAAGCTTCTGCCAAAATATATATATAGAGACAAATTACATGTAAGATTCTGATAATTTTAATCTATTCATCAAGTTCAGACCAAGTTAAAGATGCATTGAAGATACTAGAAAAAGCAGTAAATAAAAGCAAGCACGCAGATGTGCACACCCAAAGAAAAATCTTGCCTCTTTATGATAGCCACCTAAGATGCTGACGGAAGTCTAATATTCTAGAAATTAATAAGATCCTTTTTTGACAGCCTGTTTCAAAAATATTTGGACTAAGAATCCTTGATCAAGTTCGCTCAAAAGTCAGACAGTAGTCACCATGAACAATTTTAGAATGCTGAACATGCTTAAACATAATCACTGAACATGCTTAAACATAATCACATTTTTAATGACAACAAAGTCAGCACATGAGACACTGATACTCAAAGGCAACTCATAAAGAGTTAACCACACCAGAAGGACCACACTTAGAAAAGAAAACGAGACAAAGCTTAAATTATTATGCGCAGGACATCATGTTTTGCCAATTGAACAGAAATAGAATGGCATCAATTGCGTATTACCTGCAATGCCACTTGCTGTTGTGCCTGCAGTAACAAATTTTCTTGTTCTGGCCTTGGCTGGGCTAAACCTTGGTTTGCACGTCTAACAGTAAGGGTTTTATCTCCCATTTTGATGCCGTTTAGTGCTGCGCATGCAATGTCTGTGACTGCAAGATCCTGGTAAATGCAGAAGGCATAGCCTTTTGAGTTACCAGTTTCCCTGTCCTTGACAAGATTAAAACCTCGAAGAGGTCCAAACATCTCAAGCAATTCTCGTATCTTTTCTTCTGTAAGAAAGTGTGGAATCCCACCCACAAAAATACGATCAGGACCCTCAAGCACACCAGCAGAACCCGGCGTAAGCCCAACTGCAGCAAGGTTAAGGTTGGGGTTGGGCTGGCTTGGGCCGAGTGTAGCAGCAAGAGCAGGATTGTAATCAGTTGGCCTTCTGACTTTCACAGGTGCTCCCTGAATACATGCAATATTAGGTGCAAAGGGGTTAGCCCTTTACAATTTTAAGTATCTAGCATACAAACATACAATTAAAATTGGTTCAACGAGAGGAGACCCAAACCTCAAATATAATGCCATCCAAGGCCATTGCATTGCTTGCTTCTTCTACCGACCTCATTTCAACAAAAGCAAACATCTTCTCGTGATTTATATACACATTAACAACAGCATCACCTTCAAAACAATAATGCAATCAAATTATTAAATTGTCACTTTAACGGAAAGAAAAGGTTGAAAAGTATGGATATGTGAAGACAAACCTGGTCCAGCAGTATTTCCTCCAATTGCAGCCATAACCTGGTTAAAAAAGGCAGCAACAGACTGCAAGCAAGTTTAAAAAGTTAAAAAGATGTCAGGCAAAATAATGCAATACTAGAGCCAAAAGCACCAAGTTGATAGTACAGGACCACCTAGAGAGATGAACAGGAAAACAAATAATGCACCCATGAGGTTCATCCTCATTGATAGTAATCTTGAGCTCTACATAGGGTTGTTCATGAAAGCCATGACACTCAAGATCACAACAAAATATTTATATGGTAATATCCTCAGTAACCCATTAAGCTTATAAAAACATCAATGGTAAGCCCTAAATAACATCCCCAGTAACCCATTAAGCTTATAATACAATCAACAGTAAACCCACGATAGGAATGATTAACAAACAAGGTTCTATAAACTAACCGCAAATAGAAAGGACAAACTTGATCATTATAATCATGGTCCAAAAACCCATCCATTCCATGTACTTGACCTGTTCCCAGTCTCAGCTTGCTTACTATTGTCTTTCGATAATTTCTTGTTCAAGCAAATTTCCGAGATTAGCCAATTGCATCTGCAAGGAAATCTGTTTGGAATCTACTTCTTCACTTAGACTAATCTAGGATGGTTGCATCCCAGTTCCATTAGACTAGATAAACAATAAGATAGAGATCTCCCTTCCCACCATCCAGTCTTTCAGATGTGGCAAGTTCCCCTTGGCCCAACGCTGCACCATGTGAAAATTCAGCATCAACTTATTAGGGAGTTGACATTAGGTTAGGGAGCTGGTTACAAGGCTGATGAGGAGTGATCAAACGGATGAAGTTTCATGCCCAAAATGTATAGAAACGTGATCTTTAGCTTCCAGGGGCACAAGGAAGAAGAACTAAATTTATATTGCCAGGAACATAATGTTACAACAAATTGTCTCAACTTGTGTTGGAATATTGTTGCATAATTGTGTCAGAAGTAAACTTAATCAAAAGAACTAGGAGATAAAGTATGATTTGGGTCAAGGAATTTTAATGAAGAGAGAAATTTCATGTTTGCTCTGTAGTCACATAAATTCAAACATTTGATTCTATTTAAATAATAGGAATGTAGGGAAGTACAGGGATCTAAGAATTTGTGGATCAGTTGATGGTCTAGAGAGGTAGACCATAGTTTAAATGGATCAAAGTGAAGAGTAAAAGTTAAGAGAAAGAACTAGGAAAAAAAATAGTTTTTCTTTGCACCACCAAGATGGCATCATGCCAAAGCATCACACTCTACAATCCAAGAAGACATACCCACAGCTTGCTTATTGCTAAACATGTAAAAGTGTAAATTATTGACTATTCCCAAATATGTAAATGTGTAAAGTAAGCCCTTGAAGGGTCATTGCAGCTTCCATGAAACTTTAGGGGCACAATATACAAACTAAAAATCCAAACTTGTAAGAATTAAGAAAACAACTTAATAATCTAATGAGAAAGTTAGTAAAGAAGAAAGCTGGGGAGGCGTTGAGACTTTAAAGCAGAAAGAAAGAAAAATAGAAAGATATAAAATTTAGATTCCCATTGAAAACAATGCAACAAGATACCTGAACATTTTCAATAATCAATACCCACCAGATGGATCTTTACACACCAATCATACCTTAAATAGGATCAAAACACGAGCCACAAATGTTAAACATTCCAAGAAAATCTCCAAAGAAATTAAGAGCAACTCTAAACTTTTTGTCATAGGTTTAATTATCCTCGACAAGTTTCTAAAACATCATCAGGATATGTAGGTGATCATAGCACTGGAAAGCCCATATATACAGTGAATACAATAGCACACATCCAAATGGTGGTTTAAGAACATCCATATAAAGCAACATTCATAGAAAGAGATTAGAATAGTGGAATAGAAACAAATAAGAAAGAGATTTAAAGTATACTCTTACACTTTTTGAGATTTTAGTATGATATATTGACCTAAAAAATAACAATGTCAACCAATAGACTGCTCAAATTTAAAGCAATCCAATGCAATGAACACTCAGAATATAAGCAACAAATATGCACGGATAAAAACCATGTTTAGGCTAGCAACCCAATATAGTAAACATACAGACTTTAAGCTGCTAATCTTCAAAAGTATACTCAAAAGGCAATCTACTTCTTAAATAAGTAACCACAAACAATGACCCATCACAATCCACATGCATCTGCACCTCAGATGCTTGCAGCCTAAATATATATGCAGATCTAGTGGCCCACAATGAGGCTTGACCATATATGGGGACTTCAATTGGCCCGATGCAATAAGATCACCAGCAGGTACACAAGTACCAGCATAGATCACAATTTAGGCACTGATCCTCTTAGGACACTGATCCTCAAGCAACCAAGCAAGCAAGAATAGATAGATAGATTCTTATCAAACAAGAAAACAATAACATCAAACTATTTAGATTCTTACGTTCAAATTCTTATTAAACAAGAAAACAAATAACATCAAATGCTATATTGGTGCAAAACATAATTCACTGATGATCTATTTAAAAAAATACTAATTTTGATGTTCCATCACAAAATCTCTGCAGAAATTCAAATAAAAGTCCAAAACAATAGAAAATACTCTCGAGTGATTCCAGATTACATTGTGTTACATTGTTCCTTTTTCATTACTCTTTTGCTCTTGTATCATATCTTTTTTATTGGTTGAGACCAGCCAAAACTGCAAAACAACCAAAACCAAGCCAAACTTGCCCAGGTTAATCTAAAACTAAGTCTCGAACATTGCTCAAGAGTGCTTAGTTTGCATATAACAAAATAGCATGGCACAACCCAAAGACTTGATTGACTGAAAATTCCCAATTCTGATCGAGAGCCATTTGGTAATGACAATTTAATTCTTAACTATCTCGTCAAATGATGCATTGATGCAAATAATGACAATGTAAATCTCTCTCTCTCTCTCTCTCTCTCTCTCTCTCTCTCTCTCTGTGCGCACACGCGCGCGCGCGCGCGAGAGAGAGAGAGAGAGAGAGAGAGAGAGAGAGATTAGGAGGGGCAAATCCACCTTTCTACACTAATGCTCAACCCACCTTCCAAGGTCTAACTCCAACCAGAATTGAACCCTTGCCTCCTAGCCCAAGTGGCAAAGGGTGAAACAGTCCTAGAAAAGTCCCAGTGGCATGACAGTGGAAATCTTGACTATCTTAAATATTAAATAATACTATCTTAGAATGTCCAGCACTTTGAGTAAAACTCCAAACTTTCTCATCTTTTTCATTATTGAAATATAAGAAATATCACAACCAGACAAAGTAGCCTAGACATCAATATACCTTGTTTATAATTTAGTGTCACACACATTTCTATTTATTCAATGGAAGTATTCTCATTTCAGGTTTTTTAGAAGAACTATTGGAGACTTTAGGAAACTAGGATAATTGGCACAGGCATGAAGTGCCAAGCAACACTCTAAAGCTGAGAACAATCCAAACTTTTACCCCACTTGCATGTGTCTTACCATCTAACCAGTCATATTTGAGATGATCATATACTAGTGCAAGAACTACAACAGCAGTAATTTCAATATGAGTTCAACAAATTTTCAATCCAATAAACCAAAATTCTAAAGTTAAAAGTTTGTTAAATGTAATTCTTGTCAAAAGTTCTCAATTCTAGGACCTACACCATATATGTTTTATAGGTATAGGGATCAAGGCTTGATTTGTTCATGTTGCCGCTTCAAGTTGCACCCAAGGTATGTTTAATGCTACTTCAGCTCTTTCAAAAGGGTCGTTTTTAAAGCACTACCATGGAAGTGCTTGAAAAAGAAGCACCCTTTCAATTGTTTGGTGTTTAGCTTTACATTGTCCTTATTTTGTTTTGTTCCAATATATTTATTTCTTATTTTGTGCTAACAGGGTTCAATCCAACTTTGTTCTAACAGACTTAAACAAATCAAACTTTGCTGAGACATGAGTCTTGACTCTAGACGTTGGTTCTGACACACAATCCAGAATTTCATATTTTCGGTGTAGGTTGGGTTCATGGTAGCTCAGTTACATTTGACTTTACCCAATACATTTGCACCTTGAATATATTTGCTCCTAAACAAGCCACACTCATTCTTTCTGTGGCAACCACACATATGAGAAGCTGCTTTTCCTCTTCTTACAAAAGCAACTTTTACTTTTCCTAGATATGAGAAGCAGTTTTATGGAGCATGACAAAGGACACTCTTTGTCACGAAGAGTTAATTTTTGTTTATAATTCATAAAATGCCTTTTTTGGAAAAAATAACAAACATACACATAAAGCAGGTCCCTAACTGATCAGATTTTATAAAGAAATTCATGATCATGATTTTCAAAAGGATAATAAAAATAATAAAATAATAAAAACACTTGAATTTCCACTTCCTTATAGAATTATTTCTACCCATAAATTTCCATTTCCTTATCAAATTATTTCTACTCTCACGAAACATATTAACATGCCTCTTGAACGAATGTGTGATTAGCTATAAATAGGAGCTTAGTCACAAAATAACTTCTATGACCTAGTTGAATGGTTAATCAGTGGAAAAGGCATATCCTTTAGAGGATATACTCACCTGAATGCAAAAGTTTTTACACGGTCAACAACAGCAAAACAAAAAGATAGACAATTGACATATCACAGAAGAAACACCAGAGATATCAAAGGGGCAAACCTGCTCGTTAGCAGTAGGAGAAAGGCCTCCAACATAAACACGCCGAGCATGTCGAGTTGCCTGGTGACCATAAACATAATTTCAGATCATAAAAATAGCACGATCAGGCTAAATGATCAGACAAATTAGTTAATCATAAAACCTGCTGTGTCATTGCCTGATAAGGCATCAATGAGAGAGCTGACAACTGCATGAATACAGACATAGACATATGAATACATGAATAATATATTCATATGCAACGAAAAACTAAAAGAAGGTACAAACCTGTCCAGGTGTTGTTGGAAACATGTTTGGAAACATCCCAGGACTAGCATTTGTGGCTCCAGTCATCTGACCTGTATAATCAATAAAATTAAAACAAAACAAAATACACAAGCCTATCATAACAAGCAGCAGAAAGGTATGTATATGCCATCGGTAACAAAAGGTGCACCCAAGCCCCTGTCAAATTTATTATCTAGAAGGTATATATATATACTGGAGGAAATAAATTTAAGAATACCAAAAATGAATAGTAGCCGATTGAAGGTGAACAAGAACCATCAAACCAGAGCATTGGTTCCAAAAAAGCTACAGTAGTCAGCTCACTCCCATTGGCAGCATGGTGGGACAAGTGACCCAACATTGCCTTCTTACAACAATTTACATGCAAAAAACAAAAAAACCACCACCAAAAACAAGAACAACAAAAAGTGTACTCAGTTTTTGTATCAAATCAGAAGGCGAAAAATTGAAAATATAACATCCCATCCAAGTATAACAGTGGTTAAGTAAAACAGAAAGCCATTAAAATGGACATTAAAATGACTAGGGTTTACCAAGCAGAACACGCATATCAATATAAATTTTCCTAATTAAACACAAAAAGAAAAAAGAATACAGACACCAACAAGTGATTTCTTTGATGTTGGTACATACCTGCAACAACTGCAGCAGGTATCATAGTAGTCGCAGGAGGCATGTCAAAACCACTAATACGTTTGCTGCATTTAGGGGAAAAGAATAAATATTTTCAATTAGCAGATCCATAACAGCAATTCATACTAAAATAATAGACTAGGAAACTAGCAAATTATATGATAATAATGATCCATGAAGCAAAAAGGGACTAGCCCATAAACCATATCCATATGCAACAGGTTGTGACTTCTTCTTGTCAAGGAGAGAATTTCCATCATATAATGCTTCAACTAAATCCTTCACTATCTATTCCAACAAAATCCCTTTTTCTATGGTTGCAACAAATCACCTAACCACATCAAGATGATGGAGCTCAGTAATTGATATACAAGCAAAAAGGTGCATCTATGCAGAAGCATGCATTCATTTTACAGTGACCATGTCCCACAGGCTGAGATAACAGTAACATGATAAGGGCTTGTCATAGAGACAGTGTCAATTCAAATAGCAAGTCTAGAATTTTAGAAAACTGTATGGTGACTTGGGCACAGATTCAACCTGACAGCCAGAGATGCCTCACTAGTGATTCAGAACAAGACTGCATCGACTTGCTTTCAAGGCAGGAGTGGTAAACACCTCTAATATAAACAAGCAAGGGAGCCAGCTAACAGAGTGATCATTAAGAAATACTAACAATAATATTTTTATAAAAAAAGAGAAAGGAAGTGCACACACAAGGATAGGAAAGTGCAGATGTCATATTTTGCTTTCACAATCTTCAAGCGGGTTATAAAATAAACAATTAGATACAACTATTTTTTTGTTGCTGAACAGCAGAAATAATCAAAGACTGCTTAATTCAACAATACAAGATGCCTCTTCAAAACAATAGTCCCCTACAACTTTTCATAATAAGAGATTTTCATGTTCTCTGAAAATAATACAAGCTAGTGAAACATTACATGATTATAAGCATTAAGCAATACCTTAAATCCAGGCAACAACTATTATATAGTCAAAAATGAATCATAACCTCCAAAATTGGCCTTCCTCACACGCCAAAGGAACTGCATTCATTTTCTTGTCCCGTAAATGCTCAGGTGGTCGCATTATACCTGTTTTAAAGCTCAAGGCTGCCTTATCATCCTTGGTAGCCCTCCATCATAATAATACTGTCACATGACTTATCCTATCAACTTATCATATTAGTAATAATCATATAGCAGAGCATTGCTTCGATTTATCTTGATATTTAAGGGATTTCTATGTCAAAGAATCTTGATCAAAATATAAGAGAACTCTAATCTATGCTCATATCACCAAACATAATCCTCTTACTCAAGACAATTTTCAGATTATTCCTCTAACTGACACACTTTGAAACTAGTCTCCTGATTCTGCTATTCTCCCTTCTCCATGTCTCCTTATCTCATCTTCCCGTCTTTCTTCCTCTCCTCTTCCTTCTCCTCCATTTTCTCTTCTTCCACTTCTGCTCTTACCCTCTTCATCCCTGCACCTAACCCCCAAGATTCCACCTGACACCCAGCTGTTCTGGCTCACCCCACACTCCCCTATATCACCTCTCTTGCTACCCCTGCATGCGCTCATCCAATCACCGCCTCTTCCATGCCCCACTGCTCTTTCCTTCTCCTCTTACAATACCCTCTCCCCCAAGGTCTGCACCTTGGCCTTGTACTAACCCCTGGATTAATTCAAGGATGATTCTCCCATCATCACCACAGATGTCTTCAAGTAACTTCCTCCTCCCCTCATTATAATCATCCTGTGCCACCAAATTTGGGATTCTTTTCCTCTAGCCTCAAGCTCACCATTTGCCAATTTGCAGATGTTATTGATCAAAAATCATGGTTGTTTTAAAAAATCCAAAAGGGTTCATGGACTAAACACACACACACACACACACACACACACACACACACACACACACACACACATGGTTGTTTTAAAAAATCCAAAAGGGTTCATGGACTAAACACACACACACACACACACACACACATCCCTCACATCAAGGATGCATGATGCAGGTTGTCATAATATTTGTGCATATACAGAACATACGGAAACACAAAAGACACATGGACTCGAAATGAAGTTCGAATGCATACCACAGGAGTTGTATGCTACAGTATGACTCCACCATAGGATAGTCCTAACAGTGCACTACACAAAGTAGTGTGCATTTTAAGCTACAAGTAAAGGGCTTGCTTGGACATTATTAGAAATATCCTAAAGTCACGAACAATACTCATGTACAATAGTACAAATGCTGCAATGGAATAGCCCTAACATCGCATCATACATTATGTTCTTTAAAGCATAAGTGCTTAGCTGGGCCTCATATGTGAGATCCTAAAGTTAGCACTAAAACTTATGCCCAAATAAATTGCAAATAACATGATATAAAATTCTCATAACAGAAGCAGCCATTTAGATGATAGATTTGCCTATAAATAGTACTTTTTTCCTCTCTCAATGAAAAGTGATTGACCATGCCTTCTTCACCATAGCTATCTGAAAGTATAATAGATTCCCTTATTATGACAGATATCATAGGCCATCTCATGCATGGAAACAAGACTAAAAACATATGTTTTGAAACCTTAATTAACATAAATCATGGATACAAGCCTGTTGGTTATTTGTGACTTACCTCTTTGATCTTGAGCGGGAACGAGACCTTGATTTATGATCAGATCCACCCCTCGACCTTGATCTATGATCAGATCTACCCTTTGACTGAGATCGAGACCTGTGTCTATAATGCTCCTCTCTTTCTCTGTCATGGTCTCTATACCTGAAATATGGAGAGAATTAATATAATTACAGTATTCAAAAAAGGAAGCAGCATCTGATAATAAGACAAATAATTTGTTCGAAACAAGTTATAGAACTAAAATGCTGAAAAAAGAAAGGGATCGAGATTTTTAGGAAAATACGAACCCACAAATCAAGCATATACAAATCATGCATATAAATAGAATAGATGTTTAACATACCTATATCTCTAGGAAAGTCTAATGTGCAACATATCTTATGAGATTTACATAACAGAACACAAACTTGTAGCAATATGATGTTCGTGTATAGTAGAACAACTTAACAACAAAGAATAACCAAAGTATGCGGGCTGAAGACATAATACAAAGTTCAAATACATAACTTGATCGCATATTACACAGTACTGTGGTATCAACCTCATTCTTTCACATCTTTAAGTAAACACAATATTGATAAGCAACTGAAATGCTTAAATAAAATATCTATGCCTGCAAATATGAACTATTGGCAGTGAAACCCACTATCATTGCAATATAATTGTCGTAAAGTTACGATTTTGCTACATAGAAAAGATGCAATAATGTGTACCTTTCACGATCTCGGCTAAGGTGACGGTCACGATCATCAGATTTCCCGCGGCTGTGCTCCCTCCTTTCACTTCTCTCCCTATGGTCCCTGTGATGACGATCACGGTCCCTTTCCCTATCTCGTTCCCGATCCCTATCCCTATCTCGTTCCCGATCCCTACCCCTGTCCCTGTCCTCATCACGTTCCCTGTCCCGTTCTCGTCCTCTATCCTTCTCGCTCTCCCTATCTCTCTCCCTGTCTCTGCTTTTCGACGAACCTCTTTCATGTTCACGCGAATCGCTCTGCAGTTACGTGAAGATGTTTGCGGGGATTAATAGGATCAGAAGGCCAACAAAAGCTAAAGAATGCATTAGACCATCACAAGCCCCAAATTTTATAGGATTTTCCAAGGAAAAATCAGTGCCTGAGAATTCTTATGAATATTGTATAATATATTAGCAACTTAACCTCTATCTAACAAAGAAAAGGGGAAAAATCCCAATATAACCCTAAGGCGAACTTTATATTGATTCAATAGAAAGATCAATAGCGATTCTTGCAGGAAAACCAATAAACCAACCGCTCCATTTAAATAAAAGTAGAAACCCTAAACCCAATCAAACCAATGAAGAATCCCAACATCACTGTCAATACGATCAAATCCACCAAATACTAAAACAAGAATCAAGTTTTCCGGCAAGAAATCGTTCTAATTCAGCATTAACTCTAGAGAACCAAATCGAGGCGCGAAATCCAGAAAAAATGACGCATCTTTACCCAATTCCAAGGGTAAATAGAAAGAAAGAAGTGCAGAGCGAAGAGACCTCAGACTTGGAGTCTCCGTAGCCCGGCATGTTTCGAACTTCTTCCTTTCTTCTACCTATCTCGCCCTTCTTCTCTCCCGTCCTCGTTCCTCTCGATCGCTCGCGAGCGACAGAGCTAGGGGCACCGAGAGCTCTGAGGCACGAGTTTCGGGGGCCACGGTATGCCTATATATATATAGCGCGAGTGCCCCCTCTATGGTCACGCCCGTTGTTGCTAAAATTACGCAACCGAGATGGATTTGGATGACAATTACCTAATCCATATCCGTATACCTGTAATACTTTTTAATCTTATACATTCTTATACATCATGACGTATTGACTTAATTTATTTCCGCATTAATGATCCCTTTATTTTGATTGTCCTAAAAGTTAAATTTGCAACCATATTTATATCCATATTTTAAATATCTTATTTTAAAAAAATATAAATATAAATTTTTATATTTATATTTATTTAAAAAATATATCTATTTTCAGACCTACGTCTCTTCCTTCATTTCTTATCTTGAAATTCTTTTATAATATCTAAATTTTTTATTTATTTTGAAAATATTCTTCCTTTAAAGTGGCAAAAATGGATTCGATCCATATATCTAATCCATGTTTGATCCACATCATAAACGGATTTGGGTCTGGATTAAGCAAGTACGGATTGTAAATGAATTGATCCGTTCGGACCTGCATATTAAGTGGGTTGGGTTTGAGTTTGATGTTCTTAACCCTGTTTAATCCATTTAAGTAATTGGATGGGTCAGATCGAATGACCAGGTTAATATAACCTATTGTGCTGCCCCATCAATAGATGGACCCATCACAAGTTGCGCCTATTAGATTTTGAACCTCTATTCTCTTTGCTGCTCTTCGCGACTACGCATAGCTCTGGCCCTTTTCTCGACTGCTCATCCTGTCCTCTCACCTATTGCCTCTTGGTACGGTAGCGAAGTGAGGGCACCACCTTACGGCCTCACCCGTGTAATACCTCTCAAAAACTAGTTTCACATCAGATGGAAAAGAAAAGTTTGAAGTGCTTATAACTCAAGTTTACCTACTACTAATTAACTTCCACTCGAGTTTTTAGGATCATATGGTTTTGGCCCACTAATAAGGTTAATTGGACTAGCGAGTGGGCTTAGGGTATCAGCAAATGGTATCAAGCCAATTCAAGTGTACAGAAATTGGTAAGTAGGAGAAAAGGGCTACCCATAGGACGATGGTGGACTTGGAGCATCAGTAAATGGTATCAGAGCTAACCCAAGTGTGTGGAAGTTGATAAGTAAGAGATCAAACTCAAGTGTGCGAAAGTTAATAAGCAAGAGAAAAGGACTACCCATAAGACAGTAGTAGAGTCCCACTATGGCATAGAGCCACTCTTGCAGCACTAACGATCGGCTCGAGATAAATTCTGATTAACTTATGGCGTACAACGAGGATGTCGTATTATAAGGGAGATTATAATACCCCAAAAAAAATCCAATCAGATGGGAAAGGAAAGTTTGAAGTGCTTATAACTTAAGTTCGTATGTTGCCAATTAACTTCCACTCGAGTTTTTAGGACCACATGGTTTTAACGCACTAACAAAGTTAATTAGAGTAGTAGGTGGGATTGGGGTTGTTACACCCTAGACACTAAAGCAAATTTGAGAAGTGGCAACCCACCGCATGCTAGGCTAGGCATGGAGGCGTCCAGTGATAAAAGCAATCATCATTAAAAGAGTAATTAACTAATATACATATAAAATAAAATAACACTTTTATTATAATTTCAAATAAAGCAAATGTTCAGGTTACATAAAAATTAGAAAACTTAATGATGTTTAAGGTAGGCCAGCAGGAGCTTCATTCTACTCTTACCCCTTTCTATTTTTTGGGTTCTGAAAAACATCAAAGAAGATTTAATGAGCTCGCATTCAGTAAACCTAATATAAACATCTCATTAAAAATTTAAGTACATAGCATGTCATATTATCTTATTTTACTTATATTCTTGAATTATTTTGAATTCATATTCATGTTATATCTTAAAAGTTTTAGTTCCAAGTTTTCATGTCATCACAGTCGTAAATTACATATTTTCATGCATTAGAATTTATATGTCATCTTGTTATGAAGACTCAACGGTCACAAACTACGGTCACATATATCCCTTTGACAGGGATAAGGCACCATATTTAACTCTATAGATGGGAATGTATCATTCATGTATATCCCCATGAAGGTAGATTCCGATATCAGTCATCATGTCATCAAATCATATCATAGTAGACCGAGGGTGACATATTTTATTATTCAAAATTTATTTCTTATTTTTTATTTAATTGTTGTCCATGAATTTCTTTAGATTGATATATATAAATACTTATTCATAGCATAATAGTTATGATATTATTATTAATACCATGGATTATTACTATTTTATGGTTTCATATGTAACTAGTCAATTATTGTACAGTAATGGGTTATTTTATTACAAGTTAACACATATTTTAATAGTTTAAAATAGGTTTTTATTTCTAATTAACAGGTTAAATAGGTCGGTGTCAACATGATCCATTATGACCTATTTAATAAATAGGTTCAATGAGTCGAGTTTGATTACTTGTTTATTAAACATAAAAAGTTCAGGTTTGCTGTCCTAACCCGTTTAATAAATGGGTCAGATTCAGATTGATAGTTTTTAAGACCAACCCGCATTAAATCCAACCCATTTTCGATCCGACCCAACCCAATTGCCACCCCTAGTCTCCTTATTCCTCATATCTCAAAATTTCTATCATCTCTTGAAGACTCAAATTTTCTTCGCCTCATAAACTTTTGCTGAAATAATCAATCAAAGCTCACAAATCTCCATCTAATGATTTTTTTTTGATAATCCTACTATAATATTTTAAATATAATTTTTGTTTTTATTCTCAAAGTGTATCTCTCTCATAATATCTCTATATTAAATGGAGTATATTTTTTTAAAAAATATCTATAATATTTTTATTTTTTATCATGAATTAAAACTCTGCAAAGATCAAATGGCAT
Organism: Metroxylon sagu; assembly: GCA_017589505.3. NCBI lineage: Eukaryota > Viridiplantae > Streptophyta > Magnoliopsida > Arecales > Arecaceae > Metroxylon > Metroxylon sagu. Next base: position 825,994 of record JACVBY030000513.1, read on the forward strand.
GGTAAGGGATCATTTTAATTTTTTTTTAAACAATTATTTATGACTTATAATTTTATAATATCCATTAATGATGTAAGGTAACCATATTTTTATTTTGTCTTAATCTATTATAGAAATGAAAAATTCAAAGAGTTCTAAAATTTAAAATAATTTAATCCCAACCAAAAACAAAAAGAAAAAAAAAAAAAAAACCCTTACCAAAGACTAAAAAACCCAAAATCTCACAGCTCTTTAAGCCAATACATAGTCAAAAAAAAAAAAAAAAAAAAAAAATCTAGACTTTGCTTTTTGCTGATTAAGTCCACATTAAAATATATATATATATTAACAAAATTTCAAATTGGTAAAAAAAAAAAAAAGAAAAGAAAAAGAGAAGAAAAGCAGGTTCTAAACTACGCATGCAGTGTTATGTGTTTAAGGAATCTTAAGCAGTGAGCAAATGAACTATGGATGAAAGTCTCAGATCAACATGGCTACACCAAGCAACCAAGTTTATTCTAAACACACTATAACAGCACTCTCGGTCTTCAGCACCATGGGTATGAACCATGGACTCCAGATTTTGAGTCGTGGACTATAAAGTAGAAAACCATCAACACTTCTAAAACCACTGTTGTTAATACAAGCTAGACCTTGGTGATAATAAGGACCGAATAAATCACTGAACCACACAAAACGGAACCAGCAACCCTCCGAGCCGTGCTAGCTATATCATCATCAACCTGGTTTGTCTCGTGGGAAATGTGAGAGGCTTCGAGTTGAAAACTAGCTTGACCGAGAGCATTGAAGTCAAGACGCCACCATCAATAGAAAATTAAGACCTTGTTTGAGATAACAGTTGCTGGGAAAAGTTATCTCACATGATTAATAGGAAGGGTTTTTGTTAACGAGTGCTCCCATTTAAATTTTTTTAAAAGATATTTAAAACAAAGCTTGTTGAAAAAGAAAAAAAAAAAAAAATTGTAACCTTAAAACCTACATGTTTTGTTGAGACATCATGACATTAAAATAGTACAAACTTTGTATCATAAAGTATTATGTATATCCGAATGACCACCACATATTCCATCTTAAACATGAATATCTTTACTTTCATCATTTTTTAAATATAATTATAATCATTCATGCCTATATGGTATCGCATATTATTCCATTTCAATGCCATGATGGCCTCAATCACACATATACGAAGGTGTTAGAGGATTATAAATTTTTTTAAAAAAAACTTTTTAAAAAAATTTTATTGCTATATAAAATTAAAATATTAAATGCTCTTTAAATTTTTTTTAATATATTCATCTTTTCATTCTTAGTTCTGTAAAAAGCTGATGAAATGAGGCATTAAATATCCTTATTGAGTGCCCTAGAAGTATTTGGTTAAAGGCCAACAGCCAATACAAATAAGACTTACGGAATTAAAGTATAGGGATTACTTTCTAACTACACTAAGTTGAAGTGAATGAATTTTGGCCACAGGTAAAAAGCATAAGCATAAATTATGTACATATATATTTTTAATAAAAATTATATCTATATAATTATCTTGAATATTCTGTTCAGAAATTCCTCTAAGATCTAACAATATTGAATGCCCATTCATTATTGCTACATCTGTGCTCATCTTGAAACCATTCAAATCTCACCCAAATTTAAACCTTAGTTGAATTATTCTTCATTAAAAAATCATTATAACAATATGCATTTACATGGAGAAAATAGCTCGTTGCTACATTATGGGAAATTAAAAAATTTAATTTATAATTTGTTAAATTATCTTAAATCTCAAATTACTAGCAACTGCGTGCATTTCAACGTCCATAGTAATAAAAAATAGGAATAAGAGTGTAATTATTCATAAAAGAATCATAGTCATTGAATTTGTTGGCACGCCATGTGTCCAGGAAATCGAACTCACTCGGTCCAAGAATGAAACTTCTGAAGTCAATAAATTCGCCAACTTTACATAGCTGCCCTCATTTTTAGGCAAACTATTCTCAATCTCGCATAAATTAAATAAGCCTCCCCCCCTTCCCCCCGCCCCGCCCCCCCCCCCCCCGCCCCACCACCACCACCACCACCCAAAAAAATTAAAAAATCCAAACTCGTCAAGGAGGCCTGGTTAGCTTCTGAAGGTCCGTTGACTTTATGTAGGTGCTTCGTTTTGTGAATTATAATATAATATTCGTTTGTCTACGAGCCTTTTTTCTGGTTTTAACCCCACCACCTATCTCCTCTTTCTGACAACCAGAGGAAATATAAAAAAAAGGGAAAAAATGAAACTAAACTAGGAGCAGTGGATTATTACCTTCACATAATGATGCACAAAGGAATAATATATACAGCAAAAAAGTCTCTAATCAGTAGCTTCAGTTTGCTGTTTCAATTAATTCTTGAGTGCCAAATGACAAGAGCAACAAACACGTAATTAGCGTCATTGAAGCCTCTGAAACCTCTGATCCAGATTGGACGTCAGTTTTACCAAGAAACAGATCTTAAAAGCACGTTCCAGACTAACAACTGGGTTTGAGCCACCATGACATCAAAACACCTTGGACTTACCAGTCCCATCCACTCTACATGGAATCAGTTCTAAGAACCAAGTCGTGAACTTGTGATCTACCAAAGGCTTTAAACTCATGCATCTGGGGAACATGAGAAAATCAATTTAATGCGTCCTCATGAAAATAAACTCAAATTGTGTGCAAACCTATTTTATCATTCCGGCCAACTTAACTGACTAGAAGCGGCCACAGAAGCTTGCGTGACATTGCCCCTTCAGTAAAGTTCACAATCAATAAATATACGAGTCCAAGAATTCTGACTCAAAATACACCAACTGGACTTGGAAAAAGTATTCTTAAACCGAACAAGTCTATGTTCAAATTTTGTCCTTAAACAACAACGACCATTCAAAGCAAGCAACAGACCGAATTTTTTTTCATGGCTTATATGCAAAGTCTTTATGCCTTCAAACTCATGCCTTGGCAAAAAGACAACCTCAACAAAAGAAAATTTGATAATTAAATTTGTAACAAAGTTGGACAACAATAAACAGTTTGATTACAAGGCTGAAGTATAAGAATTAAACTGCCATAAGATCACATTTCATAATTCCATGTGCTTTCAGCTATTATGTTTGGAACCTTCTTTTCCTCCGCCAGATTGAATGATGTGGAAATCTGTGAATAAAAAGCGCAAAATTTATCACGCAATGAAACTAAAGGGGAAAAACACATCAAAAATATCAGAGACAATGAGGATCACCTATGGTGCTTTCTGTACTTAGTGGAGTTGATTATTTCTATAACTAGACATGATTCACAAAATATCATAATTGTATTTAATATAGATTAAAATTAAAAGAATCTTTTCTATTTGCTATATGTTGCATAATGGTTCAATTGAAGTAAATGGAGCTCTTCCAGCTCGAACAAATAAAAAAACCACATGACAACAGAAAAATGTAAAACCTGAATTATCTTCACCTCCTTCAGAAAACAGAAAGGCAGGTGTACGCAATGCTACATGAGGGCTCTACTAGAACACAACACAATTAAATTAACTCCCACAAAACAATGTAATAAATACAGAAGATTACAAGTCTGGTCCTTCAATTATTGTTTGGGAAGGAGAATGTGAGAAAAGAAAAAGCATAAGCCTAAAATAACAGACCAGGAACATCCTGCCACAGCATAAGAAGTAATACTTAAAAGCCCCTTATCCCAGGTAACAAGCAAAAGCAGGTAGTGACACCAGCATAAGCCAATACTCGGCTTCCGTCCAAATTTCACACAGCAATTACAACACTTTTTTCCAGTTCTCAAATATGAACGCTCATAAGGCATGTTACAATAGGCAGAAGCTAAGCAGATAACTACAGCAAACATGTACGACACAGAGTGAGCTGCTCATAGTTGTGGAAACACCACAACAGTAAGCAGATGGTCGATTTAACAAGATCTATATGACACCCTGGGAAGTTGAGGTCTTAGCTTTCCTCATTTCAGACCCTCTAATTAATATCACAGCGCGACTCTCAAGCATTACATGGGCTGCCTCTGATGATAGCAACAAGCATCTTTATTTTGGCTCTGTTTAAGTACCATGTACACATGTATGATGCATCCTTAAGTTTCTTCTGAGGTTCTCACTTGTATCCCTTTCTAGTTCGTCATTAACTGCATCACTCACACAGCACTCTTCTGCTTACAACCTCATTTTATTTTTAAAACTCTAATAACTCAACCAATCCATAAATTTGAGGACTTAACCTCATTGTATATGTTCTGGAAAGGAAAACACTGTAAACAACTAGATCCAATAAGACATTTAATCAAATAAGAGAAAAGGGGGAAAAAAAAATTCAAAGAAATTGTGACTAGATTAACTAAACCTACATATAAGTCTTCTCACTTGAAAGCTGAAATAATGCTGTTAACCAATTTACTGTAACAACAAAGCCCTGTATGCATTAGCCTTTTGGGGCTTCCTATGGCTTTCTATAAGATTAAAGAAAAGCCATTCATAAGCTGTGTTGCCACAAAATGCTTGATTCATATGGATCAAATTTGTCAACAAATATAGACCAAATCTTCAAAGGACCTCACATTACACCAACTTTCAGACTCCACAGTGCTTTCTCATAAAATGGCCTTCAATATATACAACATCAGTTATCCTCAATTAAATGAAATTTGACATTGCCATCATTTATGTCATGCAGTTCATGAATTACGACTGTTCTCATGCAAGAAAGTACATAAGTTAGCGACAGAGCCACTCTCCCTATGAAATTTCTAAGATCTGCAAAAGAGTGTGAGAGGTGGTCATTCAAAGAACACCATATCATGCCCATTCTGTAAAATACTTGCCTAGAGAACACTAAACATGGAAGCTCTCCTACCTGCTCACTGCCCTTCCAATAGCTAGTAAAATATTATGGATGAATATGCTGAAATGTTGATGCAGGCATCATAGACATATCATGAGTCCTTTACATTATTTTCAGTTGATTCTTTGCGTTTTTTTTTTTTTTTGGTTTTACATTATGAGTTCAGAGTTGTTAATTTGGCTGAGAGAAAAAGTTCAGGAGTTGTCAATTCGACTGTAACAAAAACATCATGATGTGGAAGCTATCTAAATCCACCTCTCCAGATAATAACATGATCAGTATAGCACAATTTAAGCACCATACAGGTGTAGCAGAATATGTATGCACATGTTTAACAATGCCCACCACAGAGTTATGTATAACAGTCCACCTTAAAAATGACTCTAGAGCCATTCCATCAAATCATAAAATCCATGTTCTAACCTAAATTAAGGCCATTCCATCAAATAATAAAATCCCTATTCTAGCCTAAATGGATTCAATAAAACCCCAAAGTTTCTTTAACCATTTAGATTGCTCCCATCAATCCTACAAAAAACTTAATGCACCGCTCATTTCTCTCTTTGCCTCTTAGGCTGAACCAAATGAGGTTGTATAGACATAACAGTTGAAGTCAAAGCCCTGAATATTTTCCTCACCTTTCCTCTTGTATTTATATCTGTATTTTACTTCTCTTTCCATCTTCCACACCTATCTACTATTCCTTTTCCCCTCTTTCCTCCCCACATTCCTTTACTTACTCATCTTCTTTCCTTTCCCTTGGCTACAGCAATAACTAAAGCTTCTCTCTTCCTGGCATTTCCATTTATTGTATGTGGATATATGAGGCTTGGAAGAGACATCTTTTCCTGACATGGTATGGAACGGTTTGTATTCCTTTAATGTGCGTCTAAATCTTCTTCTCCCTTGTGTTCTCCCATTGGATTTTAGCACCTTGCACCTTCATTCCTCATTCCATTTAGGATTTGCCATCGAATGGATCTGGAACCTACCATGACTGCAGGCCTCTTTTACAATAATTTCTTTATTTCAGTCCATGCTCAATTTTACATGCATGATTTATGAGAAAGTTGATAACAGACTATTCTTTTCTGTAGTGTTTCTTTAGGGTTGTTACACGTAACATCTAGTCCACTCTAGTTTAGTCTGATCTCAGGAACGAGACAGAAGCGAATAAAGACAAACATAACTATGAATTTTATCTAATTGTCCATGCTTTTACCTTCAAAATCAAATTTTGCTGCAAGAAAACAATCACAATTCAGTAACAGATTACCTTGAAAGACCCATTGAGCTTTGATTCCCTGTTCCACTCCAGCCCGAGATTCTTGGACGATGTCTGATAGGTAGCCTTAAGCGAATCACCACCTTCAAACTTCCTCGTCAAGGCAAAATCCCACGAGTTCTTCGACACGTCATAGCAAGGCTCCAGCACTGTCCTCCTCAGCACCCCGTGGCTGTACACATACTTCACCTTACAATTCCCCGACCCCAAAGCATAACTCACCGACACCTTGTTCGCCGGATCGAACGCCACCGAGCTCTCGATGCCCACCCGATTGTCCCCGCGGGCATGCGTGTAGGTCAGATTCACCGTCTTGTCCAAAACCCTCACCGAGTTCATGAACTGAAACCTAACATCCTGAAGACAAACAAACCCACATCAGAGATTGAACATGAAATCACAAAACCCTAATAATAAAAGTCCAAGCTTGCGAAGGGAAGAGGGATTGGGGATGCGATGGAATGCCTTCTTGGGCACGTTGTAGTCGATGATGAAGGAGCCGGGCTTCTCGAGGGAAAGGGCGAGGCCATTGAGGGAGGGGCCGTGGACGAGGGTGGCGTCGGTCATGGAGGCCTTGAGCTTGAGGTCGCCGGCGTTGACGGCGAAGGTGGCGGAGGCGGAGCTCTTGTCCACCTCGTATCTCCCCTTCACCGTGGCCTTCATCTCTCTCTCTCTCTCTCTCTCTCTCTCGCTGCGCTGATTCTCCTCGCTTTTGGAAGCGGCGGACGGCAAGGACGGCGAGGAGAGAGAGGACAGAGCGGTAGGCAATGGAAACTCCGCCGGAATCCTCCCCAATTTTATCCGCTAGCGGGGACGAGCGGATGGCGGTAGTGGGGTACCAGCAGAGGCCAGGGCCCTCGTTTTCAACCTTTAATCCGCTCTCAGTTATGGAGGGACCCTACAAAGGGACTCGCGAAGATACCGGCTCGTGGGGGACGAGGGATGGAGGATTAGGTGAATGGGCCCAGGATCGAGAGTTAGGGTTGGATCATGGGAGGTTATAAGAGGTGACGTTTTGAGCAGTAGGTGAGGCTCGGTCGCGTGCGTTGCAGGTGCTCCGCTGGATGGGATGGGGAGTACCTGACGTGTGAATTGCACGCCGTTAAGGACAGAGGGTGGGATGTATAATGGATGGATGGGCATGCATGGGAATTTATGTTCCCTTTCATCGAGTGTGTGATTTTGTTTTTAGGTAAATAAATTGATGGACACAATCTTACCACGTGGTGGATAATAAGTGATTTTTGGCTTAAAAGTCCCACTTAAGAAATAACTGAAGAAGAAAGGGTAAAATTATGCACTCTGACAACAGACTATATAGCAGCACATGCCACTAAGGTAATTACACATCCCCCTTTCTACAGAAATGTAGACAGCACAAAAACTTAGGCATGCAGTTGTTAATTAAAGGGCAAAGGCATTTCAATCCAGCATCTAATAATACTCAAAGGAGAGAGTATTTATACTGTCAAAAACAAGTTGTGGAAACATATATTGGTGACACAACCAACACAAGGATCATGCACTTCATGCGATTCCTCGCGGCTGAGATGATGCCCCACCAACTGCTTCTCATTTATCATAAATACATTAATCAAACTGAATAGAGTTTTACAGCAATATATGTGTCTATAATTGAATTTAGTTTAGCATTCACTGTTTGTATGATGATCAATGCATAAACTATCTGGGAAGCGGAGCAGCCATGATTTGACAGTAAGCAGAGGATGGTTCTGTAGGTACTGAAGATGGAGCAAATATTTTCCTATCTATTGAAAAGCGATTGGATCCTCCAATGCTTTCGATGGATCTCATATATTCTGAGGCGTTGTTCTCGATTATCAATGCATCCTCCAGCTCCCGGACAATATCCACCATGCTGGGGCGGTAGGACGAGAAGGGCTCGATGCATGCTAATGCAGCCTCCACCACCCTCCACATTGCCTCTGAATGGTATTGACCCTTTATGCTAGGATCCACAATTTCTTCTATCCTTGATTCCCTAATGAATGGTTTTGCCTGAATACAAATAACGCTTTGGTTAGAATTGAGCTCTGCAAGGCAAGATTTATTAGGACTGCAGATTTCTGTAACTGTATCATAAATTGAACTGCTGCTACATTTGAATGGCAACAATTTGACTGCCAAAATCAATGATTCATTTAAGTAAGGAAAACACAAAGTGGTGATTATCACACAGGATGTGCTGTCTTATAACTAGATAGATATCTAAAGGCATTTCCTATAATTAGCTAAACATCCAAAGGTAACATGCAGGGCATCATGGTGTGTGGGAATGACAAGAGAAGAAGACCCTGAGCTTTGTAAAAGCATTGTTCAACAGAAAACAAACAATGCAAGATTGGCATAAATGGTGGTGCAAAACAGGACCAAAATTGGGTGAGCATGAGAAGATGAAATGGTCTGTGACTAAATCAAAACATTGTCTCTGCATGATAATGTGATTTCAAGTGCATGATGTTTGCTTGGGTGAACATGCACAAGAACAAATTCAGGTCATTTCTCCCAAGGAAGGGAGAACAGAAACCAATGCACGGCTGGTAGAAAGATGATGTTTGTGTAAATGATAATTGCTTGCTTGCCACGTAATTTTTTAGCACAGGAGAATCAGTAGCTGAGATCTTTACTGCTAATCACTGACATTGTTGCAATAACAAAGAAATAAACCATGTAATAGACAGCAAAATTTTTAACTTTGGAATGTATCAGAAAGTGAAAATCATGATACGTAACAAAGAATCACCACAAATTGAAAAATTGAAGAGATCATATCTTGTACTAAGATCTAAAGAATTAGAAAATGGTGTTATAAAGGAAGAGGAAAGGAAGAACAAATGTTTTATTATATTTAATAAAAAAAAAAAACTGATAAGCATTTTCTGAGTGCAAATGTAAAATATATTCCAGGACAAAGTAGTTAATGTGTTTTCTTGCAAATGCATATGCTAGTAAAAATGGTTTCTTTATAAACATAAAGTCTAGATATCACATTCAGAAAATAAAGGATGCATGTTTTTTTTAACAAGAACAAGTACAAGGATATACAAATCGAAAACCATACCCATTCAACTAGGCTCCGCTCGTTGCATGGCCTTTGTACATTTAGAGGTTCTCTTCCAGTTATAATTTCTAAAAGAACCACTCCAAAGCTAAAGACATCACTTTTGGTTGATAGATGCTGGGTCGAATAATATCTGCAATAAAAATAATGCGAACATTTCAGCTTGTATCTATATTTCCAATCTTCCAACAATTCTGGTCACTGAACATGACAGGTTTAGGAGAATATCATAAAGCTTTTGCTATCAGATTTGTTAGAACGTGTGACTTGGTGGCCTAGCAATCATCCATCCTCAGAAGTCGCCTGATTGCAATGCTAGAATTTTGACCAGCTTGCTTAAAATTCTGCACCATCTTGCAGTCAAACTCGTGGGTTCAGATGTGGTATGCAGATCGATAGATGTTGCTTGGGAAAATGTGTCAGATATGGTTAAAAAATATAATTCAAGCTTATTCATGCACAACCACATGCAATGCAATTGCTTAACAAAGAGCTGAACTTGAGTTGAGTAGGCAGAAATATACAACTAATAATTGAAAAGGAAGAAAGGAAAAAAAGCCCAAAAGAGTACTTGAGACAGCTGATCATTCCATTGTTGACACATGATATTCGAGACTAGAAAGTAGTGTTGCAAAAGATAAAAAGACCGTCAAGATTGGCATATGATTTCCAAGATTTCAATTAATTTAGCTTCAGTACAGCAAACGCCTTTCTTTATGGAGATATAAGGAGGTCAAAGAAGCTTGAATTTTGAATGAGCGCAAAGAAGTTGAGCATGAATTTTGCAAAAGAAATTGAGTTGGAGCTTACAATGAAAATACAAAGATAACAGCAGCATTAACAACAAAAAGTGAATGGAGAACAAAAGAACATATAAATCTTTTTGAAAAGAACACCTAGCTGGGACTTGAAGAAAGTAATTTTCCCATCAAATGTCAAATATGTTCCTGATGGCTTAGGCACCAATGCTTGTAAAATTTCATTGGTCCTGAACTGTGGAACTTTCTTCAATCATAACAATGGGATAACTTTTTTACTTTGAGGAAGGCAAATTATCATGCAAGGATGGTACAATATAGGTATAGCACTTTGTGAGTAAAGAATATGCCAGGAATTTCTTCTTTATCTAAAAGATAAAAACTTCTAGCTGAGAAGAGGGGGTTAGGGCCAGCTCAATCAATTTATCACTATCTTGTTTACCTCTTTTCTGCATCAGTTTTTTTTTTTAATCTAAAAGAATAGTTAAGTCAAAATGAACAAGCATTGAGAAAGCTTACACAATTAGCTGTTTAAAGATTGCTATGGACACCACACATGCTGGCAAACAGATCTGGATGTCTAAACAAGTCTTTGGAGGCTTTGTAGAAATACATAGTCAAGGTCAGATATGAAATTAACAGAACCAGGTCTGCAGCTCCTGGCAAAATTCTCAGAGAGATCAAAATGCAATGAATGTCTTGATACTGAGAGTTAGATTAGAGGTAATCCAACACAACTGGAGCAAACTAAATTGAGAAGAAAAGGGCCAAAGCAGGTCATGTTTAGTGCTCTGTAGCCCAGTCATATGGGCGAAGCGAGCAGCTCATATGATGGGACTCAAGAGAAAGTTAAATTCAGGCTGGAAAAGCTATTTTAAGTTCTATAGGAGCCTCAAGAATCTTTGTTCTGTTGTTTCAAGAAGATAAAAATTCAATCTCAACAAATGCATTATTGGCTGTTCTTCCTGATAGTCACTCTTTTTGGCCTGAGTTAGGCTCTAATAAAGTGTTACAGCAGTTGTTATACTCCCTATAACGTAGTATCTAAAGTTTGAATCTTCTCCTTGTTGGAGAAGAAACCTAAGGTATCTGTAAGTATACTTGATACACTTATCAGCTCCATTTGACTTCAACAAAAATCCATTAAAATACATTTTAACGTGGTACAAGATACAAAATTAAGAGAACAAAAGAGTAACAACTAATGAATACTTACAGATGTAAGTTAGAATACCTATAGATAGTTTCTTCAACCATCTAAGAAAAAACATATGACCAAACTTACTCTGGATCCAAGTATCCAGCAGTTCCCCTCACTTCCAGTGAAGCACCACTGTCTCCCTCTTGTGGTGCATATTTAGAAAAGCCAAAGTCAGCTACCTTGCCACACATGCTGTCATCTAAAAGAATGTTGCTAGACTTTACATCCCGGTGTATGATACACCGTCCAGCAAATTCGTGCAGATACATTAAGCCTGAATTATATCAGAAAATAAAACCAGATATCAAACTACTTTTACCTGACATTGCATAAAGGGATCCAAAAACCATTCATATATTAAAAGTTAAACAATTAAAGAACAAAAATTGCAAATACCAATTGAAGTTTCATAAGGCTTGCCTATTTGCCAGGCCTAGAGTGTGCAGTGTACACATACAGCTGGTTTGAATGTATGTCTGTTCACACAGCTTGTGAGCAAATATGCTGTCTAAGAGAACATAATAGACAACTTAATTATAAGAAATAGATGCTATTGAAAGTTGACCTAGACACTAAAACAATTGTACTGACTTAAATGAATAAATATAAAACCAAAAAAATGACCTAATTTGATCAAATTGGCTTGGGTCCTTTTTTAATCTTTCTTTGGTGAAAGGGGAGGTCATCCCACCAGTTTATTATGGTGATTAAGAAACATGTGAATTTTATTGCAATCAGTAAAATGAATCTGCATTTACAATAGTCTAATAAACTAACTGGCTGTACCATTCATGACATATTACTTTATATCATAGGAGACTCCAAAGAAGGACCATCAAAAGTCATCAATTTTGATAGTTTTACTGCATTAAACTCATACAAATATGCCCTGCATACTTTATAGCAAAGAGATATCTCTTGAGTTGTTAAAGAAAGAATAACATGAGATAGTTCACTACCTATGGTACAAAAAAGTAGAAATGATTTTATGAGAACATTTATCATAAGATGAACAGGAGAACAATGAGAATGTTAAGGTACAAGAACAGTGAAGACATGGAAGCGCATTAAAAATGAATAGAACAATCTTAGAGGATAAACTGATGAAGAAATAATTGAGATGGCATGTCGTGTGAAACAGAGGAAAGAGGCATGGACAAGGAAGGACAAGGCTTGATTCATGTTACTTTAGAAATTTTTTATTATTTTACTCTTGTCATATTGAAGTGTGAATTTTTTTCCCCTTAGCATGAACTCATTCCTTCTGTCTTTCTAAAGTTTAATTAAAAAAAAAAAAAATCAAAGGCAATATTAAATGATTTATGAAAAACCAGAAAAATAACTATAATGATATCTAGGAATTCCACTGCCTATACCCACTATGATCAAGTAGAAAAGTAAATCAATAGGAGGATGCTTACCTCTTGCAGCCCCAAGAGAAATTGAGAGTCTGGTCGGCCAATCGAGAGCCTTTCTTTTGGCTGCCTCCCCTGCAAATAAATAAAAACATGATTGATGAAAAGAAAAGAATAAGGAGAAAAACAAATTGAAGTTAAATAGTGCTTGATGGGAAGTTAAGTACCATAGAGACGATCTTGAAGCGAACCATTAGACATGAAGGGATAAACTAGAATCTGTTGATCATTTTCACAGCAGTATCCAAGAAGTGGGACCAAATTTTCATGCCTAATAGTTGAAAGAAGGTTTACCTGGGAAAAAATGATAATAATGCTTAGAGAGGTGTTCTTTCAGGCAGGTAACTGAAGACAAAAGCTTGTTCAGAAAAGTAGAATAACATTCCAAAACATGGTTAACCAAGACCGCCATCACATTAGGAAGTAATAGCCTAGGAATATGAACCAGTTAATGCGGAGCATAGCAATGACGCTTCCAAGACTCCTGCTAATGACAGATTTGGCTTATGCACCAAAAAAGATGCTGGTATGTTCATAACAAGACTACATTTTAGAGAAACCTGAAGAATAATGTAAGCCTAACACCCCCCCCCACAACCCCAAAAAAAAACCCAAAGATATAGCTAAGAAAAAGATGTCGTACAATCTTTTTACCTCATTATCAAACTCACGGGTTCCCTGAGTTGAGGTGGCTGATCGAACCTTTACTGCCACGTCTTGACCATCTGGCAAAGTACCACGGTACACAGCTCCAAATCCACCCTCTCCTATCAAGGTGTTGTAGTTGCATGTGGCATTCTCAATATACTTAAGAGAGAACTGCTGTACTACAGGACTTGTGTAAGGATCATGACTGCTTGACTCTGAGAAAACAGCATCTGCATATTTTAAGGCATTTCGCATAAAAGAGAATGTCAATTTAAAAGAGATAGAACAGGCCAACTAAGTCTACAACCAACATGGCAAAGAAGAATGATGCAAGTTCTGCCCCCAAATGGGCTCAAACTCCAGTTGAAGATGCATCAGAAAAGAGAAAAGGTGATGTCAATCCCAATACTTGATAGCTCAGGCATGCATGATGCATGATGCACAAACAGGGGGCTTCATACTAGTCAACTCCTGCCAAAAGTCCATCGCGAATAATACTGAGAGATAACTGCAAGCACCCTGGAAAGCAGCTGAACACTCTTGCATAAGTTGATATTCCCAAGCATGGTTTGTCTGGACATAGAAAGTGGCAAAGTAATCCCACATGTCATGAGAGATGGTGAACTCGACTAGGTGAAGGTGAATAGAAGGAATCGCCGACTGTCATATGATAGCTGTGACACAGTTATCTACTAAGTGTTCCTTAACACTTTGGATCACCATCAGCAGGAGGCTTGGGGGTTCGCGCCATCAATATGCCCCCACATATATCTTCCATGAAGATATGCCTTGAGAGTCATGGACCTTGCTTGATAGTCAGATGATCCCTCCAACTTAACATCAAACCCTCCGATAATGTTATTAGGTAATGTCATGATGCAACAAATGGTGGCACTCACAAAGAAGAATGGAAAGCCAAGACAATCACTAAGCACGAGATGAAGAAATATGCTCAATAATGGCTTCAAAACAAAGGATCAGCTAGTGTACCAACAGTGCCCAAATTTGGAAGAATATGGTTTCAATATGATGCATATAAAGGAGGATGCAATAGCGTAAAAAATGATGGCTGGATATGAGAAAGAACCAGCAACAAACATTTGGTGTGCTAGCTATACAATAGCTGCAATCCCAATCCCAACAACAGGTCAGCAGTGGTTGAGGATAACCATCAAACACCTAGTGAGTAGGGTGTCAATTATAGCAGAAGTAGAAGAAAGCAGTGCTGAAGAAATATTACTAGAAAGCACATTGAAACATAGAGGAATAAGATTGACATACAACATAATAACAGCACCAGCAGATCAGCAACAGGACAGCAACAGCAACATAACAACTACAGCAATAATAGACAAGGAAAAAAGGGACTGATCAAGGATGACTGATATGTTGGAAGTTCGGGGCTGTTCTCTTGGTAGGTTCAAGGCTTTGATCAAAGCACAGAAGTACACACATATATATATACATCGCTAATAAACTCCAAGAAAATATTACAACCAATTACCAGCCAAACATCAACTTCCAATTGTTGGTACCAAACTCCGGGCCAAGGCAAAGAGAAGGGCCTCCAAGAAATCTAGAAGGGCATTTGTCGGTGATGGAAAGATCTTCCAATGTAGACCTTCTTTATTGGTTACAGTTTAAAATCATGCAACCAGGGAAAAACGCTCCAAGCTAACCATAAACTTGGAAAAATTCTAGACAAAATAGAAGATAAGATCTGATGTAAGTGATATGTTCATTTATATACCAATTCGCACGCGTGCACCAAAAAAAAAAAAAAAAAAAAAAAAAAAAAAAAAAAAAAAAAAAACATAGGCATGACAAGGAAACATCATCAAGCAATAGTGAGTTATCATAGGCTGAAGTAAAGCAATTCCCTTCTCCTATTTGACATTTTGCACCATAAAATCTTAAGCTAATTTCAGAACAACTGAACTCAAATAACAAAAGGATGAGAAAACCTGATGTTGAACATATGTTTGCATCACAAAAGTTTCGTATTTAAGCTTGAACAGGATAGTGAAAGGTGAAGCTTTGGTGAACATACTCTTTATAACTGGGAAACTTCTCTTATCAGGTTGGCGTGCACGCCTGTAGAAACAGATGAAAAGTATTCCAAGCGCAACAGTGAAGGCCACAGATCCTCCAGCAACAGTGCTTATCAAGTAAACGCTTTGACTTTTTGAAGGAGGCTGTGTTTGACAAGGGCCTTGATCAGCACAGCTTCCATAACTGACAATCATAATTAAGAGATGTATGAGACAAAAAAAAAAAACAATATATTTCCCTTTAATGCGCCGATCCTAACATAATTCTGGGTAGTTTGCATACACTATAGTAAGATTCGCCCTCGATAAGCCAGGTGGGATTTCAGAGCTTAAGAGTCGGTTACACCCAATGGACCTAAAATAGACAATTTAAATTGTTAAACTGAACCATATTCGTTAAAGAAAACAATTTTCCATGAACATAGCTCCTGTTTTTATGTAAAAAAAGGAAAACTGTGAGCCCTGTTCAGTCATGCAACAAATCGCCATATTTGTAATGGAAAAAACAAAGACAGAGAACATAAGTCAGCATCATACAGTTTAGATAAATTGTGAAGAGAGGCGAAAGATTCTGGAATGGACCCTGTGAAATTATTATTGCACACGTCCCTGCATATAGAACGATCCACTCGGTTCAGAGCAAAGAAAAGAGAAGTCAAATGTGACAGAATCTATAGTTCACAGGGAGAAAAAAAAAAAAGAAAAAAAGAAAAAACCATGACAATCAAAAATAGTTAAACGTACAGCTCCTCTAATTCTGTCAGGTAACCGATAGCTTTAGGAAGTGGCCCTTGCAAACTCTTTGATGACAGATTCCTGAGTAAATGTTAGATGGTTTGCCATGTAGCATTTGATAGTCAGTAAGTACAGTGTAGCTTGCAAAGCTCTAGTGATAAGGAAGTAGAAACGCTGACACATTATTACAATCAACAAACCTTAAGTGCAAACAAAGCGGAAAAAAAAAAAAAAAAAAGAAGGTGGTGTGCAAGCAAGAATCTGGGTTATGTAGGAGGCACTTACAGCTTTATGATGACAATCAAATTATTCCTCTGCTCGCAGATCAAACCTTCCCAAGGAGAAGGCAAGCATGGGTCCCCGTGCCATTTCTCCAAAATCCTGTTTCCTCGGTTATTCACCAGTAACTGATTCTTCAACTCCTTTGTTGCATCCACTGTACAAATTTGCACGGATACATGAACCATTCTACTGGTTAGCAAGAAAAGCAAAGATCAAGTTTACAACATGTCATGTGAGAATCTAATTCCAGCATTTGACAACTTAAATTTACTTCATGAAGTTGTTATTGCTGTCATATGCAGTTCCTATCAACTTCCTATGCATCGAGATCCTTGTCATGCAAATAAAGTTGTATCCACTAGGCTTAGCTATATTCAAATATAGTCAACCTTAAATCTGATCATCTTCTCCACCCTTTGAATCCATACAGTTAATAAAAGCCAAAGATGAAAAAAGTAAAAAGAGATAGAATGGTCCTGGGATCTACGTGGATTCAAAGTCTTAAATTCGGTCACCTTCTTCACCCTTAGATCCACACAGTTCATAAAATTCAAAGGTGAAAAAAAATGAAAAGATAGAATAGCCTCAAAATCCGTATGGATTTAAGGATGAAGAAAGTGACCGGATCCAAGATTTGGCTACATTCGAATGTAGCCAAATCTACCTCCTATGAACCTTACATTAGCCATCAAATTTTTATCCATCATTGGCATAAAAAATTTACAATACCTTGCCGGTGTAAATTTCCTCAACAATTTTGTGAGCAGAACATTAATTTCAGTTTCCATGTCCAAGAAATATAGCTGAATTATTTATCTTTCCTTAGAAATGTCAAATTTTTATTCCAAAAAGGGGAGACTATTAAATCCTAAAGTCCACATACCCTGATCGTTCCATGTTTTGAGCCATGAATGAGTTCTTGTTAACTAAATCCAAGGCACTCCTTGTTTTTTTCTTTTAACAAAAAGGGTTAATATTGGAACTATCTCATACAAAAATTTTAAGATGAATTGGCTAGTGCTTCACTAGTCTGTGGACTTCGTGGCATAAATCCAATCTTAAACAAAATGCATCCTGTATAATTTTTGCTTTTTTTTAATTAAAAAAAAAGGCTATTCACTGTACATTAATGAAACAATATTTATAAAAGGATGTGTATGAAGCGAATTCACAAGGTAGTTGCAACCAATTAACCCTGGTCGCATAAACATACTGGCTAACCACAAACCTTTTGATTTTCCTTCCAACATATCCCATATTCATCCTCGGTAATGAGCAAAATTTAAGAATAATTACGAATGATTGTTATATATCCAAAAGACAGACTAAACATTTCCTTATAATTTTTTGAATGCATCCAATGTTAATTGACACGTCGTGAAATTCCTCCATCTCTCGTCAATTCAATAACCACGAAACTTTTTGTCCATCAAATTCTTCCAACATGCTCATAATTATGAAATTCTAGCCTTAAAGAATCCAGCCCTAACCGGCTATAACTCAAACAAGGCATGACTGAAATAATCAAATTCTCCAAATTAATTATTATTAATTTCTATCATAAATTCTCAAAAAATTTCAAACTTCGGACACTAGCATGTAAGCATGATCAAGAAGCAGTTATGACTCGTGACCTTGCCGATCATCACCACAGGCTCGATGAACCAGAATCAAGAGAAGAAAACAAGCGATCCTCGCGGCCATCCTATCTACGAAATCGCCATGGCCGGCTCCCCTCCATAGCCCCAACTCTACGATAGCAAAGAAAATGAAAAATATATATGAAAAAAAAAAAAAAAAAACACTAAACGATCTCAAAAGCCTCTTTGCCATACATTTCATAAAGCATCAGTTTTTCAGATTCAAACCTCGTTCGCCGCCGCCTCCGAGCTGCCGGCGATCACCGATCCAATCAGAGAAAGAAGAATTTTCGATCTGCCCCGGTGTGGCTTCGATCGCCGTCGCTTTCTTGGTCGCCGGCCTTGGCTGTCGAAGGTCCACTCCAGAGAAAGCGACGAACGAGCCTCTCAGTGGGTCAAGCCTTGGAGAAGTTTGTGCGGGTGGTCGTACTTGGCAACGACAACGGTTAAATTTCGGAGCTTTTAGTACTCAGGTGGTCAAAGGTACTGTTGGAACAGTCGGAGCTGACGTTCTTGATAAGACGGCAACCGTGAATCGTGACGGCGTGAATCGTGGTGGAAGGTGCGCACGGATCCACGGCCCCGGCTGCTCGTGTCTAAAGCTCAATGTGATGGGCCGTGGGCTTCAAACGGGAGATGCAATTTAGATGGTTTCCAAAAATCTTTTAGTGGCATTGTCCTGCTGCTGTTCAACATATCCAAAAAAAATTAATAAAAATCTTAAATTGCAAGCAAATAGAAATTTTTATTTTTTTAAAAAAAATTATCCATCAAAATAAAACATTATTCTTGAGAGGGAAAGCTAATTTAATATAATAAATTATATTAATATTTTAAATTTTTATTATATATTAATATAAATAATAAAAAATTATTATGTTAAATTATATATAATAATTAATTATTTTAATATAATTATATTTAAAGGTAGATTTGGTTACATTCGAATATAATCAAGCCTAAATTCGACCATCTTTTCCACCATTGGATTCACATAATTTATGGATCCTAAAGATGAAAAAAATAAAAAAAATGAATACTTCGAAATCCGTATGAATCCAATAATGAAAAAATGATCAGATAATTATAGTATTTTTTTATTAAACTATTATAATGTTATTGTAATAACATTGTATTATTATTTTATATTATATTTATTTTATAATATAATATATATTATGAATATAATATATTTTTATATTTTAAAAATACTAATATTTTTTATTATTATAATAAATATATAGTTATTATTTTTATTATGATTATAATATTATTAATTATTATACTATATATTAATATTATTAATAGTATTTTGTAATGTTTAATAATTACTACATTATTATTTTTTATTTATCATATAATTAATACAACTTAATAATATTATTAAATTATTATTATTGTAATAGTATTGCATTATTATTTTATTTTATATTTATTTTATAATATAATAAATAGTATATGTTATGAATATAATATATATTTGATATTATATATATATTAATATGTTTGCTAGTATGATAAATGTAGTTATTACTATTATTATTATAATATTGTATATTAATTATTACACTATAGTATTATTAATATTAATAGTAATAATATTTTGTAATATTTAATTGTATTAAGTAGTTATAATAATTATTTACTTATAACAATATTATGTATATTATATTTATAAATATTTATTTTTTTATAATATATTTTAAAATAATTATTTATCTTAAAATATAATATTATATATATTTTACATAATATATAATTATAATATTTATATTATATATTGATAATATATTGTATTAATTATATATTTTATATAATATATAATTATTATATTTGAAAATATAGCTCTGCTTCAGTTTCTTTTTAATTTAGAAAATAAAGATATTTTTAAAATTTTAACATATTTTTTATCTGAATTCCTAATAATCCGACTAATTAACCAAATATGTCAATCCAGGATATCTAACAATTTGCAATTAGATTACTGTATGGACCAAACATTGTTATTCTACATAACCAGATATCTAAATTTTAGAAATTGTATGCTTAATAATGTAATGCTACGATAGAATTTTGCAATTCATAAACCTAATGCTCCTTTATAGATGACTACGCATAATTGTTATTAATGTAAAACAGGCCACCACAATAGATCGGCACAGCTCTTGGTCCATTTGTCCTATGGCACAACATTGGGAATCATAACCCACCTAGGGATGGCAAAGAGATGGGATAGAGATGGAAGCTAATCTCCATCGCATCTCCATCAAAGAAAAAAATATTTGACTCTACTCTATCCTGAGATTTTTTTTCATTCCTAGGAATGATAGATTCCTGTCCCATCCCTATCCCATCACATCTATTATACAGATAATTTTGTATATATAAAAATACATAAAAATATAATAATACTTAACTATGGGGTCAATAGGATGGGAATTTTCATAAAAGATTAAAAATCCTTGTCCTGAATGGGGTGGGTCAGGCCAGAATAGGATTGGAATATATTTATTTCTATCTTCACTCTATTCTCATGGATTTAAAAATAATCTCAATCTTCATCTCCACAAAATATCAGGATTCTTCTTCCAAACAAGATGAAGCAAATTCCCACTTTATGAGTTAAAATTACCATCCTGGGCCCATGACCAAATTTATTTATGTAAGGCAATGCAAAATTGATCATGTACAAAGGATTGTCAGTGATTTAAAACATGTCATCGCAATGGATCCGCATGGCCTACAGCACAACCCATGAAATCCAAACCTCGAGCTCAACAGAGCCGATGAGTCCATCTCGATTTGTGCAGACCTATGAGCTTGCTTTTTTTTGATTTTTGATTTTTTATTATGTTAAAATCGACCAAAACATTCTCACAACATAGTTGTTTATGGCTTTTGGAGAAGGTATTTTTGTAAAAATCCTTTCGGTTATTACAGAGAGCTAGGCTAACACAGCTACTAATTTGCGAGCCTTGAACCTCTAGCGCAGCATGACCCATTTTACACCATCAAGGGTTGCATGTGAGGTCATTTTTTTCTTTTTTTTGCTGCTCATTTTAGATCTTATTTGAATTAGATGCTGGGATGCCTTTAAGGCTTTGTTTGAATCGATTGTTGGACACTTTTAAGTGGTTGTTGACCGATAACTATATGGGATACAACAACTTATCTAAATAGATTCTAAATGTCTCTTTCTTATTAGTTACATGAGATTGCTCTTGATTAGTTGGGACTAGCTAGCAGCTAAACCCCTCTCCAACTTGAGGGCGCACCATACTATAATAAAGGTTGTCACGTAAAAAGGTCTGCCTAGATTAAGAGCAGGGGCCACAACTTTTGTTTGCTGCGAAAAGAGTTTATTTTATACCACATGTTTGATGCGCAAGTCTAATACATCGCTGATAGCTGAGCACTTTTAACATATTAGTGAAGATTGTAGCAATAATTATACATACTTTTTTTAAAAACATGTGTGATCATTTAAAACATAATAGCTTAGATGACGGTTAAACAAATGGTCGGACGTTATACCAGTGCCTTGTTTTCCCTTTTATTTGTCAGAGACCGGAAAAGGCTAACCTCCACTTTTTGCATCGTGCATCTACTTCATATCCTCGAAAGCTAACTCTAAAATTGAAATGAAATCTTCGCCCCTTGCCTCATTAGTGAGAAATGATACCACTTTAGAAGGCATGGTATTACGCGACTGTCCTAAGTAACAGTACACATCTAAATTTCTTATGCTAGCTTAGGGGTGCTACTCTTTGCAACTCGAACTCATTTGGAAGTTTGGCCCTTATATATATATATATATATATATATATATTACACATTAAAAAATTATGTTTGGATTGGGTAGTCAAGATTTTATAAGAGCAATACCGAGATTATTTTAACAATCCCCAAATTGGATTGCATATAAATTAGAACGAGGCATTAAAAGTATGCACAATAATATTTAGTACGTTCGAATCTCCTATATCGTCACTGCAAGATAGTATGCAAACAATAAATCCACAGGAAGTGTACAAGGTTCATAAAAATCAATCCCATACCCTAACGTATAATATAATCAGTAGAATCCTTCGATATTTTATTAGATTTAGACTAGAACTTGAATTTTTCGTTGAGTGTACTTTTGAAACGTTGCTTAACTTGTAGGCCGAGGGTTCAGATTACGTCCATGTGGAATTTAGATAACGTCCTGGTGGACCGTAGCGGCAGCTTCACTCTAGTTCTCTTGCTCGTATTTAGAATTTTTGATAATTGATGATGAATTGCTAACGGTTGTATGCTATCGTGTGCTGGACTCGAGCATAAGGAAGTTTCTTTAAATTGGGCTGTTTTGGTGACTCCCCCAAACGCTCTCTCTAGTCTCCTGGAGGCACTCGTTATGCAGTATTTAATGCCTCTATTTAAATAATCTTTTACGGAGAATAAGAATGAAAAGTTGAATCTGGCCCAAAAAAAAAAAAAAGTTTAAATAGTATTCAATACTTTAATTTTATATAATAATAAAATTTAAAAAAAATCTATAAAGAAAATAAAAAAATTGTAATCCTAAGACCTTAATATTTCAGATTTTTTTTGATTTTTTAAAATTTTTTTTTCTAGTGTGTAAAATGGAAGTATTAAATGCATTTAAAAAGAGATTCATCTTTTTATTTTTGTTTTCTATAAAAAGCTACCTTTTAACGGCTGCCCACAAAACCCAATTAATAATGATAGTGAGTAAATTTAGCTCAAATGATAAATTCTCATGGTTATGTGATAAATTAGTGGCATTTGCTAAATGATACTATTATATTACTGTAATAAATCTTATATTTATTAATTAAATTATTAGTAATACAAGATTATCATATTTAGTTTGTTTAAATAATGTTAGCTTAAATTCTCAAAAATGTAAGTTTATCATATTTGATATCATCATTATAAAATTATATTAAATAACATGATAAGCTTATTTTGGCAATATTCATATATAAAATTATATGCTATTATAATAATTATATAATATAATATTATCTTGTTTTGTACCATATTATATAATATTATGGGTGGGTAAGTGAGAGTGCTTGCTAGTGAAAGAACGCTAATGGGACAGGAGAGGATAAGATTAAATTTTGATAATTTTAAATATCTATTTTTTACATAAATATCAATTTATAATGATATTAGATTATCAAAATTAAATATAATTATATTTAATTATCAAATATTATAATTTGTAAGGTAATTAGATTAACAAAATAGTTTATCATCAACCAAACGCTCAAGGGAGCAGTTGATTGCTTGTTTAGCTATAATATCTTTTTAAGAAAATCAGAATATGACACGGTATCAAGGGAAGATGTTAATTTTATGAGCGACGTTAAGCGCGGACACCTTTCTTATTTTCGGATTAAAAAAACCAAAAATAAAATAAACGTTGCGTGTGCAATTACTTGCACTCCAGATTGAGCAGGGTCCTGTGTCTTTATTCGTGCATTAAGATTATCAAGCACGAATCCTAAGGTGTCACCGGCTAGGCCTTTCTGTCCTTTTCTTTTTTTTTTTTTTTTTCCCACCGCTGCCGTGCCTTCCGTTCCTGGCCGCACGGACGGGCCCGGAGGAAGGCAAGCGTGGTCTTGGGACATTCGGCACGTTACGCCTTTTTGGCGCACCTACCCATCAACCATACCACAAGGCGATCCCAGGCCGTCCAATGTGAGTGGTCTCCACGAGAAAATCCCTGGCGTCAACCATTCTCATACACGTCTGCTCCCTTTAACGGAAACGCGATCCATGTGACAATCTGGATCCAACGGCTGCGACACGATCTGGTGGGTCCCGCCATAAAATAAAAAAAAGTTAAACCAAAAGCAAAATTATGCGCACCGATGATATGCGCCCAAAACCGACACCCACCACAGCAAAGTCGATTGTGGCATCCTTTCCGGTAGACCGGTGGTTTCTTTCTGGGTCCCGAAAGCGCTGTTCTAGGCCATTTCTTCCGCCAAGTCTTCGCCACCTCCTTCCCTCTGCTCTACCTTCAGTCCGGGTCTCCGTGGAACTCGGCGGCAGAGGATTTGATAGCAGGAGGAAGAGAAGAAATAAAATAAAAAAAGAACAAAAAGAAGTAGAAGAGAAAAGAGGGTAGGATGGAGAGCAGCGAGGAGGAAGACGACTTCCTGACACACGAATGGATCACCCCCCAGTCCAGCATCAACTCCATTTATCAGTCGGACACCGAAAAGGTTCCCCCCTTTCTCTCTCTGGCTCTCTACTCCATATCTATTTGGAAGTAGTGCTTAAATTAAATATATGGGTCTTTTTCCATAGCGATTGTAATTAAGTTGTAATGCCCTAGGGTGAATGACCTTGGAAAATGATTGCAAATTTGTGAGGGGGTACAACATCAGTACTACTTGGAGAAGATGAAGCAGCGGTGCCTCAATCTTCTCCATAAACTGATTGTTTTTATGCTAGGGACTTAGGGTCACTAAATCTCTCGATTGGGCATCGGATACAAGTTTGGATGGATTTAGTCCGTGGCCGGTTCGAGATTATCTCCTGCCTCTCGATAAGAAGATGGATCAAATGGTTGGGGTCGTCTGGCCTTATATTCTTGTTGTTTGTATCTCGTGCTTTGTCCTTGTCGATGGTCTTTTGACTACGAAGGCTTCAAGATTTGAGTAGAAGGATGAAGGATTGGCTAGTTACTGATGTCACCGTAGAGGAAAAACCATTGGGAGAGGGAGAGCACTCCAGGGAAGAGGAGGGTTTGGTAATGGCGTCATACAATGTCCTTTTAGGATTGGCTTTGAAGCTAAAGCCTGAATGGGATCCAGCTACAATATAAACACAGATGGCCATAATGTTATGATCCCTTTGTGTTTAGTTTGGTTTCACATATTGTCAGAGATGAAGCTGATGGGAGGAGTCCTTTATGAGATTGTCATGCCAAGTTGTATTGCGTTTAATTTACTTTGTTTCAGATGGCTAGGGAATGCGTTATTGGAGTTAATGATTCAAACTGAAATTTAAGTTTTGTCATCTATATGATCCTACTGGAACAAATTCTCTGTATTTTGCTCAACAGCTTTGATTAGAGAGAGCAGTATCTTTTCTTCTTTTTATACAACCATTTTTAGCTTGTAATCACCTTGTCATTTCACTTATGAAAGGAAAAAGGGTTTCTTGTTGGGCATGTTTGAGGTGCGTTTGGTGCTGTTTACAAAAGGTACTTCTGTAACTGCTTAAAAAAAAAAGCGTTTGGCAACAATATCTGAAAAGTACTTTCACGAGAAGAAAAGTTTAAGAAGTGCTCTTAGGAGAAGCTAACAAATCTAGTTTCTAGCTTCTCCTACTGCGAGAATAATTTTTTTGAAAGCATGAACAGCACCAAGCATGCCCTTGGTGTTACTTAAAAAAATACTTTTGCAACTTTTAAAATAAAAAAGTGCTTCCTGAAAAAGAAAAGTTTGGTATAAAAAAAAAAAAGTTTGGTAACCATATTTGATAAGTGCTTCTATAAGAGCAAAAAAAGCCTTTTAGGAGAAGCTAGAAAACCTAGCTTTTGGCTTCTCTGCTTGTGAGAAGATGTTTTTAGAAGTTAGAAGCAACACCAAATGGGCCTGTTATTTTATTACCACATGATTGAAGTAATTTGCTATACTTTGTTTTGGTTGTATTCTTTAGCATCGATTTCAGTAACCATAGATAGGTATATCTGTTTTTTCACCTTGTCCTTGTTTCTGGCAATCACTTCACAACTTCCATTTTCATGTCTAAATATGCAGGGGATCAGGAAAATCTGTTCTGAGCTTTTGGAATTAAAAGATGCAGTGGAAAATTTATCTGGAAACATGCAGTCAAAGTACCTAGCCTTCCTTAGGTAATAATGCAAAAAAGTACTGTCCTCATTAACTAGTATATATCAGAGAAAAATTCTAATCAGTGTGATCGGTAGAACATTGGTCAACTTGTCTTAATAATTTTGTAGCTGTCTCTTCTTCATGACTTTGTAGCTGTTGGGTTCACCACTTCACAGCTTAAAAATATCTGTGATAAAATGCACAAATGCTTGGGGGTGATGATGCCTCTCACCTTCTGGTTTCAAGTTTGCTATTGGATTTGGGTTTCCAGAAATCTTTGCAAGTTAAAAGGGAAGATCATATGCATTGAAGGGAAAAGCAAGGGAAAAGCTAATTCAAAAGTATTAACAGTACCAATTATGCATTTTAGTCAGATAATTGAACTATATCTGCACAATACTTTATCATCCTTACAGCATTTATGTTCTGTTAGCAACTAAATACTTATGGCACCAAATATCTGAAATATTGACCACCTTTTTGGTGGGAGCTTTCTAATTTTAATAGTGGCTAGAATGCACTTCTGCGGTGCTTTGTGCTGGTTATTTTATTTTAGTGTATTGCAAGGTTATGTTTTCTTCATGTGCTGTAGAATTTCACTATATTCTTTTGGTATCTATGGTTGAAGCTTAGAGAACTAAATGATGGGATGATCCAGTATTGAATTTTTTGGTGTGACCTCTTGGTGCTTTGGTTCATGCAAGTATTATTTATATGAGTCTTATTTTGCCTCAATTGGCAAAAACTTGTTGTTAGTAATTGCAGAGCTGTGGTTTATGCTTATGAATATCATCTTTTTCAGTTTTTTCTTTGTTTGGACTTTTGTATTTTTGTAATTACCAAAAAATTCTAAAATGTACCAAAAGACATTAGGATGTAATAGGGAATGAGATTTTGATATATTCTAGATACGATACTATTCTCTTTCTCCAAAATCTTGAGTTGTAGCTTGAAAATGCAAGAGGTAGTATTTGGTATCCTATCAGCATGATTAAACAAACCTTTGATCTTCACTTTCGATCATTTGTGGTGGTTACAAGGGCTATGAAAATAGAGCTGGTTATCTAAGTTGTTTGTAAAGAGAATTTTGGTATGTTCTTTTGAAAAATATATACAAAGAGAAAGGGCATATTCTTGAATGCATGTTGAAGAACATAGGATACACAGAGATAATCAGTGGCTCTTGTCTTCCCAGTTATCCAATAATAGGGTGTTTGTACCGCTAGACTGGTTAGCTAAAGACTCTTCTCTTGCTTATGTAGCATTATATTTCTGAGTCCTATGAGCATTTGTGTCTGCATATTAAATCTTACCCTGCTTACACATATATACGCTGTTACATTGCTTTATCTGCATGATAAGACACTTTGAATATGAGTGATTGAGACATTTCTGGACCCAAAGAAGGTAATCTTGAAATGGTCTGTGGCCTGATGGAACCAGATCTGTACATATCCAATCTGTAAAATGTTTAATCAATAAATTGAATCCTGTGGGAGAAGGAGAAGTGGGGGAGCAAACAGATAAGTGAATAAAGACAGAACTAGAGGCAAAGAATAATGCCAGCGTTGAGGTAAGATGGGAAAGAAGAAAGAGAGTGAGAAAGAAACGCTATGGGGAGAGAAAATAGGGAGAATCATGAAAAAGGACTAGGGGGTGCATGGGTAGATTGAAATGACTTATGTATGCCACATCAGCCCTCCCACATAATGAAACCTTGATATTAGATCATCTTTAAACCCTTTGATGGTTCCCTAATCTAGGTTTTATTCTTCTTCTTCTTGGTGCTTTCATGATTTATTAAATTATCTCCACCATGATATCAGTCACTTAAATTGCCATTTAGGCAGGCATTTGATGATTTGAGTAGTGTTTTAAAATATGGTGCATACTCCTGCATTTGTGCCCGCATATGCACATCTGGTCCTTTGACCACACTCAATTAAATTGCCGTTTAGACTGGTATTTGATAACTTGAGCAGTGTTTTAAAATGTGGTGCATTCACCCGTATATGCACTGTCTATGCAGTTGCATTGTTTATATGTGGTACTATATGTGGTCATCTTGCATGTAGACCAAAAAGATTGTTAACTTAGCATTGCACAACCTTATATGTGGCCTGCTTAGTATCGTACACGTGTATGTTACATATATAGCCCCCTCTTATGTGGGCCCATGTAGGTGAAATGGGTTCAAGCTGAATAGCTGATACTTAGGTTTGATATCAGTTTTAGGTGGGACCAATATAGGTATTAATGCTAAAATGTTGATCATATTATAATTATTGTTATTCCTAAGCATTAATTGTTAGTGGTTATTGTTATTAATGTTTGTATTATCCATCCATAAAAAAATACTATCTCGATATAGTTTTTATTGTACTTAATATATTATATTTATTTTTAAATAGCTAGAAATGGTAATTGCATATCCAGCCTGCTGTAAGTTTCCTTGACTGCTTGCATATGGCAGCTGCTTTTAAAGCACCGAACTTAAGTGGCCCCTCTCCCAAAACAAACACATCCCATGGAACAAAGTGAGTCTTGGGAAATAAATATGCAATTGACACTTTAAAAAATGCACAGGAAAACTTATGGTGCTTTTATCAAAACAGAAACCAACCTAACTCACAAAAGAAGCAAAAATTGATCTGTACAAAACTAAAAGCTGAACATAACATGCATTAGGAGGTTGGGGAATAAATCATGGGAAATTTCTTGGATCATGTTTTCCTTTTACACAAGGCAGCATCCTATTTGATGAGATAGTTCTACTCATATTGGTTTAATAAATGTTTAACTAAACAATAAAAAGGAGCGTCTGTCTGAATTCACAACTGTCTATATCTCTAAATTACAATATTATGCATAAGGATAACAAAAGGTATAGCTTACCCTGAAGAACCAGTTAACCAAGGCAAGCAAGCCTAAGGAAATATGCAACACCTCACTCTGTTAAACAGTTGTCTACCAGCATCTTTATGCACTAGTTTTATGGTTTTACCCAATTTGAAACCCCTCTAAAAATATTTTATATCTTGGGAAAACTACAACCTTGTCTTAATCATTTACAGCCTTAATTTCTGGGATGCTTTTCTCCCACGAAATTGTTCTTCTTCTTCTGTTTCTTATATGCCAAATCATCGCATGAGGGCTCAGCTTTCCAGCTGACTAAAATCTTTTCCTTTCAAAAGCGTACATCCAACTTGGTGGATGTCCTCCAAGGAGGTTCCTCATGCCAAAAGTTTGCCGCACAACTTTCTAGAGTGAGCAACTAAAAGATAACATGCTTTAAAGACTCTTCCTTGCTGTAACAGAGACACAACTGGTTGTCCTTCTAAATCCCAAACTAGGCTATCTCTTGGGTGTATCACTTTTTATGGATAAATGTGAACCTGAAAGAGAATGCTCGAGGATGATCAATTTGGCCCAGATAGACCTATTCTACTCTCCCTAGCCTTCTTTCTTTTCACCTTTTATCTTCAACTTGCATGCTATGCCTGTTGAGAGCTTTATGCTTCTGATTAGTCCCCGGACTACATAAAAAAATTTAACTAGGTCGTAGCAGCTTGATTTAAGTCAATTTTGTAAACAATGATCTATTCAATAAATGCTTTTATTTATAATTATCTCGAACGCAATAAAGAAAACCTCTGTTTTGCAATCTGCATGCAAAGCTGATGTTTGAAATCTTATTTCTTTGGTTAAAATATTAAATTTACCAAGGTATATTAATGTTCATACATGAAACAAAGCAACCTGTATATGTGGTCTTGTTAAACCTTTTATCATAACTGGATTTTCCTTATGGGATTTATAAGATGGCCATTTGAATCTTGCAGCTACATCAGTATAAGGAATACGATTCTAGTGGCCAAGTAAAGATGGCATATCATCGATCTGTTAAAAGCATTTTGTTTCCTTTAGAAGTTTTATTTTTTGAATGTTTAACATGTGCTGATTTCTTTCATACCAACTGCATGCAGAATATCTGAGGAAGTTATTGAAGTAGAGCAAGAGTTAATTGAGCTACAGAAGCATGTATCTTCTCAAGGAATTCTTGTACAAGATCTAATTAGTGGTGTTTGTCGAGAATTAGAGATGTGGAACAAACAAAACTGTGAGGAACCTGATGCTGATCAGGACCCACAAATTTCTGAACTTGATGAACTCTTGCATGCTGATAAGGAGGACCCTAAGGTCACATTTTTGGAAACCGTGGATGTTTTGTTGGCAGAGCATAAAATAGAAGAAGCGCTGTTGGCTTTAGAGGCAGAAGAGAAGAATTATCCAGAGATGAATGACCTGGGGGAAAATCCATCTGTTGAAATTTCTTCATATAAGACAGCATTCCTTAAAAGAAAAGCA
Organism: Metroxylon sagu; assembly: GCA_017589505.3. NCBI lineage: Eukaryota > Viridiplantae > Streptophyta > Magnoliopsida > Arecales > Arecaceae > Metroxylon > Metroxylon sagu. The sequence continues at coordinate 856,212 of JACVBY030000513.1, forward strand.
ATGCTTGTGGATCAGCTTGTTGGGATTTGTGAACAACCATCTGTTTGTATTGCTGAACTGAAGAAGGCTTTGTCTGGTTTAGTTAAACTGGGGAAAGGTTCTCTGGCCCATCAGTTGCTGCTAAAAGCATATGGTTCCCGTCTCCAGAAAAGCATTGATGCTTTTCTTCCTTCATGTTCTATATACTCAGAGACGTATACTGCAACTCTTTCTCAGCTTGTTTTTTCAACAATTTCATTGATAACAAAAGAATCTGGTGTAATATTTGGAGATGCGCCTATTTATATAAATCGAATTGTGCAATGGGCTGAGTGTGAAATAGAGTCTTTTGTTCATTTGGTGAAAGAAAACTCTCCTTCACCTGAGACTACTTCTGCTCTTCGTTCTGCCAGCATATGTATTCAGGCTAGTCTTAGTCACTGCTCAATATTGGAATCGCAAGGACTGAAGTTCTCAAAGTTGCTTATGGTACTTTTGCGCCCTTATATTGATGAGGTCCTTGATATGAATTTCAGACGAGCAAGTAGAAGGGTTCTTGACTTAGCAATGCATGAAGATGAGATGCTTCTGTCCCCTCAAGTAGGTGGTCCACTTTCTGTTGCTGCCCCATCAAATATCATGTTTACAAACCAGGGGAAGGAATTTATGTTCATCATCAAAGTAAGTAATCTTGTTGTTTAATGTGTGGGTGCTGCTGCTGCATCAAATATTTTGTTTTTAAGTAGTTGGAAGAAGTTTATGTTCATAGCCAAAGTTATCTTGTTGCTTCGACATGTAATGCTGTCGATCTGTTGGAGTGAGCAGTTTGCAGCAACTAGAGTTATTGGTCATTAGCCATAACACCATACGGTTTTGAACATCTAAGTATTGGATCTTCCTGAATACTACGAGTATAACACTAGATAACTGAACTCGGAAACTATCTTCGTTTATTTGTGTTGGAAAGGCCTGCCCTTTGCTATGATATATTTTTCTTTTAAACACTATCTTGTTCTGCTTCTTTGCAAAGAGAATAATTTAGAACCTAAACTTGAACATAAACCCCTGCTACTAAATTTGGATGGTAGTGTCGTTAAGAGATTGATTGCTGATATGTCTTCATCTATGAAATATGATGGGAATGCTATGCATCTTTGAGGACAGCCAGAATTAAATGTACTCCTGAGTAAAGTCTCAAGATGGTTCAAGTGAAAGTACTCTCTGATCATCAGCATACAGCAGTGCCCAGATAATGACCATATCATGCTCTGTGCATGGTTATCATATTGTGACACTTAAATGACTCTTAAAGTAAAGAACTTAGATTACATGATTGCTATTTATCTCTTTTTTGTTATCCAGCCAAAAATTCTTGTGTGGTATATCAATGCACCCACTAATGCATTTGACAGTAGCATACATCTTTTCATACGCTCTACACTGCTTTATATGCAGTGGAAGAAAACAATATAATCACCCAGTACGAGGTCTTATAATACCACTTTAAGTCCATTAATATGAAATAGATGTAGTTCTACTAAATTGCTAAATGAAAGATGGTGAAATTTTAAAAAGCATACCTGTAGCAGCTACATTCACTAGATTGGATCAGATCAGCAAACGGTATTCTCTCTCTAATATTTTACTGTGTCATGAGATCATATGTGCTAAATATGGTATCTGCATGGGAGCTTTATATGCTGTGGTATCCTTCTCTATAAATGCTATGTGCTTGAAGCATTCAAAATTGATCAAGTGAAAAAATGAACATGATGAAAGTTATTACTTGATTTTTTCGCGTGCACCTCCCCCCCTCTCTCTCCTTTTTTCTTTTTTTAGTTACAGCAGCAAGCAGTATTGATTAAGCTCAGTTCAGCAGACTGATCAACATGGAGCTACTGTCCCAAATTCTGACCCAGACTAACCCTCTGGGTTTTGCCGTTTGAAGGTCTGGTTTAGTCTGAGTTTAAGACAGAAACCTAAAATGAGCCCATATCGGGTCAAAAAGCTAATGCCTAATTCATCATCAGATCTAGGTTTCTGATGTGATTGATGCCAATATTTTCCTCTACTAATAAATCTACACGTGGCCTTAGATTCTATTGGAATGTAAAGAAGTTTGAAGAGGATGGTACAAATGGTTTGAGAACATTGTGGATGCTTTTGCACACTTCTACTCTTTCCTGTATTGTTGCTTTGAGTGTTTTACCATGTAAATTGAAGATTTTGGTATATAACTTGATATATTTATTAATATCACATTTTTGTTTGTCTACCTTTTGCCACCTTTTACAGGATTTGCTGGATCAACTGACACCAATGGCCATATTGCATTTTGGAGGGACTATATTAAACAAGCTCCTCCAACTATTTGATGATTATGTAGAAACGTTGATCAAGGCCCTACCTGGCGCTTCTGAAGATGATAACCTAATGGAGCAGAAAGAGTCTATTGGTTTTAGGGTTGAAACTGATGCTCAACAACTTACACTTTTAGGAACTGCATTTACCGTTGCTGATGAACTGTTACCAATGGCTGTATCCAAATTTTTTTGTCCACAAAGTGAAAGCAAGGAAGCAGGTGTTGGGTCTTTTGAAGGCATAGGTCCGGTTGCCATTACTACTGTAGAATACAAGGATTGGAGGCGCCATCTTCAACACTCATTGGACAAACTCAGAGACCATTTTTGTAGGCAGTATATCTTGACCTTCATTTATTCTCGTGAAGGAAAAGCTAGGTTAGATGCTCGGATGTATTTGGAAGGGAAGGGGGAAGATCTTTTCTGGGATTCTGATCCATTGCCTTCATTGCCATTTCAGGTAGTTCCAGTTTTTTGAATTCTTCACTGATTTTATATGGTGAAATGTTGCTTGTAATGTAATTATTTCCTGCCAACTTCTGGAGTGGATTTCTTCATGCTATTTTGAGGTCCATGGAACATATGCATGTACTATTTTTATATTTTTTTTATCCTTTTCTTATTTTAAGCTACTTTCCATTTACTTTTTTAGTAAATTTATTTTCCCTATATGTGTTTTATGTATAGTTTCTTCAGAATTCCTTATTTTCTATAATTTTTTATGACTATGTTAATTTTTTACACTAATTTTTGGGGTGAAAGGCAACATGTAGCTACATACCACTTATTCCGGCAGGCAACAACTGGACCCTGTTTCCCTTCTGCTTATCAAAGTTTGGACGATATGGTTAAGACTGACAGACCTTAGACTGTGACAAGACCTTTTCCTTTAACTCAGGATGGCATCATTTGTTTTATGCACCATATTGTTAAACTAATAGCTAGTTCCCAGACTAGAAGACTTTGAATGGTATACAAATTATTTCTTTACTTTCTGTGGTAGCTTTTAGCTATCAAATACATGAATAATGATACCAGTTAAAAGAACTTGTCTCTGTACCATGGCCAATAATTTCCTTGTTTAGAGGTTCCATGCTGGTTTCATCACCAAACTTCCTCTTGAAAATTTGTTATGTCATTGCTGCAGGCTTTGTTTGCAAGGTTGCAGCAGTTAGCAAGTGTAGCTGGTGATATCCTACTTGGGAAAGAAAAGATACAAAAGATTTTGCTTTCAAGGCTAACAGAGACTGTAGTGATGTGGCTTTCAAATGAGCAGGAGTTCTGGGATGTGTTTGAAGATGATTCTGTTCAGCTCCAACCATCTGGGTTGCAACAGGTGTGTCTTTGGATCAAGCCATTGCCTTACTTTGGACCTGTTGAACTGTCTGGAATTCTAAAATATTGTCTCTTGTTTCTCATCCCATCAGTTAATACTTGATATGCGCTTCATTGTTGAAATTGCTGTTTGTGGGGGATATTCATCAAAAAATGTTCACCAACTTGTGTCAGCCATTATCACACGAGCTATTGGGACGTTCTCTGCTAGAGGCGTAGATCCTCAAAGGTAAGTATTCCTTCCATTTCCAACTCTTATGTTTCTGTTGCTTCTGATATTCTCTTGATTTGTTGAGTATGATTGAACCTTTCTTTAGTGCACTTCCGGAAGATGAATGGTTTGTAGATGCTGCCAAGTCAGCAATAAGCAAGCTTATGTTGGGAACATCAGGATCCGAGGAGTCTGAACCGGATGAGCATATAGAAATACATGATGAGATATCAGATTCTGATGAGACCCCTTCAACCCCATCAACTGTAGAGTCTACAGAATCCTTTGCTTCAGCCAACATGGGTGAAACTGATAGCCCTGTTTACTTTACAGACACTGAATCTTGAAGAAAATCATTCTGATATTGGGGTTGCTGAAATAAACCGCAGCTGTCCAGGCTAATCCCAACAGTAAGACCAGGAAAATTGTTATTTCAAACTGAGAAGATTTTGCACCAATATTTAGACCTGGCTATTTTTGTGTTAGCAGAGAGCTTATGCTTCATTCAGTGCTAGGCTTCTGATACCGTGGCCTTTTGTTGTGCTCTTGTACAAGGCAAAGGAGATAATGCTCATCAAATCATTGCCTTCTGGCAAGCATGTTATGCAAATAACATAAATAGCTGTGCATTTGTGATAGTAATTTCGAGGTCATTTGTATCAGATATAATCAGAAAGGAAGTAGAATTATGTCGAACACCTGATGCAGTGTCAAATATTTGTTGGGAAATGACTGTTGGGTCGGACCTGCTATGGCCCTGTAACAAGGTTGTCAGGCAAGAAACTGAACAAGACTCTAGAAGAAAGTGGATTGCACCATATATTTTCGTTTTTCTAATATATGAAGTAGCTTGGATGAACCCAGGTTGCAAAAATGTGGAATATGGAAAACCAGATTAACTCGGCTCCATGCAGTTATCCTCCATATTCTTTTGAATACATTTTGATTTTTTTCCTTTTGTTTATTTTTTGAAAATTGTAGGTTCTGCAGTGGGTCATTGCCATTTCAAATATAGGGTTTAGTCTCTTTCTTTAAGTATTTGATATTATGATGCTTAGACTTTGTATCTGAAGATATCAAACAGGTGATCTGGTACATAGTTGAGGTCTCCCATATCATCAAAAGGATCAGCTGACCAGACGTCTGTTACTAGCTGCAGATAGGCTATGCATTGGCTTGAGAGCTTTTCAACCTACCAGAAAATGCCTGATTTATATTAAGGAACTTAATTGCTCTGCTTTCCTAAGCAATATAGGTCGCTGAGTTAGCTCCCAGTAAAAGTCTTAAAATGCAAACAGAAGATTACCAGCCTCATCTTGTGGAGAGCAAACATCGCCTTCCCTCAGTGCATTCTGTAACTGATACTGGGAGGCTCATGGTTTTGCCAAGCATATCCTTCTTGCTGATTTATTGGAAATTTTTGTCAAATGACTTTTACCAAATAGTTGGTAAACAAATTTTCAGTGCACGGATACCCAACATCCTTTTTCTTTGAGAACGGTAGATATCTAACATCTTAAGAAAGGATTTACTAAATTACTCTCTCGGGCGAACTATAATGACTACAGGCTTTCTGATGCTTGTGATTATAATTTTTTTTTTTCCTTCGTACAATACTGGACGATAACTGCAGCTTCCTTAGCTCCGCATGCTATTGCGTGAACCGGTGGCAGCAGCGGAGACCTGGTTCCTACTTTTGATCAATTGATTGAAAATAAAAATAGGTATATATTCTGCTGATTTTATTCAAGAGAGAGGTGCCACAAGGAGAAGATTGCTACTTTACTTTCACAAATTTCACTTCCTTGATCATCAGACCTTTCTTCCACTGGCCACCCTCAATTTCATGTATGGCAAAGGATAGTTCCCCAGAGTTGTCCTGAGGCACGGCGAACTGCATCCCTCCTTCAGGAACATCCGTCCAGTTACGTCCTATATATCCAGATAGTTGGACTGCTTTCTCCGACGCCACCTTTCCCTGATTTGTAAGACGAAAGATCACCGGAGAGTTGCCGAAGCCGGAGGCCTCTTGCTTGAGCTTGAGGGTGATGGAGAATACGTAGGTGGAGCTTGGGCTGAACATGCTGAGGGGAACCTTGCCGGCGACCTCGAGCCAGTAGGCGCTCACGAGCTCGGCGACCTCAGAGGAGTCGATGGTTGTCTTCCGCCAGTACCGGCCCTCGCAGCTCTCCCCGCCCCATATTATGGTGAGTGCTTTGGTGCTGAGTGTGATCACTTCCTTCCCCCCTTCGGTCCTCTGCATGCATTAGTCATCCGGGCGTTATTTCATTGTGTTAGTAGCAGTTTGAGTTCTATACTCGAAGGAACAATATGATTGATACTTATGAGCGAGCAACATGTACAAATACTAGCTAAGATAGGACCAGACACGACCTTACTGTAGTTTTTGTCAAGAACGCCGATCTGATGGTGGGATGCCATTGGTTTTCTCCGATGCGACTGGCTAACTCTAGCACGAGCTATGTAAGCCTCTTGCTCTCCAATTCCTTCCGTATGCACTAATTTATATATTGTTTTTCTGGTATATATGCCGCGTAGAATAAGTTCTCGATGCATGGACTCGTCAAAAGAGGTGCTTGAGGATTACGGCAGTCGAATAAGAGGCGGAATTTTGGACGCCAAAACTTTGCTCAATAACGAGTTGCCATATCAGCACGTAAGCATCATCATGTGCGAGAATAAATTGCAAAGTAAAAAAAAAAAAAAAAGTGGGAATTCTCTCCATTCCATACTTGAATTAAGAGGATACGTTCAGCCATGGTTGATGGGATGATAATGATCAAGGAGGGCTTACAAAATTTGCCAATCATATATTATGACGGGTTTGCTTAATCCCAATCGTTGGGCATGAATGATGGTGATGGACGCTAGACCCTTTCCCGAATAAGAGAGGATCCATACTTGAAAACCAACAAGGTGCTCATCATATCATAATAATTCATAAATCATTTTGAGGTTGGTCTTGCACGAGGTAATTTGGTTAGGGTTAAGATTAGATATATTTGGCTCATACATGAATTTATAAAGAACTTTATCTTTAAACATTTTTTTAAATAAAAAAATAAAAAATATACGTTTGTAGCTTTTCTTTTCAAATTTTTATTCAAAATTCAGTTTGATCTTCAAACTTTTAGATGTTATAGTTTATTTCGATGACATATCAGCTATTCTTTACTTAACAAAATTTAGGAATGTAACATACTTACACGAGAGGTTAAGAAATTGAAAGTTTAAAAAGCAAAACGAAGTTTTAGTTAAATATTAAAGGCTAAAAATATATTTAAGGCTTTTAACCAAAAAAAATAATTAATTCAGTTGTTGTGAAGAACATTCATTAGCTAAAAGCGGAAGTACATTTGAAGGATAAAGAGATCGGCAAATCACCGCTTCCTACCCTCACTCATCCCCAATCAAAAGGCATCCTCTCGTCACCGGTGTGACGCCATGAGGGGTGGCGGGGTCGGAGAAGCAACATGGAAGGCCACTATGGTTGGAGATCTTCGATTATTGAGCTTCAAATAATCAGTACCTACTCTGAAACGTGGGGTGGTGGTGGAACAATCTTTCAATTTCGCTTTCAGAGCTTCCAACTTCTTCTTAATTTCTCAGATTCCTCAACAAGTAGCGAGAATCTGATCCAAGGAGGATCTGATGCTTGTTTGTTGTCCAATGAAACCAACATGGAGGCCTCGAACATCAGAGTTGCGTGGTTGACCGAACAAGGGAGTTGATCGGAGAATAATTGCAGCTGTGAAAAGCCTAGCCGTTCAGCAGCAGATTCCGCCTATCTTTTGACTCCAAATGATTGAACGCTTCAAGGGCTAGCCAGGGCACAGACGCGCGCGGTGTGCGAAGTGGCTTACTTTGCCGAGCCACGCAACGCATCGCATCGCATCGAGTAACAGGAGCGGTGTAGTTTGCCTAGCGACGCATCGCATCTCAAGCATCTCAAGCAATGTATGGCAAAATCTACGTCGAAGTTCGAATATGTCCGAGGAAGACAACTCTGGGTTTTTTTATTCCCAGGTACCGTGAGACCCAGCCCTAAGAGCTAGCCTGCTTTAGATCGAAGACCCAAATCCCTAAGCCCAAAGGAAACGAAACAAGCTATACTAGCCAGGACTCATCGGAGAAGATGGGCCCTGTTCGGAGACTCCTTCCTAGATTCGAAGAAGGCAAGGAAGGCAAGGATGAGGTTCATTAGGAACCTCTGTCCCTCCATTTATTCGACCTGAGCCCTTCTCCCTCATGCATCAATCGACGATGGATTAAGCTTGAAATCGGCGATCCAACCAAGCCGGTAAGCTTCTTCTTCTTCTCCTCCTTTTTTTTTTTTCCCCCTTCTCTTCTATTCCTTCTTTTGTTTCCTGTTACTCCAGTCATCCTTGATGTCACCGGTGGTCCACCAATGGCCGCCGGGATTTGAGTGTAAATCAGCCCCCATTTTCTGCATTCTGGCTCTCTGTTTGGGTGAATAACAACCAATTTCGGGGCTGTTTGGGTTGTCTGGTAATGGCCGACGGTTGAGGAGTGGTGCCGAGGACCACCTGATCAGCATTTTTTTTTTTTTTTTTCGGCCATTATTCCTTTCATTTGAAGCCCGGCTCCGGGCCGTTCCCTGAGGCTGTCTTCTTCCCCCATTAAATCCCTAAATTTCTTATGTTTTATTTAATACATCTTAATTCCTCTTCCCACAGCATGGGCTTGTAGATCCCGGTTTGATTAAGATGTAGCACGTGTAGGCTCTAACGGTGGGTTTGGGACCAGCTGCCGTAGACCTAAACTTCAATCTTTTTATTATTTTATTTTAAGATTGTATTGATCTTCATTAGTATAGATGGGCTACCGATTGTAATTAGATTTAACCATAAGTTAGCGCATCAAGTTAAATATTTTTAATCACAGTTAAAATATTTTATTAAATTATTTATAATTTATTAAAATATTTAAAAATTTTATGAACATTTTATCTGGTTATATACTTGAAAAAATGAGATTAAATAAGTTGAATAAAATATTACTATATTTTGAAAATCCATATAATTTTATTCTAATTGGTAAATTATACAAAATTTGTTTGAAAATTCTTTAGGCTTAATATTCAGTTTAAAATAAGTTATAAATATATATTGACATAGAAGATTATTTTAAATTTTGCAAATTACGCTATATATTTTGTTTATGTAAAAAACTATATCAATTAAGTTTGCTATGTTATCTAGTTTATATGATTAGTTTATACATCAAGCTTTCTCACGAGGCTTAACTAAAATTATGCTGTTGAATTGTTTTTGTTTTAACACTTAGAAGTATCTAAATAAATTATGAATTATGTGTATGTGAAATAAATTATGTTAAATATGCTATAACTTTCAATCAAGCTATGCTTTGTACTATGTGAATTCAGTCTATCGGGACTTATACGAAAGCTTGTGATATCAGAATCCTTTTTATAGAGAATATATATAGTTTGTGTTTGTGATCGGTGTCACTAGATTATATGTGGTTTCCATTTTATATCCCTACTATAGAATTTATATGTAGCTATAGCTTATTCATTGAAGAGTTGTTATTAGATCATTCGTAACTTAAGCAACCTTTTATTTGTTAAAAGAAGATTTTTTTTTGAAAGAATTTGTTAAAAGAGGATAAGAAATATTTTTTCTTCAAAACTTGTAAAACATTGATTTATGCAAATTATTTTATTATAAGTATATGTATAATAATGTTATCTTAAGTATTATAAGCTTACTTGACCTCTTTAGTTATGATTAGTATTTATTTACTGAGCATTGCTTATAAATTTTTTGTTATTTTTAAAAAAAAATTTCAAAGATAGAAATTTAAGAAAAGGACATTATGTCTAAATTTATTAGTTGATTTGATGGATAATAAATTATTAGTTAGAATATGATTTCTTGTTTTAAGTATGTCATGAAATTTATTTCTATGAATATGTAGTGAATTGTTATACTTTAAATCTATCTTGAATCTGGTGTGATAGATACTAGGACCTATTTGTTGTGAGCATGCCATGCTTAGAGTTCTCAAAACCTATCTAGCAGTGAGAGTTGAGCGCATAGCATGAGTGATAGGAAAGCGTTGGTTAGAATAGGGCCTTTCATTGGTTGCTTTTCTAGTAGAGATCGATCCTTTCTAGCATTGACTTGCATTGGAGAGGGCCAATTTCCTCATCATTTTCCATCCTTAGGATGTATTTTCTATAAGGTCAAGGGAATGAAAAATTATTTTTATAATTTTTCATCTTCTTGTAAAGATGCTTAATATAAGATTAATTTTTGTTTTGATGATAATTTCTTCTTTCATGTGCCTCTCAATTTGTTAACCTAAGAGTAGTAGGGAGGTTAACAAGATTAAAGGTAAAAATTATTCGAAGTAAAAAGAACTTAAATCATTGGAACCGATAAAATATTAAATAATTCTATAATTCTTAGTAAAATATTAATAAATTTTTTTTATCTTTTTTATTAACTTTATTCTAAATATAGATAATAATTATATTTATAATATTTTACCCTTCAAAACAATCAAATATAATTAATAAAAAAATTTATATAATTAAAATTTGTATGAGAAACTTGCTGTAACTTTTTATTCTTATTTTTTTAACCTCATGCCAAATGCACTCATTGAATGGTAATTGTAAATTAATAGGTCCCATACGGTATTTTAGGCATGCTGTTCAGGTTCTGCATGAGATTTATTGAATCATGGACGTCTCAACCCAAGGCAGAAAAGGATCCAAACTCTTTCGTTTAATTTTTTTTTTTGGTAACATCATTTAACTTTCTTGCAATTATGGTGTGGGCTGCGTTTTTTGTTGAACTTGAGCCCACTTGCCTCCACTGTAATAAACTAATCACTGCCTAAGCATAGGGCAGGCAAGATCGCTTACTCCCTTCATGAAATGTACTAATGTTTATGGACTTCTTTGGATGCTGGATCGTATTATCGGGTGATAACATGTGGGGTTAAAAAAAAAAAAAAAAAAAAGAACAGAAATGATTTAGCTCGAAAGAGAGCAAGCCGATGGAAAAATTTTAGATCATGGTTGGTGAACGGGAGACAATTGGTGATGAACTTAAAAACTTTTTTTTTTTTTTTTTTATGCAGGAAATCCTTTGACGTTTTCATGGCAATAATTTACTCAAACTTCTGCATGAACTTTAGAAATTCTTTCTTGTTAGGATCCAAAACAATTTTCCTTATCATATAGATAATTGAGTAAATGCTGTTATGGCCGAAGAAATCTCTCTTTTTTTATTTGAGAACATTGTTCCGGCCTCAGTTTTAAATTGCTGATCATCTCAACTGAGACAGTTTTGGTCAAGTATCATCCATTGCCCGGAAATGGGTTATACCTTCTCATTGCAGCAAAGAACAACATTGGAGCATCACCTTCTACCCGATTTTTATATTTAATTGAGCCAATATACTTGGTTTGTGTTTGGAAGTTTGGCTTGGTTGGGTTAGGTTTGAAAGCTCTGAGATTGGACCCAATCTTTCACACCCAGCCCCACTCTCATCCTCTGCGCCTTTTAACCATGTATCAGCGTTGGGCCGGACCGGGCCAAGAAGTCTCAATACCCTCTCTGAAAGCTTTAACAAGATTGATTAGCTTGGGAGCTTGACCCAGCATGGCTTTCAGGAAGCTGGACAAAAGTGGGGCTTTTGGAAGCAAATAAACACTAACCCGGTCAGACCGAAAATTAAAATTTAGCCAGGTCAGCCTCAAGATGAGCCAGGCCTAACTTTACCTTAGCTTTTTTTAATAATTAATTTCAGATTAAGCTCGAATTTAAGAGATCTAGTAATAATTCAAGATTTGAGACTTTCATTTGTCAAATTTAGAATAATAATCCTCATTATATTTTGTTCTTATAATTAGAAATTATAATTTTATTTTATTATTAATATTCATTATATCCTACATAATCTATATTAATTTATAATAAATAATTATAAAAAGAATTATTTACAGAACTAATAACAATTAAAATACAAATAAATTATTTAATATTAGCATTTTGAGTTACTTTGAATTAGAGCTCAAGTGAGTTAATATTAACTCGATTCGAATTTTGAGTCGAACTCAAGCTTGCTTGTGAATAACTTGCTTCCTTGCTAGCCCTACTCAGATCCAATATCTTGATCCTAATTAAGATTGGATAAGGCTTCTCTCTATCTTGTGCTGACTGTTGGACAATGCTCATCTCAAATTTAAATACCAACATGTTTTTGGGTCTACGCCTAAGTTAGCCTATTGACACCCTCACTGTAGTTTGATCACATTTCTGTAAATGCTGATATAAAGGTAAAGTAGGTTGAAGAAAAAGCTTATTGGTTATTTCATTAGATCTAATGAGGTTGGATTTAGCTCTTAACTATGATCTAAATAACTCCAATGAATTGGGGCCCATCCTAGGGTGTGCCAAAGACAAAGGATAGAATAAATGCTTCATAAAGCAAGTATTTAGATAGTAAGGAATAACACTTTCCCCTTTGAACCAAGCTTTAAGGATTCCTCTCACACGCATGCAAAGTTGGATGGTCCAAAGGGTCCATGAAAGCAAATATATCAAAGTTGGATGGTCCAAAGGTCCATGAAAGCAAATATATCAAAGTTGGATGCTCCAAAGGTCCATGAAAGCAAATATATCTTAATGGAAGTAGCTTTTGAGTATATGTTCCAACGGAAAAGCAAGCACTAAGCATTCCCTCAAGCAAGCTTCTTGCAGGCAAAATACTATGTTACGGTATACTTATTCGGAACAACAAAGTTGGCTGCTTGTGCTCGCTTAATTGATGCCTCTTAGAACTCAATATAAATCAATTTCGAATATCAATTTTCATCAACTTAAATATGAATACAAAGTTAAAAGTAACATTAGCTCCCTAATATCAAAGACTGGCAACTCATCTTTTGGTAGAACTATAGGTATTAATTAATTTAATTAATAAAGCAATTAGATTGTGGTATCCACTAATTTGGATTCCAATCTCATCCATACAGAGATGATTCAATGAAGGTTAAGTGGTTACCCCTCCCTTTTAATCAAAAAAGAAGTTTGATTAAAAAAACCATTTGGGGTGAAAACGGATTAGCTAATATCCATCCAAATCTATATCTTTATATGTATTTGAATCTACCTGGGTATTGATACACATTTAAATATTTGATTAATATTTGTACTTTTAGTCATAGCTGTTAAAAAAAAAGAAAAGAAAAAAAAAGAGAGATATAGATATGGATAGAAAACTATTCTATTCGTATTCCAATGTTCAATTCTAATAGCAATTTTATTTAATTTTATATCTTTTTGAAATTTTAAAAAGAGATAAATGATAATATTAATTAATATTAACTTAATTTATATTACAAAATGATGTCTTTGTGATGGTGGTTCATAAATTATGACCATCTAATTTACATCGGCATTTATATCTGTGCTGTCATTATTTCATTTGTATCTAGCATTGTTTAAATAAATATAAATATAAACTCTAGTATTAGTCGATGTTCTTATATCCTACCTGCATCCAATTTGTTTTCAGCTCTATAAAGATCCATCAAGAGCGGTAAGAGGTCGCTAAGAAAGAAGCAACAGAAATGCAGCTACAGGAGAGGATAAAGGTACCCTCAAACATAGCCAAAGTTCTATAAACACTTTCAATTCCAAGGATCTCTACTAGGAAAGGATTTGTTTGGAAAGCAAAATTGTTTCTCTTTTTCCAGGTACACCAGCACATAGCTAGTACCAACTGATCCAAAGCTCTTTGGAAAGATAGGAAAACATTCTTCTTCCTCCAATCTATCCACAGAGATAGTAAGTTGCAGGACCGTTAATCCTAGCTCTATTTTTTTTTTTTTGTTTCCCCAAAGACTATCCAAGAAAGAATAGTTTAGAAGCAGATGACTGATAGTTTCTTGTTGATAGTTGCAAAAAAAGCAACCTCCTATATAAAAGCCTCTTAAAAATGCCCTTTTTTGCTTTGGCATTAGGAACACCAGAAGGAAGGATATTGAAGTAGGGAAATGGGTGGTTGCGTTCCATCACAACTAAGATCTGTTGTATCTCCTTGGGATAATGAGAAGTCCAACTCCCCTAAAATGCCCCCAGAAGAACCTAAAAAAGAGCCCCACAAGTTTGAAGATATCAAGAAGGAGGCAGATGACCGCTCCATAAATGTTTCTAGCGATCAAATTTATTCTGGGGTCTTCTTAAGCAATAAAAGAAAGGCAAGCTTCAAAATCCATCCTTCCTTCAAAAATTTGCCTCCAATATATCCATCCCGCTTTCCTTTTAATTATTGTCTCAAAATATGAGCTTTATTAGAGATTTACGAGCATTTTTTGTCATTATTTTTTGTTACTAAATTAATCATCTGCTTTCATTCTTGATTTGTTATGCAGTTGTATTGGGTGGAGAAAAGAACCATGCGCAACTGCTTCATGCTATGTGCAAAAGGCCTAACATTTGCTTGGGGTGAAGACTCAGAACGTTGGACATGGCGTTCTATTAAAGAATCAAGGTGATACATACTCCTCTCTTTGCATGTTATTCTTTTGTCTTAAGTTTTTGCATGAGATTGCATTAGTTTGTTCGGTGATGTGGTCTCTTGATTATCTTTCACTATAAATTACATACCATTACATTAGCTAATTCTTTCTATCACAACTTTATGTGATTAGTGATGTGGAGACGGCAGTTCTATTAGGTGTGTATTGGCTAGAAATATATGGGAAATTAGAGACCTCTTATCTTACACCGGATGTTATTTATGAGGTTGTGTTCGTTGTGATGATGGAGGAGCCTTCATTAGACATATCGATGACTCTAAAGCTCAAGCATCCGGATGGAAGTGTTCAAGAGCGGAAAATTGTATCCTTGCAAGAAGAGCTTCTAAAACAAGAGTTGTCGCTACAAAAACAGCCTCAAGAGCAGCAAAAGGTGGCCTCGCAAAAACAGCCTCAAGAGAAATGGATTGAGCTTAGAGTTGGCGAATTCAAGGTGAAACCAAATCAAGCAGGAGAAATGGAGATTTCTTTGTTTGAGTATGGCGACGAGGAGAAGAAAGGGCTAATGGTCAAAGGTGCCATCATTCGGCCCCAGAAGTAGCAGCTTATCCAGTTCATCTACTATAGCTTGCTGAATCATGTGGTTAAACATGAACTGTGTATATATACCCTATAAATTATGGCTTTTATCCATCGAAGGAAATACTATGGGGTGCCACTAAAAAAATGTAGTTTCATGTTCTTTATGTACTAGTCTATGTTTGTACTGGCAATAAAGGAGCTTATGTCGATAGATTTAAAGATAACATAATTACTTAATTCAGTCTGATTAGATGGGATTTAAGTCTTAACTTTGGTCTAATATGTGCTAAAGAACAAGTTATATAGCAATTTAGTGTGGAATCAATTTTTTAGGCATCATACCGGCCACAAAAGATCTCTGCATGCTTTCAGCGTTCATGTGGTAGCTTCATAAAGTGATTGGATGATGTTTATAAATCCTTCCTTGGCTTTAAACTTCAAAAAAGCACATGTACCTAGCTTTTGACATTATGTTATGAAAGAAAAGGTAAGCACCGTTTATCAAGGACTCCTTCAAACAAGATTCCTCTGGAGTTTTGTTCGAAGTACATGACAAAATGCCTGATCATTTCCTCTTAATTATTGACAATTTGCTTCACTTATTCTAAACTTAAAATTTTGGTTTCTTGAACTTTCTTCTTTGTCAGATGTTAAGGATGCTCTTATTGCTCTTTTGTTCAAAGAAGATGGAATGATTGTAATAGAGGACTTTAGAAGAAGTAGCCTCCCAAACATGCTCATATTGCTCTTCTGTCCAAAAAAGGATGGAGTGCTTGCAGTGAAGGACTTTAGCCCAAGTAGCCTCCCAAACAGCCTGCACAAAATAGCCTTCCAAACAGCCTATACAAAATACTATCTCAAATATTAGCTTCCAAACAGCCTATACAAAATACTATCTAAAGTATTGGCTTCCAAACTAGCTCCATTTCTATCATCAGTGGTTGAGGATTCTTAGTCGGCATTCATCAAGAGTAAATCTATCATAAAATTTTTCTATCTACCCATGAAATTCAAACTCAACATAGGCAAAATGGTACCAGAGGTGTAGCCTATAAAATTGATTTCAAGAATGCTTTTAATTACCAACTGAGATTTTCTATTTTTGCTTCTCATGTTGAGAGGTTTTCCCTCAGGTGGATTGAATGGGTCTGGGTTCTCTAATCTTCTTCCTTCGTAACTCATCTGGTCAATGACAAGTCAAGTAGGTGGATCATACGTAAAAAAGGTCTGAGATAGGGTGGCCTTCGTTCTCCTCTCTTCATCTTAGTTACCAATGTCTTGTCAAGAATGTTGACAAGAGCTAGCTTAAGTGGTCTTATTAAAGGGATTGGGTTACTGCCAAACTTTCAGATATATCTCCGGTTTTCATTTCGCTAAAGACATGCTTATTTTTTATGCAACAAAAGAAACTTTAAGGGTGCTTTAGGTTTTAAAATGAACTTTTATAAGAGCCACCATGAAAGAGGCAATAATTGGAAATGGAAAAAGATCAGATTTGGGAATTCCTGATTGTGCCCTACTCTTTTTTGTTTTTTATTCTCTAATCTTTATTGTGGTATTTTAAAACAAAACATTATAGTTTCAAATCTATTGGAGGACTAGAAGATGGAGTATCAAATTGCTTCAACCCCTCGTCTGGTCATACTAAAAATAACTCTTGGATCTTGAAGACCTTTTGGCTCCAATCTAGCCATCCAGAGTGTCAATTCTCTAATTTGAAAATTATCTAAGAAAGACACTTATTCGGTGAGCCCTTTCTATAAATTCCTAAATTAGGAGGGTATTCTTTAGTCTTATTACAAACTGATTTGGAAAGCGGCTATTCTCAAAAAATTAAAATCTTTGCTTGGTTGACTCTTCGCAATCGATTTATGCTTAAAAAATGCTTGGTTGGGTTGTTAGTGTAGATTGCTTTATCTATAATGTTTTACTTGAAACAATTTTTCATTTGTTTTGATAGTTTCCTTTCATAAAAGAATTATGGTCTTGGTTTTGTAGTCATCTTTGAGTTAGTTTAATAATCTACAAAGAAAATATATTCCCAATTCTTAAAGATCAGCATGAGATCAATTGCTTCTCTCCTCTTAGTGGCACCTATGGAAGAATAGGGCGCTAAAATCTTTGCTTCAAAATTCTTATTTTTGCTTTCTATTATCCATAAGATCCTCGTTTCTTTTGATCTGTGGGGTTGTATTCTTGTTGGAAAGGTCGGGATACTCATCGACTCAAAATTTTTGCTAAACATAAGTTGATTATGTTTACATTCTCAACTATCCCTTGTAATTATTTTCTCTTAATAAAATTGAGAGTGTAGCTTAGCTCTCCTTTTCATGGTGAAAAAAAAAAGAACTGGTGTAACCTTATCATCGGTCGACTTGAAAAGGAACAGGTTATGATTGACTTGTTCACAAATACCTTCCGATTAGCATTTTTAGGGTTATTTAATAACATATTTTATCATTTATTAAGCAAGCCAATTATTTAGATCCAGGTGGAAGGTGCCTTTTTGTAATTGTTCATGAAATTTGAAGCCATTTTTTATTTTGAGTGATAAAGCCATTTTTAGTTGGATGGAGAGATCAATTGTTATGTCAACAAGTGGTAAACATGTTGGTTTGGACTTGACCATCTTGGAGGTGATTTTAGCCTTTATAATATTGTTAACTTGTTCGATCTTTCATGTCAAATTCTTTCACTTGACCATTTCCACAACAACGAGCATGTAACCTTCCTTTCATGATTGTTTAGTGGACTAATTGAAAAGAAGGTAATAATAGGATTGTAAATGGGTTAAGCCAACTCGTGTCATGATCCCAATCTGATTTAGTTTTATATTCCAATCATGATTTTGAATCGAAATCCAACCCATTTATTGATCAGATTAGGTTAGATCTATGAAAAAAAATTAAGATCTAATGGATCATTTAGGTCTATTTAAGGCCAAGTATGATTCATATCTAACCCAAAACATTGAGGTTTAAAATAGAATTTGATCAAGTTGTATTTACATTTGAGTCAAGCATTTAATTATTATTTTATAGCTCAAATTTAGTAATTAATAATCAAAAATAAATCCATTAAAAAATTTAAATAAATTAAAAAGAATTAACTTAAACTTAAATTTTTATTTAGAAGCTTTTATTTCTATCCAAGTAATGATTAAAATATTTATTGATATACCTAGACACATTATAAATAATAATCCACTAATATAAATAATAAAATATAAATATTTTGATATAATTAAGAGCAAAAGATGAGAGGGAATCCAGTTGTTAAGATGAAGAGAAGAATTAGTTTAAATGAAAACTTATTAAATGAACTACTTAAAATAATTAAAGTAAAAAAAAATAAGAATATATAATTAAGATTTATGGGCCAGGCCAAATTGGGTTCAGATCAAATTAGTCAAAAAATACAAGGTGCAGATTTGCCTCGGAATTTAAATTAGGTTCAACTTTTAAATTCAACTCAACCCATGAATTTTAAAATACAGACCGTATTGGATCTAATTAGAATGAAACTAGATTGGATTATAGGCTAATCTGACTATTTGTAGCCTTAGGCAAGAGGAGCTACATGTCAGCTATGTGAGATTTCTGGTTCATAACACAAGCATCTTGAATAATTTGAAGCAGCAAAGAACTCAAACTACTTTTATACAGTAAATCCTTTAATGTTTTCATGGAAACCACTCACTCAAACTTCTGCATAAACTTTAGAAATTCTTTCTTCTTAGGATCCAAAACAATTTTCCTCACCATATGGATGATTGAGTCGATGCTATCGTTGCCAAAGAAATCTGTCTTTTTGACTTGAGTACATTGTTCCAGCCTTCAGTTCCAAATTGCTGACCATCTCAACTAAGTGTTTATCAAGTATCCAATGCTCGAAAATGGGTTATATCTTCTCATTGTAGCAAAGAACAACTTTCTTATTGATGTTGTTCCCTTGTTGTCCTTGATATACTGTAAGGTTAAGGTTAAGCTCATCAATCCAATCTCCAGTAACACTCTTCTCTGATGCTACTCTTTGATTTTCATCCTTGGGCCTTCTATTACAAAAATTCAGACTTGTTTTGGATATCGGCCATAAATTATTTTGTACGACCTGGGTGCTTTGGAAAGAATAGCGAAGAGAGTGATCCTATTTGAAGCATCTAAACCTAGATAGCCCGGAAGAAAGGATGCCAGAAAAAAGTATTCGGTTATTGAGAAACAATCAATATACTTCTTCTAATGCCAAATCAGAATCAATTAAGACAGAAATAAAGCACAAGATCAAACTCTATTTTAATGTAAGATAATAGCTATGAATAGTCATCGACTTCCAAGAAAGGATAGAAGAATGAGACAGACATATTACAGACGTATGATCATTACGCTTCAACCGGTTTATTCTATTCCACCTCTTGTAGAGAAAAAAATTTAAAGCAAAATACTTAATAGCATGGTAATATATTTATACAAAACTTCTATCCCGAGCACACGCAATGAAGCCGCAGAGAATCAAGTGAAATCCAATTCATGAACTCAGGCCTCTTAGCCCGAGGTTATCCACAGGTTGGGTTGGATTGAGCCAATATACTTGGTTTGGTTCTGTTATATTTTTGTGGGAAGTTTGGGTTGGTTAATTGACCCAAGGCTGGGCTTGAAAGCTCCCAGATTCTGACTTTTATGAAGTCTGATGAATTCTGGGCTGGATCTAGGCTGAGTTTTGGAAATAAATAAATAGACTTGAGTCATGTCAGCCTAAGGATCAGGAGAGAAAATGAGTCGCATGGGAGCTCAGCCAGGCCTAACTTTAGCTCGTTTAATAATCAATTTCAGGTTAATCTCGAACAATTCTCAGAAAGCTTATTTAAGAGATCAGTAAGAATTAAAGTTTTAAGACTTTCATTTATCAAATTTAGGATAACAATCCTCGCTATATTTTATTCTTATAATTAGAAATTATATTTTTATTTTATAATGAGTTTTCATTATATCATACCCAAACTATATTAGTTTATAATAAATAATTATAAAAATAATTATTTATAGAGATAATAATAATAATTAAAATATAAATAAATTATTTAATGTTAGCATTTTTGAGTTACTTTGAGTTAGAGCTCAAGTGAGTTAATTTTAACTCTAACTTATCATGCTTCATGAGATTAACTTTATTCAAATTATGCTGTATTCAAGCTAACTCATGAATAGCTTCTTCATTTGCTAGCCTTGCTTAGAGCTAATATCTTGAGTGTAATTATAGTCGGACAAGGCTTGTCTCATATTTAAATCCCAACATAATTTTGGGCTTAGGCTCGAGATAGTCCATTGATACCCTAATTATAGTTTGATCACGTTTCTAAGAAGGCCAATATTAAGGTAAAATAGGTTGGAAAAAAAGCTTATTAATTATTTAACTATTTCTAATGGGGTTAGATTTAGCTTTTAACTATGATCTTGATAATTTTAAAGAACAAGTTGCTGAAAAATCGGTTCCAAAAGAAAAAGCAAGTACTGTTTAGGACCCTCGAACAAGCTTCTTCCAGGCAAAATACCCTTTGCTCGCTTACGTGATGCCTCCTCTTAAAACTCAATGTAAATCAATTTCATTACCTTAAATATGAATGTTTTTTCGTTTGTGAAGTTAAAAGTAAAATTAACTCCCTAATATCAAAGATTAGCACCTTATCTTTTGGTAAAATTTTAAGGATTAATTGATTTAGTTAAAAAGCCCATTAGATGGTGGTATCCAACGATCTGTATTCAATCTCATCTATAATAGATGGCTCAATGGAGGTTAAGTGGTTAACCCATCCCTTTTATTTTTTATTTTTTTTAAAAAAGGTTTGATAAAAAAATCATTTGGGTGAAACCAGATCATATAATATCCATCCAAATCATTTGATATGCACTTGCTATATGTCTTCCAATTTTGACTTTCCATCCTTTTATGCTTATTTTTACTATTGAAATTTTGTTTGAAATTAATCTTATATGTTTTGAATCTAACGATTTAGCATACTTCAGCCTAATTTTACTAATACTTTTATTAATTTTTTTTGAGTTATGTAAAAGTATTGGGCAGAGAAAGAAACCATGCACAACTACTTTATGTCATTTGAAAGAAGCCTATCAATTACTTCAGGTATGACACAAAATTTCGAACCTGGTGTTTTATTAAAAGAATTCTTTAGCCTTTTTTTTTTTTTTTTCGTACAATCATTGTTTCAATTATCTTAGTGATTTATTCTTTCGACTATTGTGATACTCCAAATTTAATCTCACACTGAATAGAAAAAAAAGTGTTATACACATAATTCAAGTCTATTTGCTATTCATTAACTTCCATTTGAGTTTTTGGGCCACGTGGTTTCAATCCGTTAATGAGTTAATTGGACCAATGAGTGGGCTTAGGATGTTACAACTATCTTGCACCATAAATTAGATGCCATTACATAAGCTAACTCTTTCCATCGCAACTTTCCTTGTCAAATGATGTGGAGATCGAAGTGGCATTGCGACTAAACGTGTGGTGGTTGGAAATTCATGGTAAATTAGAGACCTCTTATCTTACACCGGGAATAATCTATGAGGTTATATTCATTGTGATGATGAGGGAGCCTACACTTGGGTGGATTTAATCGGTGAGTCTAAAGCTCATGCTCCCAGATGGAAATGTTTACCAGTGTAAGGAGTTCTTGCAAGAAAAGCTTGAGTTGGCGAAGTCCTAGTGAACTCAAATCAAGCAGGAGAAACGAATATAACTTTGTTTAAGAACAATAGCCCTTGGAAGAAAAGGCTTTTAGGCAAAGGCATCATTGTTCAGTCTAAGAAGTAGCTAACCCAGCTTATCTACTATATAGCTTATTTGATCATGTGATTAAACATGAACTATAAAGCTTATGCATCATGGCTCTGTATCCATCGAAGCAAATATATGGGGTGCCACTAAGAAATGTTGTTTTATGTCTCCTTATGTACCTATTTATATCTGTACCTTTTACTTAAAAAAAAAAAATGGTCTACTTGTATGAGCAATAAAGGAGCTTATAACTACAAATTCAAGGGTAACATAATTACTCAATCCTTTCAGATTTAAGTCTCGACGTGGTCTAATATATCCTAAAGAACAATTTATGGTAGTCTAGCTGGTGTGGAATCTATTCTTTGGACATCATGGATACAAAAAATTTCTATATGCTTTCAGTGTTTATATAGTGGCTTCATAAGAGTGATCGGATGATGTAGCATAAAATCTTTCTCTTTTGGAAACTTCACAAAAGCATGTGCATGCACACACATAAAAGTTATATGTCTCTCCTAAATTTTTTTAGATTGCTTGTCATGAGCTGAAAGAAGGCCATGACTAGATTAATACCTTATAGATGAGCCCATGCTGCTATGCTATGTATTTAGAGAAATAATAGATCTAACCTGCAAATTAATATCCTTATGAATATTAGAAAAACGATGAATATGACCTTGGATATAATAAGTTGATAAATTGCCTTTGCAAATAACTATATTTGAAATGAAATGTTTTTTCTTGTATTTCCTCGTTTTTATATTTAATTGTTGCATCTCATGATTTGATATGTATGTATGCATGTGGATGCATGAGTAGAGATTCTTAGTAGTCCTAAGCTCATCACATTTTTTTACAATTTTTTTGTTTGTTTGTTTGTTTTAGAGTTTCAGAATGCTTAGGATTATGGATGAACTGTAGGTGGAGTGAGGAATAATTATATCATATATAGTAGATTTCTGATGCTAGCCTTTGTAAATAATTTGTCTTATTGATAATCATATTTTCATGAAAAAATTTTATTTGGATTTAATAAAAATTTATGTTTTTGGTTACTTTGGAAATTGGTTAAAATTCAGGCCCTGCATAAACTCAGCATGTAGGAGAAATCTGGAGATTTCTTTGTTTGAGTATGGTGGGCAGTGGAAGCAAGGGTTTATGGTTAAAGGCACTGTCAAGAGGTTTCTAACAAGTTCATCTATATAGCTTTCTTAATTACGAGTTACATGATTAAACATCAACTACATACCTCAACAAAACAAATACCATGGGTTTTCACTTAGAAACGTAGTTCTATGCATCCACATGCTAATTTGCAGGAAGATACCTCAATTCCCTATTTCAAGTCATACAAAGGAAACTGGTGCACTATTAAGTGGTTATATATGTCCTGATCTAGAATTTATCTTGTAGTTTTAATACAGTACGTTTAAGTAAAGTGCATCTATACATATCAAGTGTTACTCAAGCTCCTCTAATGATGTAGTATAAATTAGCTGAGATGCACAATTTCAGACAAGTTCCAGTGTCACAGAGTAGGTAAACCGGATCATGAAAGTTCTATAGCAGTAAAGGCCAAGCCCCTATATTTAGCTTCAGCACTTTGGCAGGCCATAGTGTGTTGTTCTGGGTAGACCATTGCATTAAATCCCTCATAGCAAGATTTATCCATTTGTTTCTGGGCACATCCTTGAGGTACACAATGTAAGGCAAAACTTCTACAAGCAAATTGAGAGTAGATTATTTTTTTTTTTTTTTCATAAGGGGAAGAAAATCTTGAAGAGAGAATTATATTAACAATCCAAAGAAATGGATTGATGTCATTTAACTGGGTGAACCAGCACATATTTAATGATTGGCCCCTCCTTCCAAAGCCTGCATCCTTGAGCATTGAAAACTTTGACCTCTCACTCTTCATGATGCTGTGAAATTGCTGACAAAGAGATTTGTCAAGTGTACAATGGGACATCCTTAAGAATCACTTTATGTGAGGTCACACTTCCTTAAGGCATGTCCAGCTTGAGGGTCGCTGGGAACTCCCACACAGCACATGGCTTCCTTCAGTATCACAAAAAATTCAACCTCATACTTCTTATTTGGTGTAAGCTACAAAATGTTAAACTTTCGTTGAGCCAGTGCATGTGTCAAACAGTTTCGGTGCTTCAATCTCCTTGTAATCCTTGATGTGGAAAAGAAAAATTTATTCTGAATCGAGAAATTTGTGGTACAATAATTTGAAGCACAATAATATTATGAAATCTAAGTAAATGATGACATAGTTGATGAAATTTTGATCACCCCTCAAGGAAGATCCAGCACCACCTCCAGTGTCACTAGTCATTGCACTAAGTGATCCATAAATCCCTAGAGAAGATAACCATACCTTTGTCCTAAACCCTAAAGTTCACATAATTGATGAAAAAATTGAGCCAAGAAATGGATGAGTATGTATATATATATACACACATACACATGCATGCATAGACGCTCAAAGAGAGATGAATTGGACTCACCTTCATCTTGACTATAGACTTAGCTATCATCTCTCTTTCGATCTTTTTGGTCTCTTTCTGCTAAGGCTTCCTCCTCCATTTGATGCATTTGATGTACTGTTCAACGAAAGTTTTAGGGGCTTGATACCAGACAGAGTTGTCAAGAGTCTTTTTATTATAGATATGGACAAAAATGACTTGTAAATCCATGCCATCACTAGGAAAGCTCCTTCACAAGTTTTATTATATATACTATATCTAAATTTAATGCATGGATGATTGAAATAAAATCCTAAACCTTTATACAGAGATACAAAGGCTTCGCTGGAGCCATCGATCTTCCTATTAGCAATGGCAACAAATTCTTAGAATTTGCATATTAACTAAGAATAATATAGGAAGATTGGGGAACAATAACTAACAAAAAGTGAGAAGAATATCATAAGATCAGGATGATATATGCATGGAATTAATTTTCTTGTTAATGTATTCAAGGACTTTTGAGACCAAGTGTTATTTCACATATTGATTCCTTTCTTTTACAAAATAAGCGTGTCCTCCACACTGGTGGAATATGAAGCATGTGTGAATGAGAGTAAACTTCCAAGTTGTCATCATAAATTAATCTAAAGATTAAAAAGAGTTCTAGGTTCTTTCTTTTTTCTTTTCTTTTTTCCAAGTGTACCCTAGACTGCTATTTTGACCATCAATTAAGGCATTTTTTTAAAGAAATTCCTTCTAAACTATTTACACTTATAGTAAGATTAAATAACTTCTAACCCACAAAACATGACAACTGCTTTCACCTAAGATGTTAGTTTGGATCTTGAAGATAGAAGCATCAGTAGGGCAAACAATGCCCCTTTTTTATTAAAAAAAGAGAAGGACTGCAACTGGTCTTTCTTTATTTATAAATGCAACAGCTAATTGTAGAAAAACTTGCTTCCTTACGTGATAATAAATAATCAAAAAATTATCTTGATTGTCTTCTGGTCTATACCGTATTATTTATAATTTTTTCCCTCATGAAGACATCAGGATCAAGGAAGCGATGCAGCAGAAAAGTAAATTGCAAAAGAAAGGAATAGGAAAAAGAAATGGAAATTGGAATTATTTAAGTGACCATGGCCCTCCAAAATAGTGGGCTGAGGTGAAGACAAGAGAGTTCGTGACTAAGGAGGAGAGGTCAAATTCTCAGTGCTCAATTATGAAGACTTGACCCGGAGAAAAGGCAAATCATTGAAGGGTTCTTATCCAACTTAGCCGGCATATGCTTTTAGGACCATATTGATGGATAAAATAGGTACATATACTATTAATATCATATAGCAGAAAAAATAAATTTAAATTTTTATAATTAGATAAATAAATTTTAAATTTTATCTAAAACTTATTTACTTAGTGATAGTATGATCAAAGATCAGTTCTAATGTGGAAAAAAAAATTTTAAATATAAAATTTTATCTCGTCAAGTTGAAATTTGCAATTGAAATTTATCCTGCCGGATCAGTGGATTCCGAACTAGAGCCGTTCACACGTCCGACCTCTATGAATATCCACGAAGGGATGAAGACTCCTCAAAATGAACGGATCACCGGGTGCTAGCACCTTGCAGATCCTTTTGACAAAGATAGTGTAGCAAACTCTTTGCTAAATCAGTCTTCTTGTGCCTGATCTTCTTAACATGAACTTATCACTTATTTTTGCCCAACTAGATTTAATCTAAAGCGAAAGAATAGAAAAACGAAGACTTCTCTAAGCCTATGCAAAGCTCTTATGCCATATAAGATGGACATGTTCATTTGCCTTCTCTTTTTTTTTTCTTTTTCAGGCTAGAAACCCTTTATATAGACTTTCAAGAGTAACCCAAAAGTCTTCTTCCATCATGAAGGTCATTAATGTTACAATTAATTCTTTCTTAATCCAAAAGTCTTTCATCATAATAGTTATTAATGCTACAATTAATTCTTCCTTAGTCCAAAAGTCTTTCATCATAATAGCTATTAATATTATAATTAATTCCAAATAGTTTAAAAGTCTTCCATCATAATTGCTATTAATGAAAAATAATCCAAAGGCTATCTTTTCATTATGAAGACTATTAATGACAATTATTATTTTGAAATTTAAAGAAGCAAAATCCTTTACATATTCCCACATTTAATGAATTAATGAGTTTTCTATCATCTTTATACATTAAATGAGAGATAAAATTTAATATGCATTAATCACTTCAGGAAGACCAAGAGTCTCAATCCACTAGCACTCTACAGCTAGGGTCAAATTTAAATCCAATTGGAATGGATTTCGAGTCTGAGTTGAATCTCATCACATGAGACTCAAACTAAAGGTTCAATTGAGTCTTGGACAACTCAAATCAACCCTAAATGTATTTGGTCAAAGCTAATTGGACATTCAAAGGATATAGAAAACAATTTGATCTGATCGAATTGGGTCAGCAGTGATGCTGTCAGGCCTGACTGCTAACAATTAGCAATCCATCTTTAAAGAACTTGATCCAAAATACTAATCAAATTAATGTAAGGATCAAAGTGAGAAATTCAGCCCCTATTGCGTGTGACCCCATAGGTTCCAACCTGTCTGGTAGTGAGAATAATTCCTAATCAACATTAGGATTACACCGAAACTCCTTCAGTGGGTCGAAACTATTTCGACTCTAACTCATAACTTGGAATCGACGATCCTAATCGATTCTAAATGAGTTTCTTACAATCCATCAATGACACCTAGCAGTATGTAGTGACAAGCCAGCAGGTTAGAAAAGAATCCAAAATGCAGTTACCGTGTAGTATAATCCTTCTATTAAGAGTCCCAACAAGGTGCTAGGTCAAGGATAACTCGTCAAACCCTAAGCACCGATCATATGCAATATTTATTTGACTCGAGTTCAACTTGTAATTTTAATGGAAACTTCTTTCCATTATCACTTGCCGTGGCCACAGGCTCATGAACTCAGTCTTCTAAATAGTATAGGACTACTCCCTATCTACCAGGGCTGATAGATTCCTCATGAATACTCCTTACTCCTACATTAGGACCACTACAGCCAACATACATAATAAAATCCTTGATGCCTAAGAGGATTAAGGTAATATGCAGTCAAACTACAATGATTCTAGTGTGAGTAACCGAAGTACTATAGGTCAATGACCACTTATACTACTACATTGCCGAGAAGTCATTGACGAGTGAATAGTCATCCTACTGATTTCTCGTATGGTCACGTTCGATACCGATGTCAAACATCTACCAGCATTCTTGCCTTGGTATCTCATACCTCATACTAGAGACTCATATCAAGGCGATCCATGCTCCAATCTGATCGGATCGATCACCATCCTCGTGATTGATCAATTGATTGGGAATGTTTAGGAGTTAATCTATTATGACATGTGTCTCAAATTTTTAACTCTTGAAAATACATGTTATTGTCTATCAATCCCAAAGATGATACATGACACATTAACATGTATGAAAAATGTCCAATTTTATTAATATAAATATGATCATGTATAATAAAAGTTCTGGAACAATACATAATGTGTATGCCAATAATTGGCTTTTTAGGGCACACATCTAACAGTGCTATCCTGTGAAGTGTCCTTAGAACTATATGATGTTAAGATCTCTTGATGATTAACATGTTTAAGATAATGCCCTTCAACAGCTTCAATGATAAAAAATAATGTTAGTGTGGTTGTATATGCTACACTAAAATTTGGCATTGCCATGAATGCGGTTAAATTAGATCACTGAGGGTGTCATATAACAAAACTAATACTTTCAAATATTTAGAAGATACAATAGAATCAGAAATAGAGTTTCAATCCACTGATAATAAAGTGATCCTTAATCGAGCAGCATGACAGTCATGGTGTAGAATTTGAAATATAGTAATCTTCCCTTGAGCTAAACATCAGTGAATCATAGCAAATCCACTTTATTAGGAATATCCTACTTGATTGATCAAAAGGAATCATATTGAGATAAAGAATTGAAAAGCCAAAGACAATAGATTCTTCTATATAAGAAACCGAAATTATCAAAGGATATTCTCATTATCATGAAGAAATTCAGTGGAAATAAAGTAGATATCAAAAAAATCACAAATTTTGCATTTTCAATGAGAAAAAAAATACAAATATGAGCCTAAGTTACCTTCAATGTTTCAAGCTTGGTGGCTTTAATATATCCACGATACTTCACTAGAGAGAGGGGAGAAGTGGCATCAAGTTTATGACTTTCTATTATCTCATATACAGGGGGTTTTGTTTCAAGTTTCTAACAAATTGATAAGAAATCCTCTGAAGAGATGGGCATTCTATAATCAGTACTTCTTCACCTCAATGCTGAAGGTACAATGAATGCAATGGTCACCATGTATCATAGAATAAGAAGATGAAAAAGGAGGTACACAAGGGAAGGAGGCACATGGGATGAAGTTAAACAGAAAATTATCTATAAGCTCTTATTCAACTTTAATTATCTAAGGGTTCCTTACTATATTCATCAAATTGGATTGTGGGAGTCTTTTTACACAATACATTTGTAAAAGAATTTATTTATAGGCCTCCAAGTGGAGCTATCATTATTTACTAGCCCTCGTTTGCAAGTTTTGCTTGACAATTTGACAGAAAGCAAAAGGGTATCCAAGTATATTAACAATTATTTTGTCGCTTCCAAATGTTTGTTCTTATTTGCCACCTCAAAGGAAAGAATCTTTTCTCGAACTCCCAGTGCAAGAGGTTATTATCTATCAGCTAGAAACTTGTAGTTTTATGTGAAGTTGTTAAGCCCTGTCCAATGTAAGAAAAAGGTTTACGGGTTCACAAATGGATGCATATCAATCCTTAACTTGAAAATTTTATGTAAAATTATTAAATTTTATAAATTTTAAGCATAATTTTTCTTAGTTAGTCTTTGGATGCTATGTCTCATATAAACATGGCAAATATGGCCGAGGAAAAATATTTAGAGCCAGCTAACTTAATTTGTTATTTTAACTATTTATAACTCCCTAATTCACTGATTTATCACAACAATTGCAAATTTGGTCATCTTAAAAATATTCACTCATCAAAGAGAAATATCTAAATTTACTTTATGAAAAATATTTTCATCCTTTAAAGCAAAAATGAACTAATAATTACTAAGATACATCATCATGTATAAATTACTCTTACAATGCCACTACAATAGACAAAGTGGCTTGGTGCAAGAAATTAAATGCTGATCACAATGTTTTGCATTGTTTTCTATGTTTTCTTACTCATATGAAGCATTATCTAGCGATTATATTTTGGAATTAGTTTTTTCCTTATAAAATGTTCAAAGAACTTGCAGGGACTTGACCAAGTATTTAAGCATTTTAAGTAGAGATGATTACTAGCGAAGAAGCTTTTGTGAAAGTTTTTTTTTAAAGCATTCAATTGGTAGCATATAATTAATGAGTCAGCTCGTGTGTGTGTGTGGAATAAAATACTAATAATTATATTATTATTATTATAGCCTTATCTCGTAAGCACTTCCTTGTGATGTGATTAAGATACTCCAGCATTTCATGAAAGAATCGTAAAGAGAAAAATGAAAAATAACAAACTTTGCTTTAAAACTTATACCTTCTAAAATCAAATAACTTGAGCATAAACTTCCTGCATAACATTTTTAGGGCTTAAGTGCTTCAGTCCAAAGTTTCCTTTGATTGAAGACCAAACCCCATAAAGTTTATGCTAACCTTAAACACCCTACTAAATTCTCTCGTGATCCATTTGGCACTCAAGGATGGGAACAAGGTTTTATTGAGGACCATAACAGTACGATTAAGTACCAATACAGATGTCTAGCAAAAAATAGCATCAACTAGAGTAAGTTTTTGATTCCTATAATTTTAAAGAGCTCAAAACACATCTCTCTCTCTCTTTTTATTTTATTTTATTTTTTTTGACTAGATTAAACTTTCAAATTCCAAAAACAATCCTCTATTAAATTGGATGTAGCTTAATGTTCAAGAGGCCATGACGGAAAGGGTTTGGTTAGCAAAGTAGATAAGTCTATGGTAGGCATCTTTACCAGTTGCATGGTCTCATCTAATCATCAAGCATGGTTGCTAGACATAATTTCCATGGATGATATATATTAAAAAAAATAATTACGCTGGTTAGGTTTTGGTGGGAACATTCTCTCTCTCTCTCAGTCTCTCCCTCCTATGGAAATGACTCGCAAGAAGTTGCGGCCATCATCTGAACCCACGTGACACGCATCATCCATAAGCTATTGCGATGGCGTTAACTGGCGGCCCAAATCGATTCCCAGTTGCGTCCGCTGGTTTCCAATCGGCCAGGTCCTTCCGAGAATTCTTCTTCGATTGGGAGCCAAGCGTAGGGGCTTTTGGTTTTCCGGGCCTTGCACTTCAACAAATGGACCGGTCGTTATTAAAATGGAGAGAAAAAAAAAGTAGGTGCATCGACCCTGGGGAACTTGTCCCGGGGGCATGTACGCGCGTGCGTGCTTTGGGGAATATGCCGTTCGCAGTTCCCTCCCCCAAAATTCCAGATGCGCCCCCCCCCCCCCCCCCCCCCCCAACAACAGCCATCCCCTTCGGCCGCACCCTCCTCCACCCCTCCTTCCCCCTCTTTCGAACCCTCTTTCTCGTAAAACAGCCGGCCCCTCTCTTCCTCCGCTCCCATCCCCGCCGTGCCCCCCCTGCCTCGCCTCAATCTGGTAAGCTTTCTCTCTCTTTTTCGATTCTTTTCCCCCAATGCCCCTTCCTCCTTTGCCTTCTGATCGTTTTTTAGGTCGATGCCTGCCGTGTTTTTGTTCGTCTTTGCTTCGAAATGAAGTGACATGGAGTTCCGTGTCCTTGTTAATTTCTTTCTGGACGTTTAATAACCGTGATGAGATATGCCACTCGTGCGCCGACCGATGTTACGATTAGAGGAATGTGGAGACACGAAGAATCTTTCAATGCCGTGTAGATTCAGGTCTGGTTCAAGTTTCGTTATTGGATCGTAAAAGATAACGTGATGCTGTATTAGATATTCCATCGCGGTCATAAATCTTATCCTAGTACTGCCTCAATATCTTTTGTGCGAGTTCTTGGCTGTACCAATTAGATCAATCCTGTTATCTGGAATGAATTGGCGTCCTGCAAGTTGCCAGTGGATTTATTTTGACTGCTAGAATTGCATGAGCTGATGTCTTGCATTCTTCATAGAACATTTGTATCTCACTGAGGTGAATTCGGTTTTGGTGGATGTTTTAAGCACTTATTCTGGAAAAAAAAAAACGTTCAAGCCTTACTTATGTTCCATACTTCATGTCCTAGGCATTTTCTTGGGAAGACGAGTCATGGGGCTTTTTGAGTTCTTATTACAATTAATCTGGACTAAATAAATGCACAAGGCTCAATTACGTGAGCTGCTCTTTTTGGTAGTTAGCAAAGAGACTAAAAAGAGCCCATTTGATGAGATTATGAACTAATATGTTTTATGCGAACCATTAACATATACCCTAGATTGCTCCAGTATTATTGCATTAAATTGTTTCTTAATATCTCACCTGAATTCTCTCTAAGCTGTTGCATGCTTCTGGAGTTCCACTTCCAGATATGTTTCCTGAAGCTTTAACTCCCTTTTTAACATCATGGATTCTCTCTCTCTCTCTCTCTCTCTTCTTGCTGTGCTTTTATTAACACCCATTTAAATCAATGAAAACTTGAAGATTTTTCCAACAATTTTGTAATCCATATGTCATAAGAGTGATGTTGCATGACCAATAGGTCAGTGCAGAAACCCAAACCCCATTGCTATTCTATCCGTTACATATTCAAGTCATCTGGGAATGTGGATGATCAACCCTTCTCAGAGCCCTTTGTCTTGCATACTCTTCAGGACACTGTTTTCATCTTCAGTTTTTTCAGCACATGAAAACAGATGTAGGATCCATTGTAAGGTCCGTATTATTACCTTTTGTGTTATTGTACAGAACACTTTTGCTTCAACTAATGGAATAACCTGACTTGAAACATCAATTTCTTTAGAAGATCTTCGTTGCTGCAGCAATGACTATAAATGTAAGGACCAGCTGTTACCTTTGATGATGAACTTGGGAATTTGACATTTGATCATATTAATTTGGTTTGATAAATTATTTTTTATGGAAAACAGTTAATATAAGATTAGTTATAGCTTGTCAGATTCTTTTGTCATTTGATATATTGGCGCTGAACCCACTCACTTTTATTGTTAGCTGGTTCAGTATTATTGCTATTTATTGTATGGAAATAATATAAAATGAATGTCTTCAATAAAGTTACTGTTTGCTACACATACATCTTTTCTTCATCTCTACATTAATCCTACTATCAAATTTAACATGATGGCTGATGCAACTACTGTGATTTATTTTTATGCAGAGTCAAATCCACAATTTAGAGTTTCCTCTCTGGTAAATGCTGGCTACTGTATGAAGTGCTTGAAGTAACACCAACCACTAATAGTTTGTTCAATGGGCACAAACAAGCAGACTAGTAGTCCATTATTGGATACCCTCAAAATGGAGAGGGTTACAACGATCTTGACCCATACATACCCTTATCCCCATGAGCATTCAAGGCATATTATGACCGCTGTTGTTGTGGTATGTCTGTTTTTCATCTCATCTGACAACATACATACCCTCATACAGAAACTGGACAATAATATTAAATGGTGGTCCATGTATATATGCTTGATTGGATTTTTCTATTTCTTTTCATCCCCATTTATTGGGAAGACTATCAAGCCAAGTTATTCAAACTTCAACCGTTGGTATGTAATCCTCTCAAGAACAAGAAGTCTCTTTTGATCTTTTTATTCATTGGTGGTGAAGTATCTTACACAGGGAGACTTTTAAGTTGGAATTAAATGTTGAGACTGTTTGAGGGAAAGTATCTTATTGGTTTTGTGAATTAACCATACTGCAGGTACGTTGCTTGGATTTTTGTAGCAGCTCTGTATCATCTTCCCAGTTTTCAATCTATGGGGGTGGATATGAGGATGAATCTTTCTTTATTTCTTACAATATATGTTTCATCTGTCCTTTTCCTTATAGTGTTCCATATTATATTTCTTGGCCTCTGGTATGTTGGTCTTGTTGCTCGTGTGGCAGGAAAGAGACCAGAAATTTGGACCATTGTCCAAAATTGTGCAGTAAGTTTCTGGATATATTTGAGCTACATTTTGGTGAAATCCTCTATTGCAATGATCATCTATCTTCTTGACAGAACTCTTGCCTGATGTTGCCCCTGCCTACTCCTAATGTAGGTCATAAGCATTGCATGCTGTGTATTCTATAGTCACTGTGGTAATCGTGCTTTTCAAAGAGGCAAGTCTTTTGAGCATCGAAATTCTAGCTCAGTTTCCTTCCCATTTTGGGAAAATGAAGATGAAAACAGTTGGATATCAAAGTTTCTCCGCATGTATGAGTTGAAAGATCAAATCTGCTCATCTTGGTTTGCTCCTGTTGGTTCTGCCAGTGATTACCCTCTTTTGTCTAAGTGGGTCATTTATGGAGAGGTATGATGCTTCTTTTGCCGGTTTTTCATTTGACCTCTATCTTTCTTTCAAACATCGTGCATCATGTTTTTCATATCAGTCCACCCATGTCTTGTTCTAATTGTTCATTTTTCCAGCTAGTTTGCAGTGGATCATGTGCTGCTCCTTCGGATGAGATATCCCCCATATACTCATTATGGGCAACTTTTATCGGTCTTTATATTGCTAACTATGTTGTTGAGCGATCAACTGGGTATGTTTTTCATTTTGTATTTCAAATAAGTATCTTTTATATATATATTTTACAGTTCAAAAATATTATATGCCAGAGTTTCTTTTTCATAAACAGTATATCAATTTTGTATAGGAATGGTGCTGATGGACCAGACCTTGGCCCAGACATTCTGAGTTTCAAATCAATCTGGCCTTTGGCATGGTCCAAAATAATGAAAATGCCCTAAGTCTAGGAAACCCGATGCTTGTCCTGTTATGACCCCTTCAGCACAAGTCAACTTGTAAAAGGGTCCCTTTTTTCTTCATAACCACCTTGATCTATAATTTATGATTTATATTTGACATCACAAATATTTGTTTCATGGTGCAAAACTTGACGTTTTTGACAACCATTATTCTTTCTTTGACTTTCTAATGATGCATCATCTGCACATGACAGATGGACTCTAACTCATCCGTTATCAGTACCAGAATATCAAAGATTGAAAAAACAGATGAAACCTGATTTCTTGGATATGGTTCCTTGGTACTCAGGGTAGGTTTTAGTAACTCTGGGACACTTTGGTTTTAGATGAGAGGTTCAAAGAAGTACTTACATCATTGATGGCTGCATTTTACAGGACATCAGCTGATTTATTCAAGACAGTATTTGATCTGTTGGTATCAGTAACTCTTTTTGTGGGTCGATTTGATATGCGCATGATGCAGGTATGCTTGCAGTTGGTACAGAAAATCTGAATGAGATGTATATGTCAAATCACTCTTTAATTACCAATGAGAGTCATGGCTATCTGTCTGGAATGCTATGCTCTAATCGATTCATACTATATAACAGCTTAGCTATGGTAACATCAGAAAGCTTGTTTGTTGATTGTGTAATTTTTCCTTTTTCCCCTATTTTAAGGTTAAATATTTCGCTTTCATTTTGTTCTTTGCAATTATCAGTGTAGTGACTCAAGTGCCTTCAATAAAGTATGGTCTTCATGGTGTATTTGT
This sequence comes from Metroxylon sagu, assembly GCA_017589505.3. Classification (NCBI taxonomy): domain Eukaryota; kingdom Viridiplantae; phylum Streptophyta; class Magnoliopsida; order Arecales; family Arecaceae; genus Metroxylon; species Metroxylon sagu. Next base: position 891,314 of record JACVBY030000513.1, read on the forward strand.
TTCTCTTAACTTTATGCACTCTTCTGCAACCAGGCTGCAATGAACAAGGTTCCAGATGAAGCTAAAAGTGGTGATCTATTGTACGATCAATTTAGTGAAAGAGACAATCTCTGGTTTGACTTCATTGCAGACACTGGTGATGGTGGAAATCCATCCTATGCAGTGGCTCGTCTACTGGCCCAGCCTTCAATTCGACTTCAAATTAGTGATTCCATGCATACACTTCCACGTGGAGATTTGCTTCTTATTGGAGGAGATCTTGCGTAAGATGATCTTCTTTTTGACCTGTGATACTGCGAATAATATATATCAATGTATGCATATGCACCTCACGCACACATACACACATGCACACAAACACACACTAAATAAATTCATATGTTCATAATGGTTTATTTTGCATTAGTTTGAACTTTGAAGTTTCTATTGCATATGTTTCAGGCAATTATCTTGAATATTTGTTGATAACATTTAAGTTTCATGCTTAATATTTATTTAATATGACCAGTGGACCTTAGAAGCTGGCCATAATGGTGCACTTTCTTATATATAGGCTTATCAGAGCAAGGTGAAAGAAAAGATCATGACTGATATTTAGTTCCATCCCTGCCTTGTCAACTGCTTTTGAGTGGCAGTGTTTCAATGCTGGTTCTGTTAGCATGAAGGAACTACTGTTGAAACTGTAGAGAACAGTTGTGTGGGGGTGGGGGGGCTGGAGGTGGGAGCGTATTGCACTTTCCTGCTTACTTTCTTTTGCCCCCTTGTATATGAGAAATCTCACATGATCAGAGAATGCTCTCTTTACTGTCATACACAAGTATTATTTGACAGCTATATTTTGGTAGGATTCTAAGAGATGACAACTTTACAAAGGATTATTTGATTGTGGAGGGAAAGTGCATTATATTACAAATTGGAAAACTTTTCACTTGATCCCTTAACTTAGGGTCTTTACTGTTGATGCGTTACATTATAAATTACTTCTGCTATGCTAAACTAGAAGATGAATGATTAACTAGTTGCTCAGAAGATCTGAAGTTGAGGCTCGTGCCAATTTTCCCATTCTTTGTGGGAGGTGTAGAGAAGGATTAGCTAGATTATTTTGACAATTTTGAGCCTGGTTCTTATGTGAATGAATGCACCATCTGGTGACTCCTTGGAATAAGGTTTCTGATGTGCAGGGCATAGATTGTGATGAAATTTCTATTTCCTTTTATTTTCTACCTTTACAGAAGTATTCTTCATTGTCCAAGAAGGCATGGTCTTCTACCACCTGACGACATACAGAAAATAAATAGATATCTACATGTAATGTTTTTTAATGTGGAACAATACTACATTAGATCCTTCTTTTCTTCATTTGATTCGATATGTATTTCTGGTTGCATTTCTTGTTTTTGAAGCGTGAATCAGAAGAAAAAGGCGAATTGACAACTGTGAATTATGCCTGTCTTGCTTTTGATGCATGAATGCTTAAGAAAAAAGTGAAATAGCAAACGTGGTTTTCTTTGAACATGAGACACTACACTACATGATTGTTGATATTGTTCATTTGAAAACTGTTCTATTTTATAGTGAATTCCGAATTGTGGCACAGGTACCCTAATCCTTCTGCATTTACATACGAGAGGCGCTTTTTCTGTCCATTTGATTATGCGCTGCAGCCTCCACCTTGGTATAATGCTCAACATATAACAGTAGACAAGCCAGATGTTTCTTGTGGAGTGCCAGAACTGAAACAGTATGATGGCCCACAGTGTTTCATAATTCCTGGAAATCATGGTAAATTTCAGATATAAAGCTGCATAGATTATGTACAAAATATGTACATCCACACACCCACATGCAAATTTCTTGCTGCATGAACCATGGCACTCTAGGTTTGTTTTTCAAGAGAGTTTTGTGATATTTAGTTTCTTTAAGGCTTTCTTTGGTGAGGTTGTCAAGGGCCAATATTGATTTTTTAGTATAGGCTAATATTTCATTATTCACAGATTGGTTTGATGGTCTGCATACTTTTATGAGGTACATATGCCATAAGAGCTGGTTGGGTGGGTGGTTTTTGCCTCAGAAGAAGAGTTACTTTGCTTTGCAACTTCCGCAGGGATGGTGGATATTTGGTCTTGATCTGGCTCTTCATGGTGACATAGATGTATACCAATTCAAATTTTTTGCAGAGCTATGTCAATACAAGGTGTATTTTGCTACCTTAGCTCACCCACATCATTTGTTTCTGTTATTGATGTTGCACCTTCTATTAAGAGTCACCTTCTGTGCAGTAAATGCAGAAAGTGGCTGAAATCTTCTAGGTTCATATACAACCCTTGTTGTCTTCTTCATGAGTCTTTTTGAAATTAGAGAATTTACTATTTATATGAGTGGTATGTACCTCTCAAAATTATAGGCTAACAACAGTTAATTAGTTTCCTAAAGTTTAGCAGACATATGTCAACTGTTGGAGTCGTCACCTACTCAGTTGACATCATTTGCAGAAGGGCTGCAGCATCTGACCCTGTGCTATCTGGGTTGCACATCACCCATTCTTGTTTTTCACATTTATACAAATATTATAGTCTTATTTGTGAAATTTTTAAGCAAAAAGTTACCATCTTTAATTGAAATGTTTTACCTTATATAATACATGTGTTTGCCAGGTTCAGTTTTTCTGATGATAAATATCATGCCTGAAAATACCCCATCCATAAAGAATTAAATTTCTCTGATTTAGTTTGAACTGATAACGTCAAAGGGCTGTTGTAAAACCATTTATTTTTTTCCCCTGTCATATGGTTAAAATTTTGCTAAGCTTCTAAGATGGTAAAAATCTTGCAGATTGGTGAAAATGACAATGTCATTGTTATGACACATGAACCAAATTGGCTTCTTGATTGGTACTGGAATGAAATCACTGGGAAAAATGTCTCTCACCTAATATGCGATCACCTGAAGGGAAGATGTAGACTCCGCATGGCTGGAGACTTGCATCACTATATGCGCCATTCTGCTGTTCCATCAGACAAGCCTGTTTATGCACAACACCTACTTGTCAATGGTTGTGGTGGGGCCTTTTTGCATCCTACTCATGTCTTTAGAAATTTCAGCAGATTTTGTGGAACAACTTATGAGAGCAAGGCTACTTACCCTTCTTATGATGATTCGAGCAGGGTAAGTTAGATTATTCTTTTCTTTTTCCAAGTCATCCACATAGGTGCAATATGTCTTATTAATTGCAATTTTTATGGCTATCTACCCATATCAAATTGTTGTCTCTCGGTTCATATCATTCTCTTCTTCATGTTTCCTTTTTATTCTTCTTAAAATGCAGCAACTGATGTATTTCCAAAAATTGTTGTTTTAGATCGCATTGGGTAACATTTTAAAGTTCCGCAAGAAGAATTGGCAGTTTGATATTATTGGTGGTGTCATCTACTTTATATTGGTCTTTTCTATGTTCCCCCAGGTGATGTATATTTATTTATATTTATTTTAGTAAATTGTTATTCCTGTTAGACCGGTTGTAAGTTTCTAAGCTGTTTTGCTTAAACTGTAGGACATGTAGTACATTATTATATATTCTGAAAGTTTCTTTTCAAGTAAAGTAACTTGGCATCTATGTCTTGTTTGAATGCTTGGAGTGATCTGTGTAGTTTAACATTATTTTTTCAATTTTGCACCTTTCTTAATAAGATAATAAGAAGCAAGCTCCTGTGGCTGCTCTTTAAACTGCCAGTTCAAACTTTCAAGGTGCGCTTAAAGAAAAGGAATCAATATTTATTCTCTGGTGGCATGTGCTTATGAATACTGGTATAAAGTATATATGTTCCTGAGTCAAAATAGCCTAAGCCGCATATTTTAGATTAAGATTTCTGTTGACAAAGCGCTGCAGGACACTTTTTCATATAATGCTTAAGTTGCTTCATTGTAATTTCATCTTTAGATACTAGCTTGTTTCGAGTTCTGATTATCTTGTAATCTTTCCTATTAAGTGGGTTTGGATGATGCAAGTAGATATGCAATTTTAACATTATAAGCAGAATATTTTTGTTCAGGGCAAAGCCTATTTGTTAATCATTTCTTCTTGCCTACTATTCAATGTAAAGAGCTGCTAAAACTTGTATTTTCTCCAATGTGTTTAATTAGTTGAGCAAGGCTGTGGTGATGCAAAGGTAATAAGAACATGTATTTAAGTATTATTTGAGAAGGCTATGATGATGTGTTAAATGGATCTGAGCAAAACTCTATGGTAAACCTGAAACAATCATTTTTTTTCCCCAACATAAAGTAGCTTGGTGTTAAAGAATATATGATAAATAATATTTTGACGACTGTGCTTATATCCATGTAAATTTCAGAGAAGGTTAAAGTTTTCCTGAATGTTGAAACCACAGCTGGGTATCGTAATTTCTGATAGATCATTCTGATGGCATCTGCCAGGAATGATCAATGTTAACAAATCAACTGACCTCCAAAACTTAAGTTGATGGGGAAAGGGTCAACAATGTATATCGAGCTTGACGCTCACTTCGCATGCGGCTTGGATGATGCATGTGGAGGGACCACAGTAACCGAAATGAGCCAAGATAATAAATAGAAAGACTGGAACGAGTCAATATTAATAACTGGGTTAATTAAATAAATAATTGGCATGTAGGGAATTTAAACTCACGACCTCTGCTAAATGTGAACTTTGATACTACGCTTACCAATTGACTCCAAAAGTTTAAGTAGATAGGAAAGAGTCAATAATATATATCAAGCTTAACAATAGAGTTGGGATTTAGTGTTTGTTTACTAGGCAAAGTATTAGAAGTAGTAAAGATTCAGTGCCAAATGTAGAATTTTGAGGGATGATGAGGATTCATGTTAAAATTCTGGGGATATATGATTGTGCCATGAGATGCTCCTGATAAAAAGCCATGTCATTGGTCATTATGAAATCAGGTCATTTTAAAACCAAATTTATCTGCCTATGTTGAAAGTATGTGGATAATGGACATCTTAAGAGTGATTATAAATTTGCCTATAAGCTTTTCAAGTCCAAGTGGTTGTTTGCAAGGAAATTCATTATCTTTTGTAAATAAAGGATTAAACAAGCATAATTTAGATATTTATATTAAAACCAATATATATAGTTACTTGTAAACATGTTATGGTTTAGCATGTGGTTTGTTGCATTTACATCCACCTACCCTCCCATGAACACTACCACCAGCTACCATGTTATTAGCATAGCCAAAAAGATTATCCCATCTATCTTGATTCATGGCACTGACCATGCTATTGGACATCTATGGTTATCCTTGACATTTCTGATTTATGAAACAATAATATTTCTTCCAGTGGAAAGCAAAAGATCTCTCTTGCACTTAAGTTATGCATTAGAAAGGTACACATTATAGCCTTGTTTTTTTTTTTTTGGCCTTGTTTGCCTTATGCATGGCTAGATTTTCTTTAGAGTTTATGTTCTTATTAGAATCAAGGGTCTTTTTTGGATATTGATGGGAAAGTTATGAGAAGTTATATGTAGTTGCAATCTATGGTTAGGCTTTTTCTATTTTGTAAAATTCAAGTCCAGAGCATTGTTCCTTGGGGAATATGTAACATATGCTTCCAAGATTGTATGAATTCCTCCATTCATGTCCAGTTAATGGAAGTTGTCCACTAGAGCATGCATGCATTACCTTATATAGGAATCAAGATGGATGGCCAAGCAAAGATGGCAGCATACATTTTGAACTGCTATAAATTTTGTTGGATATATTTGATGTTTAAGAACTATGCTGTTTGTAGTCTTTGAAGTCAGCCAAGTATTCACCCACATTCCCAAATGGAAGTTTGGTTTAAGTTAATAGATGGTTTGTTAAGTTGGTGTTGAACCATGTCCTCCAAGTTAAACATTATTACTGTACATTACTTTATAAAGAAGTTGTGGAGATTCTTCAAAATTCTAGAAGCCTTTGGTGATATCTATTATACCTGGTTGAAATATTTTCATTGTAAAAACCTAATGGAAATTTGATCAAGGTATATAAGCTATTTTCATTTCAATACCAGCAATTGAATTTAAATTAGCTAATGAAAAGGTGCTTTCTTTCCAGGAATAACTTTCTGATGTTCCATTTTGCAGTGTAACCTTGCCCACATATTGCACAAGGATTCTTGGTCTGGCCGCTTAAAATCCTTCTTTAATACCATGTGGAGTGCTTTTATTTACATGCTGGAAAGCTCATATGTGTCTTCAGTAGGAAGTCTAGTATTGATAATGGCATCATATTCATTTGTTCCTTCAAAATTGTCAAAAAAGAAGCGTGCTATTATAGGGGTTCTTCATGTTCTTGTGCATTTGACTGCAGCGCTTATTCTAATGTTGCTGTTAGAGTTGGGCATTGAGATATGTATTCGCAATCATCTTCTAGCAACTTCAGGTAAATTTTGCTTCTCGATTAAATTTATGCAAGATTGACGCACACTGACATGCACTCCATGATTCTTGATTAGCCTATTTCACATGCTACTTTTTACAGCTTATTATCAAATGGATGAATGATAAAATTCAAGATAACTTTGATAAAGTGCAAGGTAACTTCTTGCGTTAGGTGTAGAAAATTTATGAAGAGGCCACACATGGTTCATTTTGGCATATTATGAGCATTTGCTCCTTTTGATGTTCTGGATATTAACCAGAGGATATTCTCCTTTTATGATACAAGCGGTGCTTTGATTGCAACTATGGTCTTCCCTCAAAAAAAGAAAAGATATCAATTATGGAGTATTTTGATGGTAAAAACTCCATAATGTAGTTTCCAGCAGTTGTCCAGAAAAGGACTACCATTGTGACATACAAAACCCTGTAAATAGCAATTATTCAGTTGTCCAATATTACTATATGTTAAAAAGAAGCTCGATGACTATGAACCTGTCGATGACCATTAGTAATTCTTTGCTATCTTTTGAGTCAAAAGAATGAAAGAAGTCGGAAATGTCTCTATGAATTTACAATTAATTGACTTTTCAAATAATCCAACTTTTGATGCTCACCTTCTAATCTGATATATTCATTCTATTAGTTCTTTAATGGATACCTAAAAGAACACATAATTAATTGACTTGTACCATTTAATTACTATGATTATTTGAAGTCTGAATAGTTCAGAGGAGTGATAACCAAGTCCTGATAAAGGGTCCTTTTTGCATTATTTGAGTCTATACAAACTGACCTGGTATTATAGGCCCACATTGGAAAAATTGTGCATTTTCTGAATGATCAGCATTCATATTTCAAGAGACTAATACTTTGGCCAGAAGCAGAGGCTGTGAGAGGGAAATAACAGCCAGCCTCACAGTTTAACTTTTTGATCCTTTGGTCAGAAGAAGAGGCTATGTCTGAGGTAATCCATTTGGAACCCCCAAGCTGATGCCTATGAAGTGGAAATAAACAAGAATACAAGGCAATCTAGCAACTTGTGCAATGCATGATGTTTTGAGCATAGGTTAATCATGATATTATTACGCATCTCAGGAATCTTTTGCAAATTCATTCATGCATATGATTTGTGAGATAAGCTGATGTATGGTAGCTACCATATTCTTATCTGTTTTGTTGAAAAGCATCATGTACTATATATATTCTTCCTAAATTTGATGGGCATATGAGACTGCATTACTTGTGATCTTTTGCCTGGCTTCAAAAATCTGTGTTGGATACATGTATAAGTCAGATACATATTAGATGCTTGATACTTATGAAGTTCTATAGTTGCCACTTTAAAGGAATGGCAGAGGGTTGAACTCTTCTGGCAATGAGTTTGACCATAAGTAGTTATCGTTTTTAGTGATTGGCTGAGGATGTAGGTATTGAAATAACTTTGCAAAATATTATTTTACTCGTATCCTTAAGTTAATTAGGAAGTTTGAATGAGAAAGATGTATATTGAATGAGCTTAACAAACAATATATTCTTTTAATATTTTAAAAAACGTTGTTCAAAGATTTAATTTATCGTACAAATGCCTGCATTTCTTTTGTTCCCTTTCGCTGAGTGAGACACTGGAATATGTGTCCAAACCCTATTCTTGTATTTGTGTCCATGCAACATTGATATACGATGATAGCAAATTGTTGATTGTGGTTTGACTTATTTTAATTACCAGGATTTATCTAATCCCTTAAATAGCTTTATCAGGTCAAAGAAGAATCTGACTTATTGGAACAATGAAATATTGATTGGTTGAGATGGAATTTCTAGAGTTTTAAACTTGGTAGCAAATGGAATGGAATAGCATGAAACATTTTTCTTCCTTGATGTCACCATATAGAGCGCATAAAGTGCTGTCAAATTTTACCAAGAATATGCTATGCCAACAAATGCTCTAAAGAATCTTACGTTTTGTAGCTTCCAGTAACCTAGTTAGAAAGGACATTTTGTTTTAATTTTTTTGTGCTCTTTATTCATAAATTAGTAGAATTATAATTGATCTAGAAATCAAAAAATGATAAAAGGGAAACATCAGAAGAAGATCGATGTCTTTCAAATCAACTATTATAATAAGAACTCTTGGGGTGCATATCCACCACTGTGGGTCCCATAAGTAATGTACTCCACTTTTGCTATATTTTCCAAACTACCACTCTTTCAATGCACCTCTTTATCAGGAAGCACACTCTGCCTCCTCCCCCATGCAACATTTTCTTCCCCCTCTTTTATCCTTCAGTCCACATATTTGGCGTGAGCCAGGCACTAGTGAGTATAAAGCACACAATCGGATGAGCGATCCCATCGAGGCTTTTTGAAACCATCTGTTGCTTCATTCATCTTTGATTTGTCCATATTTTGGGGTGGAAGTGTATCTTTATCAGTCCAAACATAGCGAACATGGTATGCTTGGATATTTAAAATCTTTTAAGTCCTGATATTTTCAGACAGTTGGATGCAAGACATGTCATGACACTCGATACATGGAGTGTTGTGCTTATTAGCCAGCAGTATTGGCACATGAAGTGGATGTTGGGATGTTTTGTCTAGGGTTGCTCTAGTCCATGCGATGGCACTCTCAAATCTCAACATTTCAAGTACTAAAACATATAATGTGTCCTGACACCCTTGTTGAAGGGCCATACCTTTCTAACGTAACAAAGAAGGAACATGAAAACTCCATATATTTGGTTATTTTATATTAATATTTGGATGGAATCTTCCATTTTTGGGGGCATATTTGGAGGTTTTGATGCAAAGCATATTGAGATAATTGGGTTTTTGACATTTACCAAGCTTCTAGGTAGACACTGCAGGAAGTATATGCTTGTAATCTGGTGCTTCATTATTACAACTTGACTAGTAAATTGGTCTTCACAATTACTCTGCTCTCTTCACATAATGCATTTTTCTATTGATGTGTTATTCTTGACTTATATACTTTCTAACTATTAATGTATTATTCTTCTGTCATGTTTATCCATGTTGTTCTTGTAATTTTCAAATACTTAAAACATCTATCATATTAGGTTACCATACACTCTACGAATGGTATCGGTCTATGGAAAGTGAGCACTTCCCAGATCCAACTGGACTCCGGGCTCGCATGGAACAATGGACATTTGGACTCTACCCTGCATGCATAAAGTACCTTATGTCTGCCTTTGATGTTCCAGAGGTGTTTCTTCTTCTTCTTCTTCTTCCATGCATCAGACGTTTCTTCCCTTTTTTTTCCTCTGTAAAAAGCTTCGGGTTTTACAGGTCATGGCTGTTGCTAGAAGTAGCATCTGCAAGAAAGGAATGGAATCTCTTTCTCGGAGCAGTGCTATCATCTACTATGGTTCTGTATTCCTTTATTTCTGGGTTTTCTCAACTCCTGTTGTATCTTTGATTTTTGGGAGCTATCTCTATATATGCATCAACTGGTTTCACATACACTTTGATGAAGCCTTCTCTTCACTCCGCATTGCAAATTACAAAGCATTTACTCGTTTTCATATCACTATGAATGGTGATCTTGAAGTCTTCACCCTTGCAGTCGATAAGGTTAGTCTGGCTTAAGAATTTAAAAATAAAATATATAAAATCAAAAGACTTGAATCATCTATTTTGACATGCCATGATTATAAACTGGATTATCTCTGAGAAACAAATATCTTTCTAATGTTTTGGGAGATTTTGAAAATTGTAAGATAATGAATGTGTAGTTGTACTGCACATGCAGATACTACTTAGTGAACACAAATGACAAGCATTACTTGGTGCCATGTGGCTCTGATAGATTTGCTCCATGCACCTTCACCAAGCAATTCCCTTGGTGTTAAAGCTATTTATTTCTTTGTAGCAAAGATTCGTTGCTTCCCAAAAGACTGAAAACAAAAGCAAAAAATAGCAAAAGTTTGATGCAAATTCTGTCTTCAGTATCAATCTCTGTGTATTTTGCTAATTAGTAGAGAAACAAAAAATATAAAAACAACAGAAATGCCAGAGGTCTTAAGTTTAACCAGATTCTCTTGCACAGAACTGGAGGAAACCAATACAATTGCCATCAACAATGACCTCTCTTGTCAGTTATTATCTTTTTTTCTCTTTGGCTTAGTGCAGCATGATTGAGTCATCCCAAAATTTAGATTCAGTTAACATGGTTTCACAGTGAGTGGTTTGAACCAAGATTCTTTGATGATGTTTATGATGAGCAGGTTCCTAAGAAGTGGAAGTTGGATCCTGAATGGGATGCAGAACCAAAACAGCCTCAGCAGCTGAGCCATCACAGGAGGTTCCCTAGCAAGTGGAAGGCTGCTTCTGGTCCTGACCCTGTCAACTCGGTGCGGATTGTTGATCATTTTGTGATTCAAAGAAGTCCTACGGATCCAAGTCTGGGAGCCAGTGGTTGATCTATTAGATTAGACTACATTGGTTATTCGTTGATTGCTCGGTTCTGTCCCTTTGGAATCTCTGCAGTAGTTTACCTAACTCATCATCCAGAAATAGATAGAAGGGAAATAGGAATTTAATAAAAGCGAAGCTTTCCCACTTTCATATTTTGACCTATGGAGTTTGGATTCATTACTAGCTTGGCAGACTTCTAGGATTCATCCTAACGAACAGCATTACAAGCTTTTAAGGGCCTTCTTTTTGCCATTCTCTTTTTGGTTGGCCGATGGTGCCATGGACATGGGATGTTGCCACTGGTCGGGCTGGTTGATGCCGCTGGTCTCAATTCTTCTTTTGTAAATATATTTTTGCTCTTGATAACTATGTTCATGTATGCTTTCTAGCAAATAATTGATACGAAGGAAGAGCACATAACTAAGAGGTTATGAATGTTGGGCGCGACTAATGAGATCGCAATCTCAGAGTATACATCTTCTTGATGAGAATGATAAATTAATTGCTAACCCTTAATCTGATTCTCATTTAACAATTGAGGCTTAAATGTCTTTAATTTTGAAAAATGCTTTAAGATTTTTTTATGAAAACCTCCCTTGTATTTCATCAGTTGTGACTCACGCCAGTGCCACGTAATGGTTGGGTTTTTTTTTCCCTCTCGACTCCACTAGCATCCTAGCTTATAATTTTAAATTTAATTTTTTAGCTAATTTTTTAATCTGAGCTCTAAAACCAAAAAGAATGAAGAAAGAAAACTCTATGACTGATTTCAATACATTGGGATTTGAGATTTTGTTGCCATCGTTTTTTTTTGGAATCATTGTTTTTATGTTTTTACAATAGAAAATAACTGTTTGACCAATAATCTTGATAAATAAAGAAGAGAAAAATTAACAACCTTCATGGTGATATAGTGATATTGTAGGCATGCTAAGAAAAGAAGAGAGATTAACGAGTAAGCTTTTTACTAAGGTCCTTAAAGAAAAATCAGAGTTCAATCCCACCGTCCAATATTCTACTATTGTAAAAAAAAAAATTTTTTTACTAAAGAAGTACGATCATATGAGGCAAAATGAAACGGTGGAGATTACTGGGGACATCAGTGTTGGGTCGATGGGAGGTTGGACCATGCACTGCTTTGCCCATGAGTCCGCCCGCCAACAGGTTTCCTTCGCGAAAGGCGCGCTGGTGGGAGCCTTCGACAAGGACAGGCATCGAGAAGCAAAGCGTTCGTAGGCTGGTGTTCCACTGTAGCACTTTTGATCCATCTAGTGTCGCTTCCTGGGTCGCCTTCCAAGAGATCCTTCTTATGCTGCCATCCATGAGTGCCGTCCACGGCTCTCGTGATTTTTGATGGTGAAACCACCCTCAGCACCATTTTTTAATCACAGATCGAGCAAAGAATTAATACATCCTTCAGTCTAATCCTTATGGCCGCATTATTTCCCTGGCAAAGAATATTATAATGGTTCCACGAAATAGGCCAGGATAAAATTTGGCTGATAATGTCCAGGGAGAAGACAAGATCCAGCATGTCTATATTCCGTTCCTAATTAAGTAAATAGATCACATGCATTCAAATCAACAGTTAAGGTATCGACAACATGAGGAACAAGCCAGCAAGTCCAAGGGGTGCTTGAAATCCAAGGTGAAAGGAAAGGCACAAATTTGCTTGCCAGAACCTAAACAAAATTTTGATGTAAAGTCCAAAGCGTAGAACTTCTAGTTTAAAATATGCTAATGAATATCAATGATCTCTTATTATATTTAATAAGAGATTGTGTCTCAGATTCTACCTAATATCAATCAAGATTCTTAGAAGCTATTTGAAGCGAGAAGGATCAGATTTTCATGATTACCTTTTATTATTGATAATCAAAAATTAATATTCTTTTTTCTATTACACTTTTATTCTTAAAATTAAGAATAAATAAGATATCTCGGTCCATCATTAGGCTAAGAATTAACTTGGCCAAATTAGTTAGTGAATTAAATGAAGGCTTGATGTGATGATTTACATGATAAAAATAATAAGAAGTCAAAGATTTCTTAGCAAACTGTGGACACCTATGTGAGAAAGCGATTGTCTAATAGTCAAAAAGCCTGCCAATTAAAAGATATCTCATAACTTGAAATCAACATCTAGCAATGGGAAGCTTATGGTTGCAAAATCCTCTACTCTCATTTTCAATGGAAGACTTTAACCTCATCCTGCTGCCAATCAAAAGTTGGACAAATTAAACGGGTTTCATCATGCACTTAAAGCTGACAGAATACGGCTGATTCAGCGACGGTCATTAATTGGCTTAACCGGGTTCCATCTACAGTTGCAGGTCCTCATCCTCTCTAGATGGATGAATGGTGGTTGACAAAAAAAAGGTTTACTTCCTCTCAAGCTAGTCACATCCAAATGACCTGTAGGTTGGGTAGCCAATTATGCGGCCAATCATGGCATTTCAATACTATGGACCATTGCCTTACCCAAAGCTTTGAGAGACATTTTGTTGGACTTTTTGAGTACGCTCATACTCAAGTAAGAGCAATCTGAGTACTTGAATTCACCCAAAAAAAAAAAAAAAAAAAAGTTTGATAAATTAGGATCCTACTTATGAAGAGACATGGCTGACAAAAATTTGAAAATAAAGATATGATGATCAAAAAATGATAATTAGTTAATAAAAAAAATATCTTGAGATGAATATTTGAAGGTTCATAATGGCATATTTTTGTAAACAAAGAAAGTTATTTAGTAAAGGTATCGTCAAAATAATTTTGTCATAGGGGAGAAATATTTTATGCCGAGCTGTTGACACACTTTTATAATTTTTAAGATATAAATATTTTAAAAATATAGAATGATATTTAGTAGGATATTAAAAGAACATTTAAAAACTTCAAGTATTGTAAAGATACAATGGGATGGGAGTATTGGAGAATAATGAAAAATTTTATATACATATTTTTATACGTACGTAGTATTTTTAGGATTTGGAATTTGAGGAGAAATTGTTCATGGTTTGCGTTGAGTTCGATCCGTAGGAACCTCTGAAACGGTCACGTTGCACGTGTCTACCACGTGGTTCCGACAAATGGTACCGCGCTTGGTTGGGTTCTCTTTTTGAGTACGGGCTCACACTGCTCTTTATTCTCGAAGCTTCCTGTCTCCTCCTTTCCCTTTCGCCTCCACCTTCATCGTTCGATGACCTCCTTTATCCGATTTCAATCCAAAAATATATCTTGAAGGAAAAATTTAAGAAATTTTGGTGGCATCGACGTATATAGGACGAGCGAGGTAAGAAACTCCTCTCCTCTAATTTTTATATGCAAGAGCGATGCGAAATTTCTCCCATATTTCTCTCATCCTGCAAGATGAGATTTCTCCCATGCTTGTCTCATGCTGCAAAGCTATTCGTTTTTTTCGTGAAAGATCCGTATTTTTGAAATTATTTGATGATTATATTCGAATTTATGTTTTGACAGGTGTTTTTTTTTTTTTAAAAAAAAATCTCTGACGCCCTCTTTGAATTTTCGACCGATAACTCCATCCAATGAACTTGATCCACTCGACTCTTAGGAACACAAATCTTAGCCAGTTATTGTCTTTTCTGGCTTTATTACTGTTTTGATATGTATTAAGCTTCAAAAGTTTGAATTTTTAAGTGATCGATTGGTTTTATTGGTTTCAATTGGTGAGAACTTTTACTATTGTGCTTTGGATATTTCTACATATGTGCTCTAAATAACGGATCATCATTTTGGGCATTAACTGATGCTATTAGTGTAGTTTTTCCATCAGAACTTTGTGTTTCAGCATCAGAAATATGTCTTTGTGGTGCATGCATTGAGACACCGCTGAGTAGGGATCATCAAAATCTGGCCTCTGGTTGCCGAATTTCTTGAGAACAAGAGGGAAGATGTCTAGTGGAGAAGTGCGGAAGGTGTCTCGTCAAGATATACAACTTGTAAGAAAGTTTTGACACCTTCCCTGATATACATACACACATATGCATACTCACACATATATATATATTATAGCTTTTTTTTTTTTGTTTCCTCTTTGTAATACTAACAGATATATTATAGTAGTTTTTTTTTTTTCCCGTAATACTTTAAGCTTGTTCACTCTTTTGTTTCTTTCTTTCTTTCTTTTCTGGTTGTTGTTGTTGCTTGCAAGCTACTTTTTCCTTCTCCATGGTGTGCTGGATTGTGGTATGCATCCTGTCTGAATTTATTTTCTTTTGGGTATCTTGTTGTGAAACTACTATTGCTATATTTGTTGTTGTTGTTGTCATTATTATCACAGTAAAATTTGAGTTTGATTTTTCATCATGAGATTGATTGTTCATATAGGGGACTGCTAAAATTGTTATGAATGATTTGTAAAAACTAATTTATCATAGACTAATGTTTCATTTCCAATTAAGAGTTTATCATTGAGTATGCACAACTATCGAACTTCTTTTTCAGGAGTACGTGCTATAACTTAGTTGACCTTAGTTGATCAAACATAGTACAAGAAAGGGTACTTGTCTTAAAATCTGAGATCAGGTTATTTGTTTGTACTGGTTTAAGATCTGGAAGGAATTAAAGTAAATCAAAAGATAACCATTTTCCTCCTTATGGTCAATTCAGTTTGGACAATTTATCTGCAGTATTATAATATACATAAAAATTTCCATGTAGAAGCCCAACTTGTTTGCATGGCTCTGCCAGATTATTTTCTAGTATTTAAAATCAATGAGCTAGAGTGCATGGGATGACCTATCCTTGTATATTGATATTGTTACTATCTGATTATATGGAACAAGACAACTTTACCTGCAAAAACTTACTCTTTTTCTGGCTAACCTTTGCACTAGATAGTTTTTTCTTAAACATTCTTAATGTTTCAAAACATTAAGGGCCTGTTTTGGAGCTTCTCACACAATCTGAAAGGATAGCCCAGGAACAGAACATGGGGGGTGGGGAGGGAGGAATCAGGAGAGTGGGATAGGAAGAGCCTGGTGGTCATCTGGCCTGCTTCCAGTGGAATTTAAGGAAAAGACGTTGGGAAGTCAATTTTTAATCCTGCTGGGAGCAGGGCACTGGCCTCTGTGTTCTCACTTCTGCCATCTAAGGCTCCCTCCCTCCCTCACTTCACATGCGTTCCAATCCCGGCCTATCCTGTTAGGTTTTAGCCAAACAGGCTGTAAGTTACCAATACTTTGTTGTTAGTGATTACCTTGCCCAAATCCGTGGTGATAGACAGAGAGCTTATACTTTTGCTACTCCTGAACCCTATCTTATCTCAGTTCTTGTGGTGCATGAATGCCATGGCCCATGATCGAGTTGCTTAATCATGCATTTACTTATCACCACTTGTCATATCTAGTTAACCATCTTCCTTTTCACCATGTGAATTTATTTGTGACTCCTGAAATACCTTATTTACTAATATGCCTATTTATTTCTGGTTTGTTCTTTCATTTTTCCAATTTCTCCTAGTCAAATAATTATTTAACTAACTTTAGTTCTCTGTTTGAACACTATCTTATTTTTTTTTAATTCACTGGTTAGGGATTGTGTTTACATTGATTACAGCAAGTTATGTTGACATAACTTTCGCTGTCTGTAATGTGCTTAGTTAATCACTGTAGCTAGTTTCACTAAAAAGGTGTCTAAGAAAAAAACTTTCATTTCACTCTGACATAGGGAAAAAAGAAACAACTTTCGGTCCCTTAAATATTTTTTCTTATGTTTCTTATTTTTGGTTTCAGGTTCAAAATCTTATTGAGCGTTGTCTTCAGCTCTATATGAATCAAAAAGAAGTAGTGGACACACTCTCTTTCCAGGCAAAAATAGAGCCTAGTTTCACAGAACTTGGTAATTACATGCCAAATCATCTTTGTGCTGTAGGGATTTATTTTGTGGATTGTAAGAAAAAAAGATTGCTAGACCTAAATTAGGACAAGTTAGATGCTTCTTTTTGTCATATATTTATCTGTGGTCCATATGGCTTACAGGGTTCACAAAGAGAGTGAATGTTGAGTTGTTCGAACTTCCCTTTAAATAGATGAAGTTGTTGCGCTTGAGTTTTGCAAGTCTTTTGTTTTCTGATTGTTATTAATCATATATTGGAAATGATGTAGTATATAGTGGAAATAGCGATGATGTTGTATGACCATAGTCCCTGCAAAAAGTTGAAGGTGCAGCCATGCTATGGATGAAGCCACATACATGCTTCATTAAACAATAGGAAAGAAGCACGACTACATCTTATGAGGAGAACAGTTAAAATGCTTCATCGTAACAGAATATTGCCTATAAATCCATTGTTCGACTGGAGTCAATAACGAAGAACATTCTTGTCTTATGATTTTTCAAGTTCTAAAGTATAGACAAGATTTGCCATCAAAGAGCTTTCTTTCGAGTACAAAGTAGCTCCACGATGTATTCATTGTCAGAAATTTGATGAGTGACTCATTGGAATGTTAATTGATGTGTTGTGGACTCGAATGTTTGAATTGAATGTTAATTTCCTGCTCATAGTCATATTGCTGTGAATTTTGCTTGCTATTTAGGATCTCATTTGTTAATTATATTTAAATATGTGTACCTGCATAGATTTGGTTATGTTCAAATTAGAGGTTGACATTACTCTAACATTTAGATGAGTCTGCTTTGATAATTATAGATATCTGTCTGTAATGAAATTATCAGTGTGCTTGAGTCTGGCCATTTGGTTTCTTCTTATGAGCACCATTGAATCTTGCCTACCTTTGAGAGCATTCTTGGGTTGCTATGTATGTGTTATACATTTTCCACCACTCTGACCACGTTTGCCCCGCCATCTCCAAACCTGTCTTCCCCCTTTGCCCTCCCCAGTTTAAATCCATCCAATCCTGCCTCTGCATTGTTGCAGTCAACACCATCATTTCTGGACCACCAGACAAATCCTATGGTGTGAAGATTGCTATTGCTCACTTGGTTCCCCTGCTCGAATGGCTCTCTCGGAAGGACCTCAAGAGGAATAACCTCAAGAGAAAGAACCTAAAGAGTCACGTATGAAAGAGGGGCTTGGTCCCTGAATGCCTTGCCTGTCCTGATACGATTCACCATTGTTCATTTGATTTGGTCAAAATAAAGCATAAATAACCTTGAGCCCCCCTTCCTTAATCCATTACATAATGGAAACTTGTATTGCTCTCATGCATCTTCCAATGAAAGATGCTTACCTTGCTGGTACGGACGATACATGGCCTGTGGGCCACAGAGTGGAAACAGGTGAAGCCTATTATTCACTTTTAAATGCAAATAGCACCAAGGTGGACTGCTTCCTATCCTGCTGTGTTATCATTTCAGTCGGATTGAAATAGGTCACACAAATTATGTCCTACAACTGCATCATCTAATTATGAAAATGATCATTTAGATGTAATATAGTTGTGGGGCTGTTATTTTGACATCTATAGCATACTTACATGTGCAATGCATGGCAGGACCAACAAAAGAAAAAAAGGAAGAATTTATGGGCAAAAGTTGTATAAAATTGTTGCAGATATTAGTCGATGGTTATGCAATTAAAATTACTAATCATAATTATGATGTATGATGAATATGTATCTTATTAATTTATTGATTAAAAAAATGTATTGTTGATTTCTTTATATCTGTAAGAAGGATGTATTCAACAAATCCTTGCATCAGTATCATATCTAATGAAGTGTGACAAAGTTAAACAGGAGTTAAAGTCACAGCAAAATGAAAGTGTTGGAGTTGATAATAAATTTGTTGCTTAGTACGTTAGAGCAGTATATTTGGCAGGCATGAGTTTAACATATTCAATGCAAATATAATAATGCATTGTAAATAGCATAAATAGGCCCATGGTACTTCAAATGCCTAATTTTATGTTTTAAAGTTGTTAAAATTGGATATAAACTAAAAGGAAGAAGAAATATGGCTGTTCCATTTTTTTTAGATATCTCTTGCACACACTACACATTTCTTGTTTTCTCTTATGATATGAAAAGATTTCCATCATTTTCATGTGAGGGCAATTGCAAGCACTAACCTAGGAGTACGATACTAGTAAAAAAGAAATGGTATGATGGAGAGGTAGGCATGAGCCCTTGGGCATGGATTAGAGGGAGTTGAAGTGAGAGGAGGGTTAAATAGTTGATTTTTCTTTAAAAAATTGAATTGGAGCTGAGGACACGAATGTGAGAGAGGGATGCTGGTTAAGGGGTTAAATTAGCTTGATGTTTTGAGATGAATTGTAGGTAAAGATGACTGGGTCATGTATGTAGGGTAGTAGGGTCATATGATCCCATCCAATCTTATATATTTGTAGGAAGGCCAGTTCTTATGCACTATAAATTATTTTTATATATTGAACCATATATGACAAGGATGAAAAGAAATTTTGGTTTGAAGCTTCTATATTTTATGTCTTAATTCACATGATGTTTCAGCTAGGGATTGGAAAGCTATACATTAGTCAATTTTGATGATGCTCTGCCATGTTAGTGCATAAAGCACACACCTAAACCATCATTCTTGGGCAAGGTATTTATCTGTGGAAGCAAAGATTGATCACAGCTATACAAGGAAAGAGATATTGACATAGATTGGATGAGATGAAAAGGAAGGAGAAAAAAAAATAAATCAAAGCATGAGAGAGGTAAGTGAATAAATGAAAATGAGTCTTGGGTGCCTCCATTGTCTTTTCTTTGGCTGACCAATGAAACTAAGTAGAGAAAAAGGCAAGTTTAAAAAAAATAGAAAAAAATGAAAAATGAATCAAAGAAAACAGTATCAAATAGATTAAATGTAAAACACAAAACATGTTAAGAATAGAAAAGTAAAAAAGGGAAAATAGTTTCCAAAATACTAATTAAACTAGCAAAAACAAAATAAACTTTGAAAACATGTAATGAAGGATGTGATGCCATCCATTAATAAATTCAAAATCATTTATTTATCTTCCTTTCAACTCTAGAAAGGGGGAGAGAATCAAGGAATATGAATGAAAACAAGTTGTACGACACTTATTCCCTATACTGGAAGGAAGGTGATGCAACAGTTTTTCCCCCAGGGTGAGAGTGTGTGTGTGAGATAGAGAGTTTTGGAGCCAAATGGGAAAGAAGGTTCTAATTTCATGAGGGAGGAGTAATGTTGAAATTGTTAAGAATGTGTATTGGGAGGCATGGTTTTGCTTGGACAAATAGTGGAGAGGTCTATCAGAGATGAACTGTAGATGGGAACCATTTAGAATCCCCCTCTCTTTGGAAAATAAGTTAGTTGTTGAACTGGCTATGGTAGACGAGGGAGAAGTTGAGGGCCAGAAATGGACTTTGAATCTAGAGCATTTATATTCCAGATTAGTAGGAAAGAAGTACATTTTTTAGCACTGCTTGTTTTTATTTGTTTGGTTTTGTAGGAGAGATGAGGGTGACAACTTATTCCTTGTTTTTTAGAGAACAGAGAGACCACAAATAGAACTGCTATGGTGGTGTTGTGGCCCATCCCCATCGCTGGTGTTGGTGCTGGGTAATGATCACAAACACAAAGTTTCAATCTGGAATTACAAGTTATGCACTGGCACATTAGTTCTCAATTCAAAATGGATTTCTGCTACATTTCCTTCCATTAAGGCTTATAACAGAAGAGATATTGTATAACCCTAACGTCCCAACCAATTTGTTGGCATCTCCAAAGTCTATGCATACCTTGTTCCCTCCATTTCCCCCACTAACTGCTACTGCATTCGCCAGCGAGTCTGGATAATGGATGGGAGTGGTGCATTCCAGTTCTCTGAGTTTCTTCATCTACAAAAATAATAAAAAAGTACCCATGAAGTTGCATTGTTTGGCATGTGAAAAACTACTGGGAACAAAAATTGGCAAAACAGGACATCAAATTCAGAACTCTCTTTGTGATATGGTATAGGCAAGCTATTGTATGTTGCCAGATCTCAATCAGCAGGCATCATAATGCAACAAGAATTTAATATAAAATGCATTTATTCATCTTGAATTAGTAGTGTAATGTTGTAGCATGACATTTCTGAGCAAATTATAATAGTTTCAAGGCAAAACTTTATAATGGTCCTTGAAACCATATCTCTGAAGAAGATGTAAGTTGTTCTTTTTTAAGGCACAAATACTGTCGGCTGATCTAATGTTCTTTTTTGCATAAATGTTTCTATGCAGATGTATTCTGGTACAACTTCTGGTCCATTTTTTTATTTTTATTTTTTAAAAAACTTTAGAGGTGTTAATTAGTGTTTTCTTTTAGTGCAAGGACAAAAGTTCATGTTTTGTTATCTGACCTTTAGCTACTTGTATATGGTAATTTTATGTCACTTCTCATATTGTTCCTCCAGTGAATGGTTTATTTGCTCATCGATTGATTTTCACTAACATTTTACCATCTTTAAGCTCAAGTTCAATCCAAGTAATATTTTCTATGTTTATGTTGTCCACAATTTTGATGAAATAATCAATTACACGGAAATGACGAAAGTCAGCCATATGACGGTTGGTATCTGTTTTTAAGAGTCGGTTTAGTCTTTATCCTGACTTTACTCATGATATATGTGTGATTTTGGAAGCAACCATGAAATTCCCCTGGATGAAAATTTGTGTAGTTTTCAGCTATATGTGGGGGCTTCGATGTGTTATCTCTAAAGAATATGACATGTTCATGCATTTCTTCTCCATATCTTTACAACTCTGTCTTCCTGCATGGTCAGCATTCCCATGCATTGCTGTAACTTTGGTAATTTCTGCTATGCACTATAAAACTGTAGTAAATCTCTCATATCAAACTGATAGGTAGAAGAGAGGAAGAGAGGAATAGAGAGGGGTGGGGATAACAAAGTCTCTGCTGGAGTTTAGAGAGAGAGAGAGAGAGAGAGAGAGAGAGAGAGAGAGAGTTTGGCTAGCCTGCTGTCTGTGCTGAACATCAGATATCTTTGGCAAGCCAGCCCTCATGACATATAGATTTGCCTCTTGTTTTGCTTCCCTTGAGCCATGATTGGCTGCAAAATGCAAAAAATCCTTAGATTGATGGCTTAAAGGCATGATGCAGCATACAAAGAAGTGTGAGCTGGCCAAATGAAATTATGGGAGTTAGATTGATCATAAGACAGAGCAATCTGCTCTGCTATTTCCTTTGGCCACAAGATTGAGTCCTATTCTGCTTAGTTGTAGATGGTTCTTCCTTCAATTGGGGAATGGTTTCATATAATCAGTTTCTTCTATTGGCACAAAGATGGCATTATCTTTAAGCCATCCTCTCTGGGTATGGGCCAATGGATAAAAGCCTTAGCACATGACATGGTGTGATGTTATTGTCAAGTTATTTGTTCCCACTTTTAGCAACTTATCTGGTTGATACATTGTCGTTTGGCCTATCAATGACTCACTCAATTGTTCTTCTGGCAAATTACAATCAACCCACTGAATGAGAGGAAAATATAAAATTTTGCACCATTTTCAAATATTATTAAGGCTGTCAGACGTGCTTTCTGAAGAAATTAAGATGCAGTGACTTAGGTCATATGATTGTACACAAGAAGCTCCACTGTTCTAATTTTTACAAACATTCTTATCTAATGAACTTACAAGAAACTCCACTATTTTACTTTTTACAATCATGTGTATCTAATGAATTTATTCTCCTACTGGTTGCATCTCTTGTTTGCTTTCCAGTTTGGCAAAAACTTGAAGAAGAGAATCGAGAATTTTTCAAGGCATATCATGTTAGACTGATGCTTAAGAACCAAATTTTAGTATTCAACAAGCTTCTGGAGAAACAGGCTGAGCTTATGCATAAAGTATGTCCATCTGGTGTTGCTTCTATGCCTCTTTCCAATGGCTCTAATTCCTCCACATGTATGGCTCTTTCCTCTCTGTCTATTTTTTTGGATCTTTTCATCGAACTTGATTTTTTTTATTGTTCATTATTTTTTTTTGTGAAATCATACCTTCACTGTTATATTTGGCCTTACATAAATAAAATGACGTTCTTTCATATATAAGCTGTCAGTTTCTTTAGCTTTCTTGAAAACTAATGCTTCTGATTTCTCTGTAATCTGATTAAAATTTTGTCACTTTGCTGTGATGTGAGGGATGCTTGTGCACTAAAAGTTTACATTCTGTTTGAGCATCAATGTGGTTATAATCATGAGATTCTCAAAAACCGATATGTTAGATGATACATCATAGTGTTTGTCGTGTAGCTATTTGGAATCTGACCAAACTTTTAGTATTACATCTTTTAATATTAACATAACGAATCGGAAATTTTGTGATGATTTTTTTCCAGAAAGGCCGGGGGGGGGGGGGGTTGGTGTTGTGGCAGGTTGATGCTTCAGTTGCAAGGAGAGTAGAGCACCATACTTCCAAGGCTTTGATGCTTGCTCTTATACATTCAAGTGAAACAACCAAACTAGCTAAAAGCAATCTGAACCAAAGCTGACCTATCTAATTTGACCCACATTCTCCACACTCCATGGTGTACCTTAAGTGGAATGAAGGCTACCATTCTGATGGGTGAAGTTAGGTTGAGTGGATCCTAGCTGTTCATAGGATGTAACTATAGTTTTAAGTTGGCCATCAACCTACAACAACCCCTTTTATCCGGGCTTGGGACGAGGAATGTAGAGAAATCTTGTTTTGTACATATTTTTCTTCCCCTTTATCTCATGTTCTCCCATCTCTGTTCTCCTCTTCACTTCTCTCTTTACATCTTCCCTGCCTCCTTCCCTCTTCCCACTCCACTTCTGCACCCTTCTCTTTCCTTCTCATGTAATCTTACCTCTCTCCTTGACTTCTCATCCTTGTTGTTTGGCTATGCTCCTATCACCTCTACTACACCTTGCTACTGCTTGTCACCCAGTCACAACCTATTGTCTTGTCACCATTCACTTGTTGCACTTCTAGGGCCTGCCATTATCTGTTACTTGTCATCACTGAAGGCTTCCAGTGTTCATAGCAC
Source organism: Metroxylon sagu (assembly GCA_017589505.3). NCBI lineage: Eukaryota > Viridiplantae > Streptophyta > Magnoliopsida > Arecales > Arecaceae > Metroxylon > Metroxylon sagu. The sequence continues at coordinate 915,159 of JACVBY030000513.1, forward strand.
TTCTGTGCTTTCCTTTTCCAGTTAATTTCTTTTCTCCTCTCCATGGTCGGGTCGGTCTCTATCCAACTCATCAGCAGTTTTGAGGGAAGCAAGGCAACCTGGTAGTGGGATGGTTGTGTTTGGATAAGCCAGTTGGGCCCTGGGGGAGGAGATTGGCCTGATCATACACCAGTTGACTTATTCTGCTGACACCCCTAGTGGTGCCCACTTCCTTTTCCTTGATCTTGTTTGTAATTCTATGGCTGCTTCTCTATTTTGTTTATTACCTGTGAATTACTTTTCTAAAATAAGAATGACACATAATGCAATTTTTTTTTTTATTAAATTCTTTTTTCCCACCTGGATAATAGAATTGTTGGCTTGTTTTTCCTTAGACATGATTTTTAGTTAACAAAATTCTTATGAGGTGCAGCCATATTAGACTGCATGTCAATCACTGTTTTACAGCCGTAAGGTTATGTTCATGCCATTTGTAGCTAAGAAGCAGCTAAGGTTTTTTTTTTTTTTTTTAATTGAGATTAATGGTTATTACACCACTCAGCACTGGCATTGCAAGGTCATGGCCAAGCTGTCCTGTACATTAGTTATACAAACTCAAAAGGAAAATTACAACTTGAGTTATAATTTGTGCCTTGCTATCTTAAAAAGTTTGCTAGCCAGTATGCCAAGGTATTACTCTACCTGTAGACATGCTGCACCATACACCGTTGAAATGATTGTAAATGATGTCAGATATCCTGCACAAGAAGCCTAATCATCCAAGGGATTTGCTTACCCTTCTGCAACATCTTGACAAGGGTAAGATGATCACTTTCAAGGATTGAGTGAGAAAACCCAGAGTCGGTAGCACTGTGCAAAGCTTTCCCCACTGCCCATGCTTCTGCAAACAATGGGCGAGTGCAGATAGTATTGCAACCCGTTCATGAACAACTAAGCGTCATTAGTCTGAAAAACAAAACCTGCTTGAGCATCCTGTCAGCTTTGATGATAAGAGCCATCGGTGCTCACTTTAATCCAATGAGAAAGAGGTGGTAGGCGGTGGTTCCCATGAAATAAACTTAGAAGTCAACTGATACTGAGACAATGTTACTTTGCTGACATTGAGAACATCAAATCATAGTTCTATGCATAACAGTCCCAATTGCGGTCATGTTATCAGTGAAAACCTTTGCGTTCGTGTTCTTCCGGAGTTGCCATTAATACAATGGCAACTAATGTTGATTGTTATGCATAGAACTATGAGGTTATTGAGGATGGAAGTGTGTTTATCAATTTAAACTTATTTAAACAAAACCAGTTGGCAAATGAAAGTAGTCTCAAACGTCATTTGATGGAATCAGTGCCATGTGTCAAAACTCTTGTGTCTTGAGCCAGTTGCATGCTTGCTTGTGCCAGACGCTACCATGCTTGAAGTCAACCTTGGTCCCAGTTGCAGCTGTACGCTGCACCATTTGGATAGTGTTGAATGTCATGAATAAGTGTACAAGTACATGCTTAATTTCATTATCTCATCATTTGTATGCATATGTATAAAAATTTTATCTGCTGTTGCTTGTCTCAGTGCATCAAACGCCATCATGCTATTTATCAGAACATGCATCTACCTCTTTGAGGCCAGAGGGCATGCTTTGCAATGGAGCCACGGCCCGTGCTATCATAAATGGCAGGCCCACAGGACAAGGCATTCAGCTTGGTAATGATGCATCCATTCTTACTGGAAGCTTGGACACTTCAACAAGCATGTTGTCAACACAGAGCTCAACCATGGGAAGGCTTCAAGGAATTAATGGGACAGCCATAAAGTCAGAACCTGGCTATTCAAGCAATTCTGAGTTTACATTCTGTGCTGATGGTAGTTTCTTAGAAACACATCCACCAGTTGGAGATGCACCTGGTGGATCCTTCAGCAGCTCAGAGTTGACTGGACAACCATTAAATGATCCACTTCTGGACGAGTCATTTGGATTCTTAAGTCAGATTCCTCGAAATTTCAGTTTTTCGGATTTAGCAGATCACTTTGAGTGTGCTGGTGTGTCTCAATAACTTAATTTTCTGTATGGTTAGACTCACTGCTCTCCCCCATAAAGTCCCCTTCCCCTGAGCAATATAGAATGACTTTGCTTTTCTTTGTTTGTTAGATATATTAGAGAATTATGGTAGGTCTCCTTTTCTTCCAGCCGAAGCAAATAACTTAATTTTCTGTATAGTTAGGCTCACTGCTCTCCCCCATAAAGTCCCCTTCCCCTGAGCAATATAGAATGACTTTGCTTTTCTTTGTTTGTTAGATATATTAGAGAATTATGGTAGGTCTCCTTTTCTTCCAGCCGAAGCAAATAACTTAATTTTCTGTATAGTTAGACTCACTGCTCTCCCCCATAAAGTCCCCTTCCCCTGACCAATATAGAATGACTTTGCTTTTCTTTGTTTGTTAGATATATTAGAGAATTATGGTAGGTCTCCTTTTCTTCCAGCCGAAGCAAATAACTTCTCAGATTCTCCTGGAGAATGCAAAGGTGAGGTAAGAATCTTAATATCCTTTTTTTTTCCCTCACCATCTTGTTTCTCATATCTTTTCTTTTTTTGTTTTAGAGGGAGAAAATAGGAGACTAGATTCTATATCTGAAGGTGTCAGTTATGAGGATTTTGGGACTAACCGATGATCTAATTGGATCTGCTTTTAAGGTAACTTCCGACCCAGTATGCAAACACAAGATCATTATTTGTCTGATATCTTTCAGTAAATTTATAGTATGCATGAATCTCATTGACAGTTCCAGTACTTCCATGAGAATGCTGAAGAAAATGGCCTTTCTCTGCTCTGCTAATCTTGTGGACGCAGAGGGATGTTGCTTGGAATCTGTGTACCAGTCTGACCTTTTTTGTAGGACCAATTTGTTACGACTTGCTTTGATCAAATATTTTGCAATAATTTTTCGCTTTCTTGCCTGGCAAGTGTTTCGTTGCTCTATGATATTCCATAAAGGTTTCTACAAAGCTGATATTCCCTAATAAAGTAGCTCTCTGAAACAGTTATTCACCATTGCAATGTGATAACTGCTGTTATTTGGCCAAGTCTCTGAACAAATTTTTGACTTTCTGGAACAAAAATATCTTTATAATATCTGCCTGTAACAATAAATAATGGACAGTGGGAACTGGATTATGATTTCATTTGATTTTGTTGCTGTTTGTAAGAAAAAGTTTTGGGCTTTTGAACTTCACAAAATGGAACTTCAATGGGTTGGCTAGTGAAAATGTCAAGTGATCCAGCTATTCTTGCTATATAGCAATTGTTTAAAAAGGATGGTGGCTAAGTAGCTATTTTCAAAATAGAGGTAATTATATTAGAAGTATAGAAACTTATTTGAGGTTTTGAATTGAGTCTTTATATTATTATTTTTGTTTGTTTAATAAAGTATCCAAACTCATACAGGTTTTTTAATCAAGTGTATTTTTGACGGCCGTTAACTATCACTTGATAGATCGCATGATGGTCATCAGTGATGACTTGAGTATACTTTTTTTCAAAAAAAATTGAGCATACGAATTTATAAAAATTTTTCAATTGAGTACATAAACTCAAAAAAAGTTTTTTAATTAAGTATAGAAAATATAGGCACAAGAATTTCAGAGGCTATTCGTTGATACTCTTTTAACATTTAGCTTATGTGGCACCGCCAAATAACCTTTGCTGAGACAGCCTTTAGGAGAGGATTTTTTTTTTTGGTTGAGAACTGTATTAGTAATGCATCAAAAATTTTACAATATCGAAAAAAGATATGTATTAAAAGTGTAATTTTCTTATTAATTCATTTACTATTAGTCGAGTAGCTTGAAAGTTACTATTTTATTGCTTAACTTTCATGCATATGATTTTTTTTTATATATACACAAATAGATAATAATATTTCCTTTTTAGCATGTTGTGCATAGAATTTTATATATAAAATTTTTTAATTAATTGGTTTGTTATGCATTTATGAGAAATATTTGCTGAACTTAAACAAGTATACTTAATTGAAAACTTTTATGAGGTGGTATACTCAATTAAAAAATTTTTACGAGTTGGTATACTTAATCGGAAAAAAAAAAAAAAAATTATACTCAAGTTATCATTAATGGTCACTATATGGTTCATCAAATTATCGTTAAACATATACTTAATTAAAAAATTTACATCAGTTGATACGCTCAATTAAAAAAATTATATAAGGGCTCAATTGAAAATTTTAAATAAGTTTATGTGCAATTATCCTTTCAAAATATAATTTTGTACATATTTAATTTTATGGGGGGCTTCCTAAACATCTAGCAATTATAACATGATAAAAGTTGTTGTTCGAGATGATTTTTTTTTTTTAATGTTTCAATTATATGCTTGCTTGTGCATTATACTTAAATTTCATAACTTAATTTCCTTCTAAAGGTCAAGAAATTTTCCTCCATTTAGTCGCTGACACCTATATATGATTCAGTAAATTTGTTATGCATTCTTTGGCCCTATGTATTCTGCAACGTAATTTATTGCCTCCAGTGATGTAATTTTTCTATGATAAATTTGCGTGGAGAGCTAGGCATTTACAGTTTCTAAATCGAATGGTTTTATGCAGGTTGACCAGGTAATGAGAGGAGCATCTGTACATAACTTGGGGGTAGACAGGCTTCTCGAATTCTCGACGTTGAGGCTAATGCCCATTTGATTGCTAATGCTTGCATTCATTTGATGATCATGTATTAATGTTTGTCTTTTGGTCGGTAGTCATTGTTGTATGGGGTTTCAAGGTCTATTATGATAAAATTCCTTTTCCGTTTTTATCGATACATGTAGTCCCATGGATGGATCCTGATCGGGCATTGCATCCATGCGATGGAATTGAAGATTTTATATTGTGTTCTTTAATCTGGATTAGAGGCGTAGTTATTGTTTTATTTTTCCCCCAATACAGCAGCAACTTTGATCATTGCAAATTCACAAGCTTTACGTGTACATTGATTACCCCTAAGAGTGTTGGATTAAAAGGCAGGATCGTGAGATGACATTTCTCATGGCGAAGCTGCTGTTTGTCATGTTAGCCCATGCAAAAATTATGTTAACCCATGCAAAAGCTATGTTGTTGGGCAGGTTAAGTGAGATCCAGGCTCGGGTAACAATTTGCAAGCATGGTAATAATTTTATTATTATTATATATTATTTATTATTATAATATTTAAATTATTTATAATAGTGGTGGCAGTGGCAGTGATAACAGTGATAGTTGTAGTAATAGTAATAGTAGTAATAGTCATAGTAGTGATTGTGATAGCAGAAGGAGCATCGGGCATAAAAATAGGCTTGGCTATGAAAATTCTTGATATTAGTTTAAAGGCTTTATAGCTAATCTAACTGATGTAACGGGTTAAACTAGTTTTCCACAGCTTATCTTTTTCTTTAAAAATTCTATGTTTTTGTGAATTTTATTTTTTACTCTTTCAACCAAGAAATCAAATAAGTAATAAAATATCAATAAAACCTAAAAAAGGAATCTAGTCACCTCCACGTTGTGGCATCTTCTAGCAACAAAATATCTTTCTTCGACTCATCATCCTTTACTACTTATATAAAGTTTTTCAGCCAAAGTTTGAAAGTAATAAATATATACGTAATAATATTGACATATATTTCTATGCTCATATTTTTTAAATATTTGCTCGAAGCTAGGTAGGTTCTTATGGATTTGGAGTAGGTATTTATGAATTTGGAGTAAATTACCATTGCCATACCTGTAGATTTGAAGAATATTATCATCCCTAATTTCAAGTACTAATGTAAATATTATATTCTATTTTAGTTTAAATAATTTAATTTTAAAAATTTAAATTTTAAACTCATCAAAAGTTAAATTTTATAAATAAATTATTTTTATTGCATGGGTTTCAAGATGCTTGTGTTTAGATAAAATACTGCCACAGGAATACCGAGACCACCATTATCTATTAGTTGACAAATGGTACTTATCCAATGGTACATCTTGTAGAAATTTTTTTTATTATAGTTGCAACTATAATACTTATGTTTATATTATTCTTAAGAATATTATACATCATTGTTTATGCCATATATTATTATTGTGCACACATTTATGTTCACTTATGGCATTATTTCTTGTATTACAATTTGAGACATTTTTATCCAGTTTTATTGGGCTTCGTATGAAGCAGTGCATCTTGGATAGATGCTTGGATCATTTAGTGGTTTGCATATTGATCACATTTTGCCATGCATTCTGTATACCACATTCTCATGCTTTGTTTCTTGGTTATAAGACTGTTTATACTTTGACATATACTATATTTTATATCCCTCTCGGATATAATATTTTACATCGCTGGATCTTTATAATCTCATTTTGGACCAATTTTACTTACTTATAAAGATGCTTACTCACATTCAACATTCTTTATTGTGGCCATATTTTGTGTTATTTAATCCGAAGAAATATTTCCTAAAAATTATGACATGTTATCCAAGTGAGAGACTGTTAGAAATTTTTCAGTATGTGAACTAGCATAGTCATTATCTAGATTAATTAAATAGCGATCACAGCCATAATGAGCTCACAAAATACTCCATTAATTCAATATTTAATTAATCCAGATAATGACTATGCTAGTCTACATACTTAAAAATTTTTAATAGTCTCCCACTTGGACAGTATATGTCTTAATTTCATTCTTTCCTATATCACACATATAATCCTAATTAAGTTCTGCATTGCAGAGAAGTTATGGACCTTGTGATAATCCAGGTATGATATATTTTATGTTATACGTGCACTTATATTTATGATATTGAGATTATTGGTTGTGTTTTAGATTTGTGAAATCTAGATTTTCTATCAACAACTTTTGTTTCTTTCATTTTTTTTTTTCCTAGTTCTTGGAATGTTCCCAAAAAAAAAAAAAGGATCTAATTACTTCGTTTAGCCATTGAAGAAAGCTATTAAGAATAGTTGCATTATATAAAAGTTGAACAGGACAAGCCATCATAATTGACTAAATTAATTAGAGTCAATCTGGAGGATAGATATTGCCATTTCGATGAATCCAGAGAATTATAGCAATAGGTCCTCATTTAGCAGTCTAGTAACATTTTGAGGAACGCCAAGATGTCTACCTATGGAATCAACCTTTTTTATAGCAAGAATATGTAGAATAGTATTTGCAATACCGAGAAGAGTATGAGAATTGAATATTATCATAGATTTTGAAAGATTAACATGATTGTTGGGCATTTTGATTAAGTGAATCATTCATTAGAGGAGAGAGAGAGAGAGAGAGAGAGAGAGAGAGAGAAAGATGAGAAATGCATCCCTATATCCATGTTATCCATTTATTTGGAAAATTATATCTTTGGAGAATAACTTCAATATATCCCGATAATCTCTATTGTAGACTTATTCCATATCAAGTATAAGAGGTAATAGCCCTCATTGAATGTCCACCATGAGCTTTCTACAAAGAATGCAGGGATTCTCGTGACCTGTACTTCTGCTTTCTTTTAGTAGGTTCAAGCAATTTTTTAGGCCTCCCTTTTTTAGGAATAATTATGCTACACATACAAGGTATAGTCCGATTTTACTTAGCTTATTCGTGATTTAAAAAGTAGCATTGAATTCATTTGAGATAAGCTCCATTTGAGTCTATCAGGTCTTATTACCTAGCTAAGGGTTCGAAATATAGCGGTATATCTTATGTTTGTCATTTCTTCCTCAAATTCAAAGAACAAAATTATTAACAAAATTATCTTAAGTCAAAAAAGAGCCATTTTTGCTCACTTTTGAAGTGATTTTTCTCTTTATTTTGAGAAATCGAGGTTCCTTTCATGATACTTATAGATCTAGTAAGGTACCTTGCAATTTTTATCTGAATTTAAAATTTTTTAATAGATTTTCATGAATTACTCACTAATTTTCATGGATTGAAATGAATATATATATTTTGAATTATGTCTTCAAGCATATTTTCATTCCATAAACATATTTTAACGATTTTAAGACCTAATAAAATCCAAAATTCAAATTTAACACTTATTTCGAATCAAAGACTAAATTTCTAAACCACAAACCCAACGTTGGTTGATTTAATGAAAATGAACTTCAAAAGATGCAAATATCCAATGATTTTTGGAAGAAAATCTGAATAATTTCAATCATTGAATTCTCTTCTTCGCTCTTATCCTCTCGTCCTCTTTTTTTTTCTTTTTTCTTTTTTTTTTTGAGCATCCGGCATAAAATGAATCATGAAGTGAGTAACAAGTTGTAACAAACTCGAACGAAGTTTAACTAACGTAGGTTAGGTATTACTTTCCAAACCACAAGTGCAATATCTCAAATGAGTAAAGCATCATTATTCCTTTTTTTTTTAAAGGTAACCTTTAAATATATAGAGTGCATCAATAATAAAGAGAGTGGTTGTGAAAGTTCATACTAGAGATTATTTAGTTCCATATAGAATATATATATAATAGAGCTTAGATCCTTGCATAGGTTATGAGATTCAAACAATAGCTTTTTAGCAAGCATTTTTTATTAATTTTTTAGGTTATCATAAATAGTATTAGAGTCGATTTATTTCGTGACTTATGTTGATTAGGGCCACTATAGTCAGACTCAAGGTATTTATGATTAGGTATGAATTTTGCCTTAGCTCGACAAGTATATTAAAACTTAAAAGCCATGCTGGCTTTTGGTTAGTCCTACATCGCTTATACATCCGGTAAATCTTGAGTATTTATAGAAGGGTGGATGGAAGGCTTTTGGTTGAAGAAATTAGCAATGGTAGGCTGCAATCCACTCTTCGCCAAGGCTCTATTTAAACGCTTGGCATCCTTCATGTGTCAGACTTCAGACTGTAACAGGACACTTGTTTGAAGAATCCAGATCCAGTCCGGCGGCCTAATTCTTCATGAAACCTAAAAACTTGGGTCATGCCCAGCCCGACGGCTGGATACTTGTGGCCATGACCGCCCATCCGTTGCAGGTAGAAATGCAAGATCCAAATCAAGTCTCCTCATGGGTAGAGTTTGGTTCGAGTCTAAGCTTTTAGGACTATATCTTGATTCTTGAACTAATCATTTTTATTGGGATGAAATGGGTTTTTGTTTGGGGCCAATAAGGTTGAATCAAATTTTATTGGATTTCTGCTCAATCCAACTAGGCGTTACGTTTAGTTGGAGTTTTAAGTTCATGTCAGATCCAAGTCCAGCTGACCCGATTGCAAATGTTATGAGGAGATTGATTGCATCAAGAGGCTACTGAAGCTTTCTGAAAACTTTCTATGACTTGAATGGGCAATAGAACGGGGTCGTGTGACATAAGACTCGCTCATTGATCAAAATTCTTGACCCATATTACAACTGTAAGCCTGAACTGAACAATATTAACGCCACTTTCTGGATCCACTGCATTCTATCAGGTTTACCTCCCTATTCTTGTGATGATGCTCAAACTTGGATGGATTTAGTGATGAAGAAAAAATAATGAGGTTTGAGAATTCTCAAATTATTTAAGGAATAAGAACATTCTGAAAATTGAACAAAATAATAATAATAATAATAAAACTCATCGATCTAATTAGGAAATGAGAAATTCCTCACAAAAATAACTGCCTACCTATATAGTTTCCAAACGGATTATAAAGTTTGAAGAACTTAAATTCATCTGTGACATTATAAACTCACTCGCTACCAATAAATTTGCAGAGACCATATAAATTTAACCATTGTATACAAGATTCTCTCATGCCATAATAAATTAGTGCATAATTATATACATCCTGGTTTCAGGGTATCCACAGGAGTTGTGTTTGTTTGCATTCCTTTCTTTCCTATAAAGAGAAAGATCGTTAAGTAATGAGCTACACGACGATGGGCAGACCTCCTTTCAATACTTTTTAATTGCCAGCCTCTCAAATTAGCTTTGGACAGTAAATTCTATCAAATCTCTTCTCCTCCAAATGGCGATGGTTGGCGTCAAACTGCTTATCCGTCAAGTCGGCGGTGGGGTCAATGACGGCGAGCTATCGACCTTCTTCGAATCGAATTCCTTCGCACGCAGCGTGTAGGAAACCAAAACCCACCTTCCTCAAGCGCGTTCCAAACCTCTAAATTCTAATGACGGCGCCCGAGCAACGTGTCTGCTAAGGCGACGCGAGTTGCCTTAAAAGACCTTTTATGCGCGGCGTATTTGACCCGTTTCCCATCCCCCGCGGGGCCGGGATTCCGCGTTGATGACGACGGATCCTTTTGACAAAAATGCTCAATAATTAATTATTAAACGAGCCATCCCCATAGCCTGGCTGACGCGTGGCTGTCAAATAAACGAACCGCACGATAGGTTTCGCGTTATAAAGGACAGCATCCGGCTGATCCAAAAGTCACCGCCTCTGTCTCAGACCTTTCTCAACCGGCTCTCTCTCTCTCTCTCTCTCTCTCTCAACCAGCCTTCTAATCATGAGTTCCTTTGAGCAGCACCAGGCTCCCCCTCAATGTAGGTGCTCTCGTATTGGTCTAAAACTTTGGTTCTAATTCAATTGTTATCTCTTGATCTCTTCTTCTTTCTCTTGTATTCATGGACTGACTGTTAAACGTGTCCATATCTATCTATGAGCAGCATACCCACCTCCGGGACAGGCTTATCCTCCACCACCCGAAGGCTACCAGGCGAACTACGTCGCGCCTCCTCCGGCTGGTTATCCGGTGAAAGACGGGGCGGCGTATCCACCGCAAGCTCCAGTGGAGACCAAGAGCCGAGGCGATGGCTTCGCGGAGGGATGGTAATTAACCCACCTCTGCGTCTCCCCTTCCTTCCTTGATTGTGCAATTAATCATTTTTTTTCAGATGATGTTAGGATAACTTGATAGAATTTGTCCCATGGTGACCATTGAGTTCCATTATCCCCAAAAAAAAAAAAAATTGCTTTCTCTTCGAATCATTTAGATTGCTAATTAATGGATGTTTGCACTGTGTTGCAGCTGTGCCGCCTTGTGCTGCTGCTGCCTACTGGACGCGTGCTTCTGAGACTGGACATAATTTCACAGACGCTTGATGGTTGTTTTTCTTTTTAAATATGTCTGATGTATTTATTTTTATATCTGATATATGTGTTCCTAATAAATGTTTAGGAGAGGGGGGAGCGTCAGATTGATCTCCCTCTCCTGGCATGTGACCTATAAAGAAGATCATTAGTTATTTTGCAATGGTTGTTTGCGACGTTGTGTTCGTTCTTTCCAGAATTATATAATTAGGAAGGTTTTCAAGAGGTAGGAAGGGGCAAATTACCCTGTCATATGATTTAGCTAATCTCTTCTGGGCTGTAAAACTATAATTATGAGAATCAGCTTCACCACATAATATTTTTCATGAGATTGATTCTCTCGCTTCAAACACTTTGTGATTGATTACTCGAAGTTCTAGTATAGGTTACAAACACCTAGAGCAAGATGAAACTTACTAAGCCAAGGGGGGACAAATCTCTTGAAGGGCTGCTGAATTGTACCTGAGAGGAGTTTAAGATTACGGCGTGTGGGGCCAGGAACTGGGTTGCATACCAGAATAAACAGTGTAGAACTTCTTCATTATTATGCTTCAAGCCCCCATCAAGGCTTGAGCAATAAAATCCTAATAAGCTAACCATGTGATCAAATTGTAACAAAATCTTTAAGCATAGTAATTGTTAGATCAACCTACATGGCCAGCATTATTGGTTCAAATTCGGCTGCAAAATTAACATCTCAAATAGATTTGTATGTCCGGAAAGACAGCCCTCGTCTCACTTCAAAAGCAATGATTTAATCCTACAATTTTGATTCATGGAAGAAAAAAATATTTCGGAAATATTTTCTAACAAAGTAGGGTAAGTCATTTTTGACAAAAACAAATTAAGGGAAGTCATGCAGCAATCTCTTCTGCTTTGAGCTAGGAGGATTCACATTTTCAGTTTCGACCAAACGGTAGACAAGTCTTTGGAATGAAAAAGTTCTGGTGTTTTGTTATTCCGACCGGTAACAAAGGCATCAACTATTGACTGGCGATGATTCCTCTCAATCCGCCCCTTGTCTTATTGTGGCTGTCTTTTCCATAACAACCATCATCCCCAAACCAAACCTCCAACTGCTTCACTTGGATAACTCTGTTTTATGCCATCCTTTTGTTTCTTAAGATGAGCTAAAGAAAACTGAGTTCTCTCTGGACCCCGAGAAACAGCGTTTGGATTGGCCTATCAATATCAAAGTTAAATGCCTTTGTTCACAAGTAAGGAAAGAGGCATCCCCACTACTATTATTTAATCAGAGGAATCATTAACATGAATCACGTGCAAAGAACAAGAACAGAACATTTTACTCAATATTACCAAGTGGAATACAAAACATCTAAGAATCATTGTACATCATGATAGTTGTCCTTCACTCGGCATAATCAACGCAATTTGCACATCTTGATTAATGGAGTAGATTTTTATTTCAGAAGGAAGTATTTTGGGACCCCAATAGTTTCAAAAACATTGTGCTGGACACTGATATCTCTAGTTTGTAATATATATATATATATATATATACATAAAACAAATTATTTGACTTATATACGTATAAATTATATATACACCCTATAGTAAATCAATAAATTAACTGGATTTGATTCCATGGCTACTACGATTGCCATATCAATAAATTTGCCACCAGGTAACACCAACATCGGCCAAGGATAATAAACAGAAGCTACAGTGATTTTACATTGGTAGCCCAAAATAGGGACTCTCTTGCTTCCACAAGCTGCTTCCCTTCACTCTGAGGATGAACAACAGTGGCCTCTGCCTCTGCCTCTGCTTGCGATTGCACCTTTCCATCTTGTGAAATTGATAAAAGCACCCAGCAATAATGGATAAGCAGCTACTTTCTTATCTGTTTGATGGCACGACATCGAACTTTTCTTTTAACAGCAGTTTCATCATAGTGCCTATCAAGCTGGAAGGCGGTGGGAATAATCACATAATCATTCAAAGGGTTATAGTAAGGATCAGGTTCTCCTGCCTTCAGCCAGTGCTTCAATATTCTGAACAAATGACGGCTGCGGATCAGTCCACGATGATTGGCAGGAACTCCAACTCTTGCCACTGCATCAAGGCCATCTGCCTGCGAGGATGAAACAACACCCATGTTTAAATGATATTGGGTTCCCCTATTATGTTTATACCTCTCAGACGAAAATGACTGACATTAAATTTTAGAGAAAAGTTGCACTGGAATAGAAATTAAATCATGTCAGGTCTTTGAGACAGGTATCTGCTACGATAGCTAATACACTTAATTTTGAGGTTTACTTCAATATTTTGAATCTATTTAGGGTTTATTTGATACAGGTTCGAAGGTTTATAGAAAATTAGGTCAAGAAATTTCAATGAGTTTTCTTTCAAATGTGATTAACCCAAAAAGCATACTTCTTAGGGAGAAATGTAAAATGCATTTCTGATGGAAATAAGTATTCATCTGGAGGAGGAACAGGAACATTATGGATCTAAACCTTGGGCTCCCTGGAGGAACATTCTTTCAATTAAAAAAATTTGAATACAACATGCACGCGCGCTGAGGGAGAAAGAGAGAGAGAGAGAGAGAGCCAGGACAGCTGAATCCATGCATTCAGACCAAGATGGCACCACAAAGAACCAGAATTATGGAAAAAAGAAGTTTGCCATTCACACAAAAGACCACATGATAATGTTTACTAGGGTCGGTCATCAAAGAGGCAGGAAAATCAGGCATTGAAGTCTCCTTCAGAGTGTATGGTGACATATAAAAACAGTTACATTGACTACTGAATGGAAAAGAGAGGGTTGGTATATATGCATGTACAAATGGGTTTTTTAAGCTTTTGCAAAACCAAATTACCAAAAAAAAAAAAAAACAAAAAGGAAGGCAACTACAAAGCATGGTTTTTAGTGTCAATCCATGTTAGCCAGTTTAGAGCCACTGTACCAACCCAATGCTATAAGAGCCTAATTCGTCCCCATACAGATAGACAATATAACAAGTGTTCATACACGGCATACCATAGTAGTAAGGCGTTAGCGTAGGACTTGATACTCAGACTTAAGCCATACTTCTAGGGACTCATTACATCACCAAAATATGACACTTTCCGTCTCTCAATCCTAACCAGTAAACTTTCAATACCAAAATTCTCTCACGAGATTGATTTCTCCTATAGATGTTAGAATTGGTAGGATTAAGATCTTTAACAGGTTTTGTTGTGCTCTATTTTAGGGAAGAAAATAGAGTAGAGACTCTCTTTGTTTATCCCTTTCCATTATTTAATTTTCATGATTTTTGGTATTAACTCCAATCCTTGATTGCCTCTTGGACTACTTAATAGTTTCCCTTCTTTATGCATTCCTGTTAAGTCATAGGTCTAATGATTTGATACTACGAACCCAGTCTTGATCAGGCCAATCCCGTTAGACAACAAATCAAGATGAGTAATCCTAATCACGATTAGAGTGCTTTCAAAAGAATAAAATAATGATATTAATTATTAAGATTTAAATTTCAGCATTTTGTAGGTATTATGATTGATTTCATGAGAATTCTAGTTAAGGTTGTTACATATTATTATATGTTGAAATTCATATGCTTGGTTCTATCAAAATTTCTATATTTTTAATATAAAATTATTTGAAATTTAGTTATGCCCAGTATTTAATGTTTAAATTCAATTTCTTGAGATATGCGTTGAACTTTATAACATAAATGCTGAATTTTAGTTTTTTTTATTAGTTTTCTGGCATATTGTGCTATTAAAAATTGGATCAAGTTTACTACATCTCATGTTGTATTGAGACTACCTTTTGAGACCCTCTCGGAATATATATGGTTCATGCTTGTGATTCGTGCCATAGGGGCTATTTGCGATTTTTGTTTCATAGCCCTACCATAAGGTTTATATGTGGTTGATTATTGATTGTAGAGTTATATCATGAATTTTTGAAATATAAAATCATTTTATTATACATATGTGCGATAAATTGTTGTTCCCATCGAATCTGGAGTGTGATAGCTCTACAACCAGATTGACAATGACATTAGCAAGAAAATGTGGATGCAATCCTTGAATATTATAGTGCACAGAAACCTCAAGAAGCATTTTGTTAGTACATTACTAAGAGGCAAAAGCTAAAGAAAAGCACCGAATGAATCAACCCAACAATGAGGAGATACATGATACAAGAGTTATGTGGTCATCATGGAGGTATGTCAAATCATAGATAGTATAATGCATATATATACTAAGAATGTCATTACTATCCTTTTAACCATGGTTTTCTTTATCAAATCATACCATCTGTTATAGCATTATTGTATTGTATTTGGTAAGGTACTGAGAATTCGCATGCCTCTCATGCTAACTATTAATTCTGATGGATATTATCAATACTCAGTAGAGGGTGTATTGATAGGTCCACTATGAAGGACTAGGCCCAACTTTTAACAAGATTTTTGTTCTCTAACTAAGAATAGTAGCACATAGAAAAAACATAAAATTAGTTAATTAGAAGTAAATTAAATAAATTAGTGGTAGCTATAGCTAATGGAGAGAAGTGACTGGGTGTGGACTATAGGAGCTCACTAAGTAAGCTTAAACCCAACATACAAGGTTCTATTGAAACTCTAAACATGTTTATTTTCTTTTCTTATAGTTAAACTTAATTGACTCCTAGATTAATTCCTTCCATGTCAAATTTTTATTCGATATTTTAATTGTACAAGTGGTAATCCAAGCTATCTAGGATTCTACAAAAAAAAAAAATTAAAGGCAAGAATTATCGAATCATTTCAAACCAAGTGATGTAGGGTATACCTAACCGAACTAGGATGGTAGGAGGTGAATTGGTAAGAACCAGTCCAAGGCAACTAGTTAAGCCTAATTTTAGATGATACTAACTCGATTTATCCAAATGAATCGAACCCTCCTTATAAAAGATTGTGACAGTTGGGCATCCCCATCCCAACCCCTTCAATTGCTCTTTCCCACCTTAACTACTTACTCTCTCATCCCCTCTCTCCCTCCATCACTCACAATGATGCCACCTCCATGGATCTCCAACGTCACCACTTCCTCCTCCCTTCTTACCCCCACCACTCACAGTCATGCCACCTTATCGATCTCCAATGTCGCCGGTCCTTCATCCCCTTTCTCTCTCCATTATTGCTTATGGAGGATGTCTCATTCATCAGATCCGTTAGGATGCCTTTCCCCCTTCTTTTCTTCTATTCAAAAAAATTCATTTCGATTCAATCAGCATATTGTTGTGTGCTTTGTGTAGATACAGTACCACACCAATCCAATTCTGGAAAATATGTCATAATACCAGTTTGGCTAAGCTTGACTAAGGAAGTAGGATGGCAGATCTTATCTCTGAATTATCCGAACTTTATCCAACAATAAATGTCCTTTTTTTTCTTAAGAAATATCCAAGGATAAATGTCAAACATAGCATTTTAACCCTTAGAACTGTTGATCCCCAAAATAGTTCAATCAAACCTAGACAAGTGGGGAAGTTCTTTAAAATTTTTACTTTATTAGCGAAAGCTCCAAAATAATGCTCCTCACTAGGAAGTAACCACAACAACGAGGACATTTTTGTCTTTTTCTCCCATTGACAGAAACTATGCTATTAGTCTAATGTAATTATGAGATGGGAATTTTAAAAAATCCAAACCAAAAAAAAAATAATAACCCACCTTATTCCATCTTATTATGGAATTAAATATAACTATTTAGGATCATAATGCATTATCTTGAAATTAGCTATCCTGTTTCCAAATGGGGAACATTGGGTATGATTAACCAGGAATTATCTAGATATCTTACTATTTGTTTGATATAAAGTGACCCAACTTTTATTTATTTATTTATTTTTGTTAGCTAGGAATCTTCTTATAGAGAAAACCTGGTTATTCATCTATAAATAACCACTGATCATAAAAAAATATCATACCTTTGCTGATTCAGCTGGAACTGTGCCATCGCCATTAACACATATATATTTTGCCTGTAAATGCATAAAACAAATTCAGGTTTACAACTACTATATGAACACTGATTCATTCTCAACAACATAAGTTACATTCAATTCCCTGGAAAACTCATACAGATGGCAGAGATATGCAGTCCCTGGAAACATGTTTGCACTTGGGTTTAATGGAAATGATGATATTTCTCACCGGTAATAAGAATTGTAAGACAGGTGTTGTAAACATTATGGGCAAACAAATGTTCCTATGAATCTATTCCTAGCAATTGATATCCAATATCAATGAATAAAAAATTACATGGGAAGTGATAAAGAAAGACTTAGAATCTTTGTATCTTATAAAAATCATCTTAGTATAAAGCTAAATGGAGGAAAAAAATTCATGTAGCCGATCCCAACTAGTTTAGGATTAAGGTTTTGTTGTTATTGTAACTATCAATGAATAACTTGAATCATGTTCTGGTGCAAGAAAAGAGCCCTAGTTTGCCAAATTTTACCAATGCTCCAATGACTAAAATATGAGAATGCACAATCCTCATGGTGAAAACCCAGTAGTCATGCTATAAGCCATGGAATTTTCTATGAACAGAATTCAATCGGTTAGAGAACACCATCCATGTTCAGGTGAAGGTATCATGATCTAAGCCTTTTTCCATCACTATGAAACTGCCATGAAAGCCTAGATCAAGGAAGTTCATCTCTAGTCAATATATTACTAGATCAGCAAATCAGTAGGTAGTTTTCTGAAGTTGACCCTTTTTTTGAAAGGGAAGATTTCTCCTTGAAGAAGCAACTGCATGATTTAATGTCATTGGAACTAAGGAAGGTATCTAAACTAATAACCTAAAATTCCTCATAATCTAGCTAGCCCTCTTCAATCCATTTTGCAAATTCAAAGGGTGCATTCTTTGAGGTCCTACCTTGGCATTCCTGTTCGACCAAATGTTTACTATGGAGGATCTTTAGTTTCTAAAGAACAAAATTGTCCTGGCTTGATTCTTAGAAATGGAAGATATTATCCTTTGCTAGAAGGTATACGTTGATCAGGTTAGTACTCTATGTGCCAGTTCATATAGCCTCTCTTGTACCTATCCTAGCTGCATTTTTGAGCTGGTTTGATCAAACCATCAGGAATTTTTTTATGGGGGCATGGTTATGAGAGCCGGGCAGTTCACATTATAGCTTAGAGCACTATTTGTTTGCCCAAACAATGGAGTGGTCTTGGTATTCCTTGTATTTCTGCTTGGTGGCCATCTCTCCTCTCTAAAGTGGTTGGAAAAATTGTTCTACAACCTTATTCTCTCGTAGCTCGGTGGATTTGTTCAAAGTACAAGTTTGATGGTTTTTGAGCTAACTACCAACCAAAGAAATCCTTTTTTGGGCTACAAAAGGTAATCTCTGAGACTTCTGGACTAGTTGCTAATGACTTCAGATGGTCTATTGGTAATGGCAGGTGTATTTGTTGGGATTTAGACCCTTGGATGGTGTGCCTCCTCCTGTTTAGAGTCTAAAGCTCCGGTGGACACTTTATTTCACCAAGAAAGAGACTGGAATTTAGCCCCATTGGAGACTATTTTTCATTTCTAGCTAATCAAACCTTGAATCATAAGCAGGCCTCTCATATATGGAAACTATGTGCCTCTCAGCAAATTCTCCATTTCATTCAGTGGGTGGCACATCGAGGTCTTCCTACTACAGAATTATTGGGAGTTGCATTCCATCTATAACTCATAGTCGATGCCTAGTAGAGACTGAGTCTATTCATCTTTTCCTTCACTGTCCGAAGTCTATGGAAGTGTGGAACTTGCTAGATGCACAGTCTGCCCCTCTCTCTAGATCCATGGATGATGTGATTGAACTTTAATGTGCTCCTTCATCTTCAAAAGATCAGATATGGCATAAATCAACCTTAGCTCATATTTTAAGGTCTATTTGGAGGAGCAGGAATGACCACCTTTTTGAGCATTATATACTTTCTCCCCTGTGGATTTTGTACCAAGCCCAAGCTATGACACAAGAGTTTTATACAGCAAGTACTTCAGCTAGGTATCCTGGCAATTGGGGATCCACAGCCAGGTTGGCTCAAGCTAAAATTTGATGGCTCAGCTAAAGAATCCCAATCTCTGTGGCAGCTATTCCATTGCGTCATGTTTCAATGCCCCAGGCAGAATTAACAGCAACATGGTATGGCATGCAGAAGCTATTCTCCTTCACACCATAGTTTGGATTTGTGATTGAACGAGATTCAACCACAGTGTTATCCAGGATTCAATATCCATTCTGATGCCTTCACCCTTTTGCTCGTGGTATTAAACAATTGTTCAATTTCACTAGCTTTCAATGGTCCATTTGTCACACTTTTCGTGAAGGGAATCAAGCTGCTGACTTCCTAGCGAACAAAGCAGCGTTCCCAAGTTCTTCTGCTTCCTGGTGTGATGCTCCTCAAGAGGACCTTTGCTCAATCTGTGGTGTTGGTTTTTTCCTTTGTCACTTTTGTGCTTCTCTGACTACCCAAAAAAACCTTGTTATGCTGTATCATTCTTAGGCCTGCAAATTGGTCAACCCATGACCAGACCCAGCCTAGACCTGGTTACACCAGGCCCAACCAGGTCTTTTAGCCCTGTGGGCTGGGTTATGAGTCATCTTTGCATCAAAGTATGACCTGTCTGACAAAGCAGATTGGGTCTGGCTCCTACAAACATCAGATGACCTAACCAGACCCAGCATGATTCGATTTGACTCAAAAATCCCATGTTTTTCAAAATATCTAAGCCAATTTGGACTTCTAGGTTGTGGTTTAGGGTTTTTTATATGTGGTTGAATGCTCAAGTAAACAGCAACACACTTTTCTAATTGGTTTTCCTTCTATGCATAGAAAGAACTAAGTGTATTTTTCATTATCTCAAATCTAGAGCAGACCTACACTAGACCTTACCAGGACCCAAATGCAGGAGGTTCAGCTGGGTCCTGCTTGACCCAGCTAGGCCTGAATGACCCAGTGGGTCTTAAAAAATTATCCATGGACCTTGGGTCCAAATCTAAAATCAAGACCCAAAAGGAAACCGTGCCAGGTCTATAATTCGTGCTCAATCTAATCTAGAGTGTGTGGACCAAACCTTGCCGCAAGCCTAATCATACTTGACCAAAAAGTTTAATTTCAATTATAAAATAGCAAATTCAAATAAATACCATGGACGGGGTTTTAGCATAGCCAACAATCATGGTATATATGACTAATGCTAAAAGGGTTGGAAAATTTTTGGCAAAGTTCTGGTGAACAAATAGTTCACAACAAAGAAATAGTTTTTTTTTTTAAAAAAAAGACCTTTAAGAAAAAAAGAAAAAAAACAACTATTAACTGAAAATTAAGTCTTGACACTTTTTGACAAAATATACGAGAATTTTATAATGATGTTAAGAATTTTGTGACAAGTGGTTAGATGAAACCATGCATGCAAATAAATAAATAAATAAAAATCTATGCAATTTGATATATAGATACTTATCTATGAGGACTGGTCTTAGATAAAACCTACAAAATTAATAAAATTTTAGCATTATATACAATCAAATAGGTCAAGCTTTTTTCCCTAATATTTTTTAATCTGAACCAGATATTTGTAATTTATTTGCTATAAGGGATTTATCTTGATTGATAAAAATATGACTCAAAACTGAGCTGAATGAAGAAAAAGATTCATGCAACCAACTCTAATTAATTTGAAATTAAGATTTTATTATTGCTGTTGTAGTAGTTAATAAGTTGCCTGCGGTATAATTTTTAGTTAGTGTGATTGATAAGTTGCCTATGGCATAATTCTCAGTTAATATCATAATACTAATGCGGTTGTCCACTAAAGTTTGATAAAATAAACACTTAGAAAGCAAAAAAATAACCTGGATTGACAACAGTTGCTTCAAATCTAAAACAGGTGATTCAGGGCTCCCATAGCTGCAGAGGAAACAGTGAGATCTCAGCAAGTGAATACAGTGTAATGACAAAGAAAATCTTGCTGCAGATTCAATAAAAGATTTCTAAATATGGACATGTCTACATGTATAGATATCTGGTCCATGGATAATAGGTATGGTGGGTTTAGAAAATCATCATCCAACTGCATAAGTCTGGAATAGCAGAATTGGTTCCCAGAAAGATAGCCTCATGAAAGGATGAGATATATTACGAGATAAGATGAAATAGCATACCAAAGAGTATGAGGCGTAGGAATATCAGTCCCATATATGTTGTAAAATTTAATTGCTCCCGGAACCTTTGCATGTGATAAGATTTCACGAGTTTCATTAGCCCATTTCAGAATCTCTAGGTTAAGTGGTAAAGGCATCTGCAAGCCATTAAGGGCCTGGAAACAGAAGACAGGTGACAGAAATCATTGGCCAAACACATAGGATCTAGAATATTTAGACTATACAGCTTGAATATAGTCGACCAAAACTAGTTGTATAAAAGAGAGGAAACTTAACAACTATTACTGCATATATAGGGAGGCAGTTTATTATAGCATAGTCTACCTTGTAAATATTATTTTAATCTGGATACTTAATGGCTTACCATGTTGCTTGAAAGAGCTTCACTCATTAAGGATATGGCTTCTTTTGGTTCATGTGACTCCAGCAAAGTAATTGAACTGCCATAGTTATCATGCTTTTCTCTCCATAATTGGAGAAGAGGAACATTGTCCCAACAAAACTTGGGGCTAGCCAGCAACTCGTATATAGATGGGCATTCAATTGACTGAAATAAAAGAACATGTTTATCAATTGATATCAAAGATACAAAGAAATGGGTTAAATAAATTAAAAGAAAAAAAATATACATGGCTCTGGAAAAAAAAAAAAAAAAACTTCCTTATAACAATCTATATCTTCAGTTAGAAATCAAGGAGTAAGGAGAAAGGTATGCTGTAACAGAACAGCATCGTTGGCATAAGTTCACCTATATATAATGAATAAATTAACCAATTTCAGTTGCAAATTGCAACATAGCTTAATGTAGAAAGGTGAAGAAACTAAATGAAAATAGAGATGAATCTGTCAATCTAAATACAATCTGCCTTCACGTCATTCTCTATTTCCTTTTCCTCATAATCACAGCCACCAGTATGGAAGTTTAATTACAAAAATATCATGAAATATTTCTAATAAAAGGTTTTGTCACAAACACACCATTCTTAACATCTGATTTCTAATCCATGGGTGAAGGTCAAGGAAAGGGGAAAGATGAAAACTTGATTGTAACTTCGACAACATAAATATTATTTATAAATTTTGACATTCTAGTGTCTGAGCCGTCAGAGCTGTATGGATTTTAACAAATATCTACAACTGATTTTGTACGGCCTACACATGAATAAACTTCAGAACACACAAAATAAAATTAAAAAAACTCAAGAATTGCATCCTTCAAAATTGTAACTTCATCATGTATGGCAAGCATATTCAATATTTTCCCTAGTCTATAACCATTGCAGCTTCTTCCATAGTCTCCAGCCATCCTCTGCCCTATAATTAGTGGTAGAAATACTGATACAGACAGAGAAGCTTAGTTAATGATGGCTTTTGTAGGATAATCTTCATTGCTGACAAAATAAATCCAGGGCGGAAAAAAGCTAATAATTATATACACAGAGAAACTAGATGATTCCATGGGCTCCTTAAAAATTTAATTATGGTGGATCTAAAGGGAAAAAATTAGCACCAACAATAATCAATAACCGTAGAAAGAGCAGAGGAAGAGGTACACTGTCTGTTATCATTGAAAGGTTGAGAGTCAAATATCCAACAAAGTTTGTACTATCACTGCTCGTAGAAAATCCAGGGCATAAAGTAGAATCATCAATAACAAAAGGAAAGGATGGATGTATACCAGTTGCCGTATGGTCGATTTGGAAATGAAAAAATTTCGTCCCCACCATTCCATAAAAGACACTCCATTTAACAGGGCAGTTGTAATATATCCAGGTGCACCTGTCAGCATGTATCATTGAACCCTAAAATTTATAACTTCATAATGTCTTGTAAAAATTTATATGCAAAATTCAGTAAGACTGGTAAAAGTAATTCATGCTATCCCAAACTAGAACAACCTTACAGAAGATAAGACAATTACCTGAAGATAACACTTCATATGAAAAATTTAAAGAGAAAATATAATGGAGATTGACTATAAGTCTAAGCTTTTTCATCACTAGTTGTTACTCCATGTATATGTAAAAGCTGAGATATTGACATCTACATTAGCAATACATCACGACATGAAAAAAAGGACACCCCCTTTTTTAAAATTCTAGACCTGTAAAAAAATGATAAGCTCCAGTGCAACAATTGTTCAAATTTAATTGGACAGCCACTAGAGGAAGTGCAACATGCAAGCAAGTCATGACATCATAAAACACCCCATTTGGAAGGACAAAGTTAAAGAATCTATAATATTTAACCATTGAAGATGGCATGCAGTTTAACCTACCCAAAAACTATTTTTGCTCAAGTTATTATGAGAGGAGACTATGCTGCCAAAGTTACCATGGCCAAGAATTTGGCATTGATTTGAAGAAAGTTCATTAAGTTTGTTAACATCAAGAGCAGGCGCCAGAATGTTCTCTTACTTGAATTACAGTTCCATATACATAGATGCAGTAAGCCTGGTTAATCTAACCCATAGAAACATGGGAAAAAACCAAGGAAGATCATCCTACTAAGAAATTCAAAGTATGTAGTTCAATACTTGAGAAGTGTTCTTGGGAGAATTATGAAAGTTTCAGGTGACAAAAGATGCTGCAATATGTTTGACAAGATATTAATTGAAGGGCATATAAGATTTAAAATTCCTAGTTAGGTCTTGTAGTGGAATTTGTCGTGGAATAAGAAACCTAAATTAATGCTTCTTATATAATGGCTCATATTATTATAGAAGTATCTGCCCAAATGCTTTCATTTTTCCACCTTCATTGCAAAACTTCCTCTTTTTTAATATTTTTTACTTCTTTATTTTTCAACCAAAGTTTTTCTTTATAACAATAATAAAGAAACCGATCTTCATTGTTTGCTTGCATCAGTGCAATAAACAAAAAAACCAAACTCAAATTCAATTCATGCCCGCAAGAAGCATGGTACCAAGCCAAGATCCAGTTGAAGTAAATCAAAATGTGAATCAATCCAATTGATGATGAAAGATGCGAAATAATGCAAGATAAGAAATTAACCATAAATTAAAAACACCCAAGAAATTCAAACATGATGATCTTGTATATTAGATGATCATTGAATTTAATTTGATAAGAGTTACAGCCATGGAGTCAATTTTGAATCATCTTGATCATTTTAATATATTTTGATGATTCTATATATCCTACCTATATTATAATTCACCAATCAGAAGTTACAATTAGTTGCAGATGGTTTGAGTGCCATCAATTGATTGTGCGAGCTTGCACATACAAGTGTTATTTAAAATAAAGAAGAAATTTTAAGCCCATTATTGTCATGAAACTCTCTGGAGCAACCAAATCTGATCATAAAAAATAAATAAGCAAAACTTATTGCGAGATAAGTGCTTGCAAAAAAAAATAAAAAGGTAAAGTCAAGTTTTGTAGTTTCTCATGAGTCATAAAAATAAAACTATAGAAACTGCAAAGAGGAAACTTCTATAATGCCGATTATTTCTCCCTTTCCGGTACACCATATGCACTCATTATTCAAATTTTCATCCAAAATAAAAGATTCCATCAAAAAATGTTCTTCCATCAGCACGTCAGATAAAACCCATCCTACCTGAATACATGGTTTCAGGCAAAACCACATGCATATAAACGGTATTCAATTTTTAATTACGATTCATATCTATATATGATTGGTCCATTTAAATGCTTGGGTTCTTGATGCTTGCATTTCAAGATATATCTTTATTACTTCATGAAGACCGATATATTAAACTTGCAATATACCATTGCTAGTATATACATTGATGCATCGACTTAGCTGGATCTGCATCTCTGCATGCATATAATAAGACTATAAACAGACAACTGCCAATATGTTAGATAGTAAGCCCTCTAGTTTGAATTTTGAAGTTCATATTATTGATCATACTCATCCTTTCATTCATCTATTTGCTTATATTACCAAATTCTGTGCTACATTTAATCAACTGACATTTTTTGTTTGAACCCCTTCTGTTACAAGTAAAGAACAGATTTCAAGATACATGATAAACCGCAATTTGAAAATCTAGACTGCCATGCATAGAACATAGTAGATATTTTATAAAAGATGTTATGAACAATTGGTTGAGATTGTTTTTCTTCAGCCAGTCCAAGTTGCTTGAGTTTGCAGCTGAGGCCTAGGACTTTGAACAAATGAACTTATGGAATGTTCATGTTCATAAGAAATGAGAGGCATTAGATTGAACTGCAAATATTAAAGCCAGATTGCACCACATGCACATATAGCAATGGAGACATATAATACAGGCATAAATTTACAGGCATGCATTTATGCATGAATGCAAGCATGCATTTATTTATGCAACATAAACATGTACACAAAAAAAAATGTGAATTCACTCCAGTGTCCACACAAGTTATACGCAACATCCTGGTAAGAAATTGTTGGCCTAGATATTACCCAATAACTCGGGCAACACTTGGAAATCTGGACAATGACTCAATATAGTGATCTAGATGAGCACCAGTGACACGAAATGGACTCAGGTTCCTAGTTTGGTGGAGGTATGTTTCTAAATGCTGGATCCTTTCAATACCTAAAGATATCTTCTTACATAGCCTGTCCAAGTGTCATTACAGTGTCTATGTTTATGCGCTGGAAGCAGGAACATTACGCTAAGTATAAACATTACGCTAAATTGAAGGGTCCTGGTAAAACAGATCATCTCTAAATATTTCATAACCTGTCCACCATCTAGGCAACTGCTTACAAACCAACATGGTCTAGAAAACCTAAAATGCCTGAAAACCAAAAGCTGAAAATTGTGGATGCTGCCTACTTAGTTAGAGGACAAAAAACAGAGTTTATGATAGAGAGTTAGTGTGCCAAGATGCATGGCAAGTCATAAAAATTAAAAATAAAAAATCAACACCGCTGACAAATAAGCACAAATTCAACTAGTTTAAAAAGTTATAAGCCTTAAATTTAACTTGTTACTCAAATCCATTCTGACCATTGATTGCTTAGGTAAGAATTCTCAAGTCATTTTACTTTAGACTTTCAGGCATTTTAGATGTTACAATTTATTATTAATGGTTTAGATTATTTATTGAGATGCTCGGCCATACATTCTGCACTGAAATGATCCAGATGTTACCGGAAGGAATGTAGCCCCTCTCTGTGAGTGCCCGTGCATATGTACAGAAAAATCCTTGTGTAGTTTTGTTTCGGCTGAAATCATTTGAAAAATGATATAAAAATACCTAAAACTTTAAAGTTGAATTTATGTGCTTGGAAACTAAGTTCTAGTTCTTGCAAGAATTTGGATCACTTTTACTTCATCTTCTTTATGGAAAGGCTAAAAAGATTTTCCTCTCACAAAATTCCAGAAGGCATAGTCCTCAATAAACCTGCAGTTTGTTTCTATTATTGTCTCAATATATGTGTGTATGAATTTGCATTTCGTTCAGCTGTTGTCAAGCTCAATTTCTCTGATTTGTTTCAGGTTCAGGAAATGAAAGTTAAACTGAACTGTTTGCATGCTAGAAATTCCCACCTTGAAATGGTGCAGCAATTGCAACCCAACTCTTCACATACTTCTCAAAAATCTGTCATGAAAGGGGAAAATATTACACATGATATTGCCACTGTGAATGGATCCAAATACTGCAGGTGACAAGAAATGATTGACTTGAAGAAGAAAACATTCTCACATCGCTGTGAAGAGACATGAAGCATTTCACCAGCAGGCCGCCCATGGAGTGACTTATGATGATTAGCTTCTTCCCACCAGTTGAATTGTATACTGCCTCTAATTTTGAAGCAAATCTATCTAGAGTTTCCTGAAGCCTGATCGAAGCACAAGCAATAAATGTGTCCAAAAGTGCATGAGGAAAATAAAGAAACGAAGACATTCAATTATGCCGATATGTATATAGATGCTGCCCATGGCTTTTTGGTGTGATAGGCCACTAAATGAGATAGTCAATGATAATTTATGATAATAAAAATGTTGTTAACAAAAAGTTCATATCATTTAAACTCAGATACATTGTTTCTTTTTTTTTTTTTTTTGTGAGGGGGTGGGGGGGGTGTGGTTTGGGTTGGGGAGGGGGTGTTGTGGTTGTTGGATAGGGCAAAAGGTAAAGTTAGCTCATCCAATGATAGTAAAAGACAAATGGTTATATGCATATTAGTATTTTGAATGCATACCTATTACTTTGGCGGAAGTCATAGCCAAATCCAAAGAGGGTTTTACCCTCTTGAAAACCCCATTCGATCATTTCTTCTATCATGTCATGATAATAATTGACACCATCTTGTCCAATGACCTGCAGGAAACAAATTAGCTTCTCCAAAATTACTAAGAGAAAAAAGCTTCCACAATTTGAAGAAGTTCTAAAAATGTGTTTCAATAACTGGAACAAATGAAAGAACCATTGTGGAAACATTAAGGGAAAAAAGCACCAAAAATATAAAGACATAAAAAACAATCCAACCTAGCTCCAGAATTATGAGCATGGAATTAGCACTGCTTTATGTGAGGGAATCACAATGGCAGAAAATTAAAGATTTTATGCATATGATAGTGAATATATTACAAAATGTACTACAATGCTATGCTCCTACATTAATATAATTTGTAGCTTAGCGTGTCTTTACAGTAAACTCTAGTACACTATGGCTTGGCACCTTTTACTAGAGTGTGACCTGTAAGCTCATTGTGGTTTCAATTCGAGCCATTCTGAAGCTACTCTCTTACAACAAAACCTATTTTTTCCCCTTTGGTGATCAATAATACGCCTATAGTCACAATAAAGCTAGCATTATAAGAACCTCATCTTTCCATAACAGGTTCCCTGTTATAAATGCAAATATTCTAGTCATGGAGTAGATGAAGTATATGAGGCAACAAGTATCAATATATACGATTCTCGGACTATCAGTAGTATGTCTTCTATATACACCACATCAATATTCTTAACAAATGAAGGCTTATAGAAAGCTAGTAGGCTTTCAATGTGGGAATGAGCACAGGCTTATCCGTTTGCACTTGTTCATAATGCATCCCATCATATTTTTTTCAAACATTAGATGATTTATGCATGTATATTACTCACTCAGACCATATTTTTTCATCTTCAAAGTAGCAGTATGACTTTCTATAACATTTATCTTGATATACTTACTTAATTCTTTATAATGTAATTTGTTTGCTCTGATGTAATGCCAGCAATTGCTTTTGCAGGAGCACCCTTCATGCAGTACAATGTACCTACTTCCTACATATCAATAGCGGCTTGGACTTTTAATGCGCCTCAAAATGCTAGATTCTTTAAGATGGAATGGAAACAAAATTTGAACATACAGCACATTGTTTGAAAGTTAAATGAATAAAAGTTCAAAAAAAAAAAAAAAGGAAAATATGTTGATCATGTAAATAGCTAGTTATGCACATGACAGAAAGGTCCCATATTTTCCCATGGCAACATGTGCAGTTTGCTAATACAGAACAGTATAGTACATGTGTCTGCACATAGCCAATTCTGTCAAAGTCTTGATTGGTGCAATATCTGGCATTGGTGATGGAGGATAAGATGTTAAATATGAGGTGAATACTGATATCCGACCAGTTGCTTTCTAGATTAGTAATTTTAATGTGCTAGAGAATCTTTTGGTCTCAAACTTTCAAAGTTCATCTACGTAGGAATTCTCCAGAGATATCTGACTTAACAATTTCTTAGCAGATGGAGTTTACCAAACTAATGAAATCTATTTGCTGAAAAACAAGAGTATTACTTTCCAGAACTAGTATCAATTCTACTAGATCAACAACCTTCCTGGCTTGTCACTACTATTTCTTCATAGTACCTTCAAAATCTTGGAGGCTTTTTTCCCGGCTCGGGAGTCAGAAATGCCCTTTCTCTCAGAGTTCAATCTTGTAATGAAGGAGAGGGCTCCTGGCCCTCCTGCTAAGTTAGCTAACACAGTAGAGGGGGCTGTTAAGCAGCGCTTATTCGCCTTCGGAAAGCACTTCTTAACATTGGGACTAAGAGGCAGTTTAGGCTTACCATGTGTCTATTAGTTTAAACCATTCAATATAAATAGAAATAAAAAATAAAAAATATAATATCTATCAACCAAATGAAAGATGATAAGGTGAACTTGATAAAAAATTTACCATGTCAGGGTTCAATACATCAATTGCATATAGTCCATGTCTGTCTTCAGGCACAACAATTCTTGTTTTCTCGTCTAAGGACACTGTTTTACCTGCTTCAATATAACAAGTTAGATGCAGATCAGTTGCAAACTTACAAAGATTGACATGTCTACCTCTTGTACTTGCTGCACAATTTTTTCCCCTTGGTAAAAGTGCTACAGATTGAAGCTAAACATGCCAATTAGCACAAATTCTAGACCAAAAAACCCATATAAATAGATTCAGAGATATTGTTTATCAGAAAACATTTATGAAAATTTTCTACCTTGAAAGACAGTTCGTCAACTCTAGAGGATGGATTTGCACCAACCCGGTAATACAAAAGAATGTCAATATGCAAATATGAAATGATAAAAACTTCGTATATAAATTTGATAGATTTCAGGTCCAATATATGTTGGGAATTATTTACATAATTCAGAACTTTAAAACTCCAAGAATGTAAATCCTAGTTTCAAGTAGTGTAAAATTCTAGGATTCTTAATGGATAAAGATTATTTTTTCTCTCTCTTTATATCTCTCTTCTCTCTTAAAAATATAAACGCAACTTAAGAGTTACTTATGAAGCGATGTGTAAGAGATGCGACATATTCAATCAGACTAATTTGATAAGAGGATGCATCTTAATGCATCCGATCAGTTTGATTAAATCCAAGGGACACAATCCTTGATGGTTGA
Organism: Metroxylon sagu; assembly: GCA_017589505.3. Taxonomy (NCBI): domain Eukaryota; kingdom Viridiplantae; phylum Streptophyta; class Magnoliopsida; order Arecales; family Arecaceae; genus Metroxylon; species Metroxylon sagu. The sequence continues at coordinate 945,304 of JACVBY030000513.1, forward strand.
TGGATGAGATGGATGGGTGCATCCAATTAAGGGATGTCTAAATATTCACTCATGTATACCCCTTAACATCTAAAAATAAAAGATCAGATTACCATTCTCATCCATCCAAAGCAATCTAAAACCAACCTAACACAATTGAGAGCTATTAACCATTTCAAATTGAATTAACTTGAGTGCACCGTTTGAACATTTAATAAAAAAAGACTGAATCCACGTAAAGAGATATTTTTATGCAATCATTTTGCTGATTTTATTTGCATCTGGATTTGGTTGGTTTCGATTTGTCTTGATTCTTCTTGATTATAATGCACTTTAAGAAGAAAGTGCAGGTTCATTGTATTTTGAAAGTAGACCCTCATCGATACTTGGGTCTGAAGGTTAATGAGAGAGAAGTGGGGAAGGAAGGAGAAAAGTTTTAGAGACTCTTATTTGTTTGAAAGAAAGAGAAAAGGAGAAGAAAGGGAATGGAGGTTACTCATTCTCTAAAAAGGTTAAATTTCTTTACCTCCCAAATTGGAGGTAAAGAGGGGAAGGAAAATAGTTTTATAACTTTTATCCCATCTATTCTCTTCTCCTCAAACAAGAAAGAAGGTAACAACCCTTCCCTTATAACACCTCAAAATAATCCCATATTGGATGAAAAAGAAAGTTTCGTGTGCTTGTAACTCACCCACTTACTACCCATTAACTTCCACTCAAGTTTTTGAGCTACGTAGTTTTGACCCACTAACAGATGGGTTTGGAGCATTACAAATGGTATCAGAGCCAATCCGAATGTGCGAAAGTTGGTGGGGTTACCCATGGGACGGTGGTAAAGTTTCACTATAGCGTGTGAAGCCATCTTTAAGGACTAAGGATTTAGCTCGAGGGCATAAGACATTTTTTAATATTCCAAAGATTGAAGATTGTAACACCCCAAAAATAGTTTCACACTGAATGAGAAAAAGTATTATGTGCTTATAATACAAGTCTAGATTAACTTTCACTCAATTAACTTTCACTCAAGTTTCCACTTGCTATCCATTAACTTTCACTCAAGTTTTTGTGTCACGTGATTTCGGCCACTAACACTCAATTAACTTTCACTCAAGTTTTCACTTGCTATCAATTAACTTTCACTCAAGTTTTTGAGCCACGTGATTTCGGCCGCTAGACTCATAGCATGCCTTGAATAGGATAACATTATTCTTAATTATTTTTTTATTTTAGTGAGTTCATAGAAAACTATCCTTAATCCTTCCCTTTTTTTTTTTTTCTCTTGAAAAGTCCAAACAGAACCTAAAAAGGGTAACATTGTGTTTAATTATTTATTTATTTTAGTGAATTCTTAGAAAACTACTTAAACATAGAGTCTACAAAATTTTCAATAATATATTTATGCAAAAGAAGTGATAAAGAGGAAGGACAGAAAAACAAAGTAAGAAAAAAAAAAAAAAATTATCAACTATCTACGAACCGTTAGACCATGAAGGTATCTAGTCAACAAAGAATCCATGACCGATTCAAGAATCTCTTTTAAGATTCGAAAAGAACACCGTTAATGTTAATATTTTCAGAGAAAAAGTTACATACCAGTGGATGGATCAAACCGCGACCAAACCTTGGTTCTGAACTCGTAGTCGGCGCCAATAATTCGGACCCAGACCCGCTCGGCTCTGCCGCTCTCGTCGACAGCATTCAAGATCGAGCCGGCGACGCCCGGGACCAGCAGAACCGGGTCGAGATCCGGATCAACGAAGGGTTGCTGCTTCTTTTGAGCCTTCAACATATCAATGGGCTGTATTAACTCCTCTATTAACTCCTCCACCAGCTTTGCCATCTCCCACCACAAATTCCAAACCAAGAACTCCAATCCTTTAACTCGCCACAGATAGCGGAAGGGTGTGTGGATCTGGGAGGAGGATGAAAGGGAGGAGATGGAGTATTTCGGTGAAGGAAAAGGTGGCGGAGGAGAAGAACTCAAGAAAAGTGAGTGGCAGAGAAGACAAGCAGAGAGTGAGTGAGGGAGGGAGGGAAATGTCAACGTTCTGCAGTTGGAAAAGAGTGCAGGGGTTTCTTTCACTGTTTGACGTCGATGGTACAAGAAGGCTCGTACAAATGTTTTTTAACCGCAGCGGTGGAGAGGCTGAAACAAGCACATGGCAAATTAGCATGGGCGACGCATGCAGTGCAAGGTTGCATCGTCCATTTATTAATGTGTGTGCATATATATATATATATATATATATATATATATATATATATATATAAACTTCAGCTCTCTTCCTATTTTTAAGTTGTGTTGTTAGATTCTTTTTCTTTGTTTTTTTTTTTTTTTTTTGACGTTATAAAGTGCATAACAATCATGCATGGCTATGGAATGACATGTTACTAAAATTATGAATCTGAACTGTTGCGGGGAAAAATAGTATGTGAATCGTCACAATTAAGAGGTGGGGACATTGAGATGCACTACATCATTATTTAGTTTTTTTTTGACAATTTATGATAATTTTTGCATTAATCTTTTAATGCAATTTATGATACAAAGTAGTTGTCATCTAGAACAATATTTTATGCATAAACTTTTGATAAATAAATATAAAATTATTCATTGAGCAAATCACCCTTAACCTTATTATTATTATTATTTTTGGATGGGGTGACCTTGCAAAAAGATTTTCTGTAACAATATCCTAGAACAAATACATCCTAAAATGTTTATATGGGCAAAATCTTAAATATGTGGAAGAATATTTTTAGGAAGGTGGCAAATAAGTTTGAGTTATTTTCAGATTTAAATTATTGAAGCTAAATTCTAATCATGAATGATTAGGTAAAGATCAACTCATGGATTTTTTTAGATTAACTTATTTTTTCTAAAAAAGAATTTAATACACAATTTTTTTTCTTATTCTTTTGAAAGTAATTTATTAATGATCAATTCAATCTTATAACTATTAGAAATAATAGTTATAAACTTATAAAACATTAAAATAATATAATTAAACAATAGTCTATAAAAATATACTTTTAAATTAAATAAACATTAATATTAAATTATTAATAAGTTTATAAAATAAAATAAGTAAATATTAAAAATATGCTTAATCTTATAAATAAATAAAAAAAGAAAAATCATTCTTAAATTCTAATCTTTCATCTTTTTCTTAAGAATGTTTGAAGTTATGATGTTAATAATTCAATAACACTCAACTTAGAAAAATATATTTCTACTCCTATCATTCATTAAGTTATATTAACATTAACTATTATATATTAAAAAATATAAAATATTAAAAATATTAGTCATATAAATAATTTAATTAATAATTTATAAAATTATATAATATCATTTAGATAAAATTTTAAAATTTTAAAATTTTAAAAATAAAATTAAAAATATAACTTATTCAAATACATTTTTTGGGTTCTCATTGAATCTTAAAGTTTTTGGGTTATCAACAAAAAAAGAAAAAAAAAACAACCCTTTTTTTTTTGGATAGGTTTCGGATATGTTCATGGGTTTTCATAGGTTTTGCATAGGTTTCTCCCACCTTTAATTTTTTATCAAAAACTCGAAAATAATTTTATAAAAAAGGTAGCTCGTGATAAATATATTATTTGTAAACTGTTACTGTAGGATGATATATTAATATATTAACATGACTTAAAACATGATTTTTATAAGAACCTGAATTTGTGCTGATTATATTATATATGATCATAGAAACTAAGCTAACAATGATGGGGTGCCAATTGTTACGATGGTTTTTATCAACCAACCTATCATATCAGTCAATATAAAAGTAAAAGAAAATGTATTTATTTATGCCGAGCTAATAAAGCAATTGAAGAAGAATTTATGTTCAGATAGTATGATTTAATTTCAATCCCAGTCAGCTCCTAGAAGGTGAGATAGGTACAGGATGAGAAAAAAAAAAACAAAACAAAACAAAAAACAAAAAACAAAAAAAAAGGTCGATATTAGTTTTTCTTAAATCTAGAGAATGCATCCATTTAAATCACCACTGTTCTTTATAGAGATAAAAAAAAAAAAATTCGGTTGTTTCTTTTTTTTTTTTAATGGCAAAAGTTTTGCATGCCTTTTTTTGTTTATGAAATTATGTCTACGTTCATGAGAGATAACGCCATGGAAGCATAAATATATGTTGTGAGAACTAAAAAATTTTAGAGTAATTATAAAATTCTACGTACCTCTTTTGAAGCCCTGCTCTTGATCACGCTTCCCGTGCTATCTCTTTTTCTTGAAGCATCGACCCATCTATTTATAAGTTTTCTGATGAGAATTCTTTGATAGATGAAACTCTTTAACAGTTAACCTTATCTATCTCGAACAACAAACTCTGTGATCGCGTTGATCCAATTGTGGGCGCCGTTATCCGGGCCCATCCAAATGTCCAACAGCAAGTTAAAAACAAACTTTGGAGTATCTACGGGACTATGCCATGATTCAATTAATCGTCCTTCGTTTCAGCAGCTGAGAGTGCATTCAAAAAGAATGAGCATCGGCTACGGTGCTAGGTAATGAGGTCGGGATCTCCTCATCGGTGCTCCTGTTGTTTTGACTCTTGACTTTAGAAGCATAACAAACAAAAGACTAGATCCTCTAAAATGGAAAAAGGTCCAGAAGAGCTCAAGCGCTCTGGTTCTCGGCCTCCATTCGAGTGCGTCTGAACGGGCCTTGGAAGTCGTCGGTCCAACGAATGCGCTTCTCCCGTTGGAACTTGGATCGACGGCGTAACTTACAAGGGCATTTTAAACCGTATGAAACTTTTCACAAGGAAAAAAAAAAAAAAAAAAAAGAGACTTATAAGTTAAAAGTATTGTAATCATATTAGCAGATACATAGCATAATCGATATATATTATGAAAGTTAAGATGCAATTATTTAAAAAATTATCATATATTAGCGCATTAAAAAATACTGATCTATATATAGAGATAGACTTAACTATATATTTGAATATAATCAAGTTTAGATTTGTTCATCTCTCTATTTTTTTTGATTTATATAGTTTACGGATCTCAAAAATTAAAAAATTAAAAAAAAGATGGATTGCTTTGGAAGTTGTATGGATTTAAAGATGGGAAAGTAACCAAATTTTGGATTCACATGGTTCACGAATTTGAAAGATGAAAAAAAAAGTAAAAAAAAAAAAAAAAAAAAAGATAGAATGACTTTAGAATCCGTATGAATTCAAAGATGAAGAAAGTGATAGAATCTTAAACTTGGTTACATTCAATTGTAATTAAACATAAATTCAATCATTTTTCCATCCTTAGATTTACGTAATTTACGGATTTTAAAAATAAAAAAAAATAAAACAAATAGGGATGAAAAAAAATGATCGAATCTTAATTTTGGTTATATTTGAATGACCGAATCTTAGATTTAACTACATTCGAATATAATGACCAGATTTTGAACTTGATTATATTATATATAATAATAATAATAATAATAATAATAATAATAATAATTAAAATAAAATTATTTATCAAGTTAATATTCAATATTTATAAAATATCAACATTAATATTTATATGAATCAAGTGAGTTTTTCTCTATTTTTTTTTAAAAAAAAAGGTTAATATTTATGAAATATAAGTTAGATAATTTTACCTACAAAACATGCATCACAGTATTTAAACTCTTACCGTAGCTAAGAGCTATTGCTATGCTGTAACTTACTAACTGGGCTCAACATATAATACGGCAACAAAGCTTTCAAATGCAATTCTAGAAATGATGCAAGATTTTTTTTTTTTTAATTTTTAATGATATCTGAATATGTTACCAATTGCTAGAATATTAAAATTTATTTTAATATTATTATAAATTATGTAATTACAAAAGCTAATACCAAAAAATCTAATTTATCTTAATCCATCGGTACCTTACTTTTAGTCCAACCATTAAAACATTGAGTCCAGACATCCGGTCATAAAAATTATGTTAAGGCCGTGTCACGCATTCAGTGGAGATAGCAGGTTGGGACGTGGCGGCCACGATAACATGGTGAAGATATGGTTCGAATTTGGAAGGACAAAAGATCAATTGCAGCACTAAAATCATGCAACTTTTCATCAATTGGGCCTTTTGGATTGGGCGAGCGATGAATGGGTCATTTACTCCAAATTCTCGTCCTTATCTTTTTATCCGCCCTTCTGTGTCAAACCAAACCAAACCCAATCCAACCCTGGCTCTTTACCCTTTGCAGGCGGCTGCTCTGATGGCCCCCAGCTCGCGGCCCTGGCTACCACAATCGCACCAGCCGTCTCTGCCAAGGCCGTCGCACTCGAGTAATAACGGGACCGCGAGTCTGGTCTAAAATTTACGCCACCCGCGTCCATCAACGCCTATCACATCCTGCCCCTATTCTCACGCTACGTTGATGCTTAATAGAGGATGAGCCCAGAAGTCAAAAAGCGTCCATCATCGGGGTCAGTCCTGGCTAAAGCTGGTAGCATAAAAATAAATAGGACTTCATGTTCGACAGTGATGTTTGGCTCCAGAGGACAGACAATAATTCACCAAGAATTGTTCGAAATAAATATTTAAAACATGACATGAATATTCTTTCATGAAGGGTTGTTGCAACATGAATTTATATCATGCATCCTGTCTTATTTCTTGATGATTAATTATGATCATGATGTACGTGATCATGATGTACGTGGTAGATGTTATTGGTATCCAACAAAAAAAAAAGCGATAAATATATTATTTTTTTATTGACGTATAAAGCCTCAATTGCAATCACATCATTTCCATCACATCATGCATACAGAGAGATTTTGTTGATAGGGTTGAATCTGCTAATATTTTTTTTCATAACCTATAAGTATCTCCTATAATACTGATTAGGTAACGGTCAGATTATATTTTAAATTTAATACTAGCTAATCCTATTGACTTGAAATATAGCATTTCTTATTATGGTTAAGATATTATTGATGAATTCATGGTGTCCTCTTCAAATTCTCAAATAGGCTCTCATCAAGGTAGCATAATTTCACGTAGGAGATTCTTGCTCATTTTATGAATGGATAAATTATGGTTTCAAATTTCTGTGAAATGTTCTATGATATATCAGAATGAATTGTTATCTTTTAAGTGTTAGAATAAAATCATCTTATTATTGTCTCAATATTTCGATCAGTGTATCTTAAAACACTTGTTATCCCATGCATTGGAACATGATGGAATGGTATGCATCTTGTTTCATATAAAAATCAGGATGCCTTCGTTTTAAAACACCACTTGCCTATGTATTAGGATAGGATGGGACGATATGCATTTCATTCCACATAAAATTAGGACTCTTTCGTCTCATGATATTTAAAATTTTATGAGAAACTCTAAATATGGAAGCTAGACATTAGGAGGGAATGCATGCAAAACTTCTTTGATTGGTTGCAGTAAATAGATCAGAAACGATGACTAGCAGTGAAATAATGAAATCATTTATTAGATAGTTTGAGGAAGACTTCACAAACATGGATGAAGAGATCAATTATTCTCAAACAACTAGGAACAATAAATTCATACTACACCACAACAACTCCTAATATGATGAAGTGCACACACGAACTACCAATTCATTGACATTGTTGTTCTCAGCTTGGAAACCGAAGAAGGAGAGGGATGGGATTGAAGGAGTTTGGTGGTGCATCCCACACGGAAAATGCACTAGTAGAATTCATCCATTTCTTAGCAACATCTGGATGGTGGCGTTCGATGACATCTCTTAAACTCTCTGTGGTGTTTACCCACTTAAAGCCCTTCTTTGTGTATGTCTTTTCGTTGAAATAGCTGGTGAAGAAACGGTCAGCTTCCAACCTCCTACTCAAAGTAGTGAAATCAGACCATAAGTAGACATACAACCACATATAATATCATTAATAAGGAGATAAAAATGCTCATTGGTTTTACCTTGATGCCATTATAATGAAAATAAAGAAAGCAGTTTCACTGATGGCAAATCCCTTGATTTTCTTCTCTGCCATGAGACCTACCAGAAGATCCAACTTCTCAACATCATCTCCATATACTTCTCTTAGAGTTTGAATTGCTTCCTTGTCATCGGTTAAATCCTCCCATTTGGATATGGGAATCATCAGCAAGCCCCTTCTGAATTGATTGTACCTTGGCACACTTCTTTCCCTATCTCGATAAACTATTTGAACAACCACAGCACAATCATCAGCTTCTGCACCACATGTACGCATGTAGCCATGTGCATATATAACATGCATGCATTGGTGAATCATCATTACCTTCAAGGGCAGGCATGTCAACGTGATCTGGCCTTTGGGTTCCATCAACATTTTGCGGAATGAGGTCTCTGAAAAACCAAGGGTAGTTCCACAGCTCAAGAGCACCACATGCTTGGTGGCCCATTGATACTATCTGCCTTTCGAATCCAATCTTGGTTAAAGTTGACTCTCCTTTTATGCCTACCAGCTCCTCCATCTTGATGCTGTTTGGCAAATGGCATAAGAATAATAATAATAATAATAATAATAATAATTGAGCGAGTCCATGAATAAGGCAATAAATGAAGGATGGACATAAGAACAGATGCCTACTCTTGAAGGTACTCAGGAGACTTGTTTGGCCCAGGATTGCTATTGATGTTCCTAAGTCTAAGGCTATCTGGGAGAAGTGAGTGCATTCTGTAAACACTCGTGAACTCCTCTGTCAAGGAGTATGGAACTCCATGATTGTTCGGCTTCTTCAGTCCCACAAGCCCAGAAAGAACAGGGCCCCCTATGTTCCCAAAGATATCCTTAATGGTTTTCCCTAGCAATCCATACCTGCAACAAAAGAAAAGAGCAAATGCTTTTTAGCTTGAGTGGATGTGTAATTTATATAGTCTTTAATGTTGCATGATAAATTCTCTACCAATTTGCATGCATTGCCGCATTCATTGTGTTGGTCTTGAGGAGCTCTACGGTCCAATCAATGGTGTGAATCTTTGCGATTACTGCGGATGTCACCAGTCTAGCATAGCGATACAACTCTTCATCATCTAGATGGGGATACTCTGCCTGTAGAAGAACAATAAGCATGCTTTGGACTTCATATTCTAATGAATGTAATGAAATCCAAGAAGGTAGACAAAGTAGATGAGTATCCGATGTGTTGCAAGTACTGTACCTTAAGTGCATCACAGACAGCATTATGCTCTTTAACGAAAAGGGCTTGCAAAGTGGACACTCCAGCCCAGCTATTCCGGATGTCTCCAGAGATGGCTATTCCATCATCGTTATGTTCAAGGAGGTTGTTATCCCCAATCCTCAATTTTCCATCAACGAATGTCCTCACTTTTAGTCCTTTCTTTGTTTCACTCCCATAAATTGCACTTCCATCCCTGGACAAAATATTAGCAATATATGATTCCTTTTTAATTTTTTTTGGATAAAAAGTTAAGAGTTATTGCTCCATCTATCTTTAAAGAACGAAGCATATTACATCTTAACACTCCAAAAATAATCAAATGCCTGGCATCGCTGTCAGTAAAAAAGCAGCGGCTAGCAGGTGATGCAGGTAAAACAATCGTAATTTTTACTTTTTTGAAGTATTATGACAAGCTTAGTTATTCAATTAATTATAATTTAGCACTTTGAAGTTCTATATAAATTTATAAAATATAAGTGATAAAAAAATTTTAAATTTTTACATCTTATAAATATATATGATTTAGAATAGAACTGAATAAAATGAAGAAAAAGAATTTATGTAGCTAATATCAAATAAATTAAAATTAAAATAATAATAATAATATTATTATTATTTTGAAGTACTATACAAAGGTACGAATGATTAGTGTTTTACCGAAAGAAGTTAGCTGCAAATAAAAAAGAGTGGCTAGGAATTGCTTAAATGTTGGATGTATCGTGACAAAATGTCTAAGCGGTTCAAAGTCAAATAAGGAACAAGTCAAAACCTAGGACTTGGTTCAGAAATCCAAGTGAAATGTGGTACGGTAATCGTGGTCATTGGTGAGGTTTTATTTTCCACCTGGATTCCACTTAGAAATGTCAGATGCTCGCATTAAACAGCCTTCTGAAACAATGGAAAACCCTGCTTGGATTAGGGTTGCGCTGAGGTAAGATAAGAATCTCATACAGAAATAAAATATAAACATATTTTATTTTTAATTTTTTATTTATAAAAATAAAAAATATAAAACCTGACATAAAAAATATATATTTAGCTACGTTATTTTAATTTTATTTTTAAAAATATTTTTTATTATTTATAAAAAGTAGGAGTAATTTTGCTTTCGCTTTCTATTATCAGAATTGTTAAAATAGAAAATAACAGTGATCATTAAATATATTTTTATTATTGAAAGCATTAAAAAAATAAAAATATAATTTTCGTTTCTATTTTTTTTTAAAAAAATGGCAACTACGCCCAACGCAGCCGTAGCGTTCGCATAAATTTTTTTTACAAGACCTTTATCTTGTTCTAGCATTTCTTGAACGAGTTGGTTTCTTTTTGGTCAAAAATGGACAAGATTAGGCTCTAAATTGTCAAAGTTGGACTGCTCACTAGCCATTGAACTTTGTGAATCTTACATAAGACCAACCGGACACATTTAGAATATTATCGCCGAGTTAAATCTTGTTCAAAGGTAAATTAAAATAACGATTCCATCATCAAACCTACAATGGTATTATGAAAAGATGTGATCAACCGTGAAACATTCAAAGTTGGCGTTATTACGAAAAAAAAATTAACAATCAGCAAAAAGAACACAAGCAACAACCTCAGCATGCAGAACTTACCACCAGGCGGTCCGGATATTTTTGTGACCAGTCTTAATCCCTTTTGTATGGGTTGGAATATCTTTAGTTCGATAGAACTTGAATGACTTGAGCGGGCATTCAGCAGCCACTTCCGGTGGAGCAGTGAGTTCCACCTGGCACATTCATCAAAAAAATAAATAAATAAATATAAAGAGGTGCATTCTGAAATCAATATAATTTTTTATCAAACAGGAAGATAGATGGAATTCATACTTGCCAACCTTGGGAAAAGATACTGATACATTAAAAGGAGGCAAAAAAGAGTTGGGGCACATAAATCCTAATTTTCTTTGATTCAGGGTAAGATTTGGGGTGCGTAAAGCGTTTTCCAAACTGATGAAATTCAACCAAATAATAATTTAAGCAACAAAAGAAATAGCTTAGAACTCTAATCAAATATATATATATATATATATATAGACTGGCTTTCTAAATGTGTTTATGAGAAGCACTTAACCATACTGAACCATGTTTGCAATTAACCATGGTTAAATTATTTATTAGATTTTAGGGAATTGATTTTAATCCATGCATCTTGGGCAGTGTCCCCAAACCAAGTTAGATGGGTGAAATGGGAGCCGATCGAAAGTAATATTGTAATTGATAATTAAAAGAAGCTTCTCTTTTGCTTTATTCATGACTTGACATTGGACATGGCATCACTTAATTAGTAAGAGCTCTTTTGAATTAGCTAAATTTGAATATAAAATCCCTTTAATATCTTGCATGAAACCAAAACAGATTTGTAAAACCCAACCAATCTTGTCTTAGTTGGTTGGCACCCTTCTTTGAATAGGGACGACTAAGATTGGATCCTTAGTGGTGGGCACCCCCATTATATTTCTTTTTTTTTTAAAAAAAAAAAAACAACTGGGGCTCATGCATATAGAAACATGTTGGGCAAATAGCTCAAGTTCGGTTGGTAATTAACTAAGCCAAGCTGGTGTCCTACGCTATTGTAACTTGAACCAAATTTAAACCATTAAACCCATATGAAGATTCATGGCCTATTTGAAAGTTCATGGCTTACCTAACCTAGCCAAATGTCTGCCAACAAAGATGAAAAGAATGAACAACAAAGCTTGCATTAAAAAAAAAAAAAAAAAAAAAGAAAAGAAGGGAATGGAAAGAGTTAGACCTAGATTTATGCTGAAATTATTTATCTTTTTAGTGTTTTATCTATTAAAAAATGATATTTTATATTAGGGATAGCTTATGACAAGTTTACTATAAAATAGTTATAATAATATAAGCAAGTTTGACTGATATAATTATTTTTTGCTCATGCTTATATATTTTTTTTTTTAATAGAAAGGCTCGAAAGTTGGTAAAGACTTTAGCAGCTTAATAAGTTGACATCTTCAATGCTAAATATTACCTTTCCAATTTTAGAAACTTTCCTTGCTTGGATTTCTGATTATTTAATTTGACTATTGACTTAGTTAACCGGATGCTCTAAGGATAACTTATTAGTAAATTAACTTGACTAATACAAAACTTCAGAAATTAAAATACAAAATTATTGAATATAACAATAACTCTGCCTGAAATCTAATCAATCTAGTTTGGATTTGTCAATCACCAAGACACATCGCTATTTTTTTTTTTTTTTTTCTTCTTCTCCTCGTAGAATTGTGATTGTGTCACTATATTTAAGAGAGGAAGGGGTTTTTCTATTTTGATACACTATGAATTTTCATATTTAGAAGCGTTTGTCATTGTAGTTTTTATGTATATAAAGAAAGAGAGTTGGATTTAGTCACACTTGTATATAGCTAAGTCTTATTTGATCACCCTTTTTACTTTCGGATCTATATGGATTTTTTTTAAAAAAAAGATGAGATGATTTTAAAATTCATATGAATTCAATAATGAAAAGGATGATCAAAATTGAGGCTGACTAGGCCGTGGAGATGGAGGGGAGGGGGTAGGGCCGTGGGGGCCGAAACTGCGTCCTCTTGTTTCTAAATTTTTGAGTCCCTAGCTGATTTAGATGGCCAAGCCTCCAAGGAAAAAATGGTCCAAGCTGTGGGGGCGTGTGGATGCTTAAAAAATAAATAAAAAAAATGATGGGTTTTGTTGGATGCAAGAAGCACACGTGATAGATGATTAAATTGTCGTCTCCTCCGCTCGATAAAAAGCATCCCATGTCCCTGCAAGCGCTTTAGCTAATTTACAAAGCATAATCCGCCTTCTAATGAAATATAAAAGAAAGAAAAAAAAAAAGAAGATAAAAATAAAATTTTTGAAGCTTCTTCTATCTAGTTTTAAACCCGTATAACCTTCTTCCTTTTACCTGCTGGGTGTCCTCGAGGTGGTCGATCCAGTCATGCACCATGAACTGAATCCAAGCAGCTGCAATCAAGTTGAACTGCTTGCTCGTGTCCTTGTAAGTCGTCCGAGCCAAAAGTTTTGTTGCCACCACCGCCGGGTCAGGGCTCATCAGCTATCACACCATCACATTAAATTCATTTAAAACAACACCTTCCTAACCTTCCAAAAAAAAAAAAAAAAGCCCAAGTTACTCACCTTATCCTTTTGTTCCATAGGAGCCATGTTCCTCCCAAAGAACGTTAGCTGCGCGCCGGCCTCACTGTTCTCTGGATCATTGTATGCTCCATTCGGAGTTCGGTAAGGATAGTCGTCAGGGTTGAACGGAGTCCCATCTATCCCGCCGACGTTGAGGAGGTTGTACTTGTCGTGGAGAGTTCGACGTCTCTCCAAGTAGACCAAGCCCAGAAAGACAGGCAGCTTATGCCATAGATTCAGCCTATCCAAGGTGTGCACAAACTGCAGTGCAATAAAATGAAAGCCGGTTAGAAGAGGGTAGCATGAGAGATGATTATTCCTGAGAGTAGAGCGAGTTATAATTACCAGGAAGCTAAGCTTGTCACCGAAGGACATCCTCGAGAGGACGCCATGGAAGTCTGGGTGGATGAAGGGACGGAAAAGGCACATGTTTAGTTTTTCGTGGTAGCTAGAGTCTCAGACGTTGTTCAAGACGTCGCGTTGGAGAGGTATATATAGACGAGGTGAGTCCATGTGGGGCAAAAGGTGGACCATTGAACTCGTGGAAACGTAAGTGGATGTAAATATAATAAAGAATGGACTCAGTCTTATCTTCATTTTCTATGACTCGATTGGAGCGAAAAGTTGGAATACTACATGTTTTATTGCAACCTGGCAGATCAAATTGAGAATAAAAAATAATAATAATAATAATAAAGCTAAATAAAGGTCATGTGATTATTCTATTCAAATCCATCTGTAGAACATCAGGATGTAGCCTATTCGAGATATTGGTTGCGAATCCGTGCCCTTTGAAGTGCTGCATGTTTCTTTCTTCAAAGCAAAAGACCTCTGCCATATGCTCGATAATTAATATGGCGCAAACCAACCATACAGGAAAAATATCATGGTTGACAGCAGTTTGCTTAGGCTATACCATTAGCTTACCTCCAAGTAATTATATAATCTGAGGTGCCTTTGCGCCATCCACCTTAAAAGAACTTTTTCTTTTTCAGCAAAGAAGTGGAAAAGATTGTCACACATTTCATTAGAAATGAATTAGATACAAGAACACGTCACAGATAATTAATTTGCACCTCTATACTTGGCTTAGTTGGCTAACATATATTTGTATAATATCGCTAAACATATATAATTAGAAGTGAAGTTGGGATGGATATTGTCCATAGTCATAGCCAGTACATCCAGAGCAGAAGTTAAGGTTCTATTTGGTTGAAAAGTAGAGAGACCAAATACAAATAGTAACTAGTCATGCAAACCGCCAGCATTGCTTAATTAATTTTCTGTTCCACAGCAGATTTCAATCATGCGTGACAAATGCTTGATGATTTTTGCGAGCATGTTCTGTATACTAACAACTGCAATACTGCAACATTTAGCTAGGAGAAGTAATATTTGAACATTTAATTAGGTAGAAATGCTTGAACATTTGAGCACACACACCATATTGTGCAGCTAGTTTTGTATGTCATTAAGGTGCCCGTAGGTTGGTTCTTGTTTATAATGTAGATTAGAGCAAATACATCCTATTTGCTTAGCAATCAAAGATTTTAGATTTAGTGTTAATGATACAATCTCAAATATTAAAGTATTGGTAATTATAATATAAATATATCTTTTCCTTTCACTCAAAAAATAACTTGCTATTCTGGCACTTAAATTTTAAAGATTTAATATTCTACTCATCTTGGACTAATATAACTTCACGAATCGCTATTTGTCGCACTACTCGGATAACTTTAAAATAGCCACTGACACTTCTAAATTATCAATAAGTCAAAAAAATTCTTAAATTGCTTTGGATATTATTTGATCATTTAATAGATACATTGCAGAGCTCAAATGATTTAGACCAAAAAAATTAACTATTTTTCTTTGATATTAAGTATACAAATAAATTAAATTGCTTTTAAATTTATATGTTATATGTATAAATTAAATAGTCTTTAAATATTATCGTTTTATATGAAAACAAAGTGTTTCAGAAGCACACCGTCCTAAGAAGTTTTGTTATACATTAGGGCTATAATAGTTATTTTCATAATTTATTATATCTTTTTAAAAAATTATTTTATTTGAATTATATCTTTTAAAAAAATTTTATAGTTCAACTCTATTTTTTTTAAAAAAAATCATTAATTTCTTAATCAAGAATTCAAAATCAACTATTTTTTTAAAATTTAAAAATATTTTTAATGCATGATTTTTTCTATCTTATCGATCTTTATCTTTTAGTTTAAAAATAATAATTTTAAAATTGAAATTTAGTAATATACAATAAAAAAAAGGGGAAAGTCTATATATATTTTTATTTATAATATCGATTACACCAGCCGCCTCGTACACAAGCAACGAGACAAGTTATTAATTTGATAAAATCCTCTAATGGAAATGGAGCACGGCATCTACGTGTCACGCTGCTTCTTTTTCACGTGAAAATAGAATGTGATCACGTGTACATCATGGAAGTTTTGGCTGATTTTTTTTTTTTTTTTTTTTTTTTTTTTTAATCTATGAGTTTTTGTTTTGTTAGCGATGCTACGCAAGCAACGCGTGGGAGATCGTCCGACAGTGAGATCTATTGATGGTCTCGTGATGTCAGAGCATGTGTCATTTACCCAATAAAACAATCTAAAAGAAAGGCGGCTTGGATAGACTTGGACGGCAATCGCAAAGGTTTAAGAATCCATGTGCGACGAGGCAAGGAATCCATGTGCGACGAGCGTAGGAAGTCGGGACCGGGTCAACGATTATCTCGTGCTTTGCTTGGTTTGACCATGAGGTGGCGAATCACGTGTATGGCGTGCTGGCTGCTGTTGGTTTCAGTGCAGGTTGGCAAACGTCGACTGGATTCAAAAATCAAGGGTTACTTACCCTCGGTTGGTTTCAACGTTAGGTGTGGCTGTTTCATTATATGCTTCAACGTTCATGAAGCTTACGTTAATTAAGCATATCCATTCACAATGTCTAAAGTGTGAGAAACGGTGCCATTTTTATACAGCCTTGAGGTGATGCAATACTGCTTGGTCCATGCGTTGAGCCGATTTGAAGCCATTGTTTTTAACTCAAGTTCTAATTGTACGCATCAAATCTCTAATTTGAATCGTATCGTATAAGAATAGAGAATATATCATATCGGGGCAATCGAGTTCTGATTATGAGATTAGGTTTTAATAACGATTAGGCTATTAAAATTATTTATTGATCCGGCCTAATTTATGATTGGAGAGAATATTTTTTGAGACTTTGCTTTGATAAAATTTGAATTATTCGTGAAGAACGGCGATGCGAAGGATTCAAGGGAGTAGTACGTGAAGAAAAGAGGTCTTCTAGCTGGCCCACAGCGTCACCTGGGATTCAGGACATTATATTAGGCGGTTGGATAGGAATCGACCGAGATCATCGGCGCTCCCTGTGCTCCCCTTCCTCTTTGGGTGGTGCAGCCTTTTGGGAGGTGATCCTCTCCTGCACGTCATTTTTTTTAAGGATTCGTTTGGTTCATGATATAAAAGATCATAAAATTTTATTTTTTATAAATTAAAATATTTAATTTATATTTTTAGAATTTATTCATAAAAATATTCTGTTCTTATATGATTTAAATAAAATTCTATCGATATTGTAGAATTTATTTTTTCATCATTTTTTTTTTCTTTCCAACATATCCTTTATTTATATCGTATATCCTTTTTTTTTTTTTCAAATCAACGAGCGAGAGATCTTTTTACAGATTTATGCTTGTTGTTGTATCAATTTAGCTTTTAATCCTATTTTTTTTTTTTTGCTATTATGTTTTTTTTAACATGTTTCTTTAGAGAGTTGCAGAAATATCAGGATTGCATCCTGTTATAATTTCTGCTACTTTTTTTCTATTTTTAAGATGTTTGGAAGATTTATATATATATATATTTTTATTTGCTGAAGGATGGCGTTGCGATGATTCGATTCAAGGGACTTGAATAAATATTCTATTTCTATTTTTTTTAAGGGTCTAATTAGTATTCTCCATCACTTTCATGGAAAAGAAACTGTTCAACCAAACGTCACAGCTTCATTCTTTTTTAGAAAAATACCTTTTTTTTCATGATCAATCAAACGTAATAGTTTAGATATTTTATAAATAAGAATCTAATTTTCAGATATTTTATTTTTACTTGAGATTTACTTCTTGTAAATCAAATGAGCCCTTATTAAACATCCATTTTACGCCATATAAATAAGAAACATGGTTCATATTAAAATTAGAATTATGATAAAAGATCTAATAACAAGTATAAATGCAGGGCTCCGTCTCTTTCTCCTCCACACGTCGTCAGAAATCTATACAGCGGAAAACTTCTCTTACAAGGAGTGATGGCATGTTTGGTATGGTGGAATGGTTGTCATTAGGTTGATATAAACAATCCCATGTTTACGAGTCTAATGACCGGGAATCAATCCCATGGGGCCTATCATATTGCATGGGATACCATAATATGGGATGAGACTGGATATTATTTTATAAAATTGCTCCGCATATTTTTTTAAATGACTAGTAATGCTATCTAAAAGACACGAGTAGCAAATTAGTTGCATTGATAATTTTTCAAATGCAAGAAAGTTTCCCAAATAATATGAACAAATTTGAGTTTAATTATGTCCATAATAGCAAATTAATTATATTAATTTATATTAAATATAAAAAAATTAAAAAAAATTAAAGCTAATCCAATTTAATTCAATATTACATGCATGTATCCCAAACACTAACAATTAGTTTGTATAAGAATCATTTTTATTTCTAATTTTATATCTCAAACATCTTAACCTAAGTTAATTCAATCCGGTTTCAAGTACAATATACTATTAATTTGATAAGCAACTATAATGAAAGAGGGGGGAGATGAGGACGTTGAGACGTTTCGTGGAACCAAGCACGTCATCACTTTTTGTGGTGGTTTGATCACTAGCTCTGTAAATATTGAGTATAACAATATTTTAGAAACCTTCTTTTAATATTAGTCATTTAAATTATATTTATTGAAAAGAGTTGCACCCTGGAGACCAACTTATTTAGGGCCATTACGTGCGGATGAGTTGACATCGTGATGGTTATTTTCATATCTTATATGCAAACTTGTCCAGCATGAAAAACAAATTAGATTTTTGCTATAGTACTTTATTATTTTTTAAAAAATAATATTATCTAATTAGAACTATGGATATAAAAGATTTTTTTATCATTTAATTTTTATGACTAATTAAACCAATCATCATCGAGAACATTTGATCATCTTCTCTGCTCGAGGTCATATTGAAGCTATTGTCTTTTCTACTTTTCCATTAAAGCCATCGTCTCATTGACATCCTTTAGAGTTGTCGCCTCTTTCATAGCCCAACCATAGCAATAACCTTCATAAAAGCATTGTAGTGCTACCATGATGGTGAAGCGTAGATACACTACTTCCTATCTCTTCACTGTCATCACCGCACCATGGCCCATCACGTTAAAGGCCTCTACAAGGGCGACTGCACCTAGCAGTCCCATTGCAACAACGAAGATAAACCCTTTGCTCCAATAGTTAGTGCCCTCTCCTTTTTTCTATCAGCCTCTTGATCCATCTTTTTGGCATCTCCACCCATAGATCCAAATCACCTCCTCTTGATGTTGCCACCGCTCCATCTCTTGCAACACTTCACTACTACTGTGTGCTGGAGAAGAGAGCATCTTCTCTTGCAACATCTTTTGCTACCTATTAACTTTCACTCAAATTTTTAAGTTACATGGTTTCGGCTCGCTAATAGATTAGTTGGGGCATTACAAATGGTATCAGAGCCGATTCGAGTGTATAAAAGTTGGTGGGTATGAGAAAAAGGCTATCCATGGGATGGTGATAAAGTCCCGCTATGCCGTGAAGCCATCTTTGCAGCACCAACGATCTGACTCAAGGGTAGATTCTGGCTAGCTTGTGGTGTACGAATAGGACATTGCATTATAAGGAGGGAAGATTGTAATGCTCCAAATTTAATCCCATATTGAATGGGAAAGAAAGTGTTATGTGCTTATAACTCAAGTCCACTTGCTACCCATTAACTTTTACTTAAATTTTTGAGTTATGTGGTTTCGGCTTAATAACAAATTAATTGGGTCATAGGTAGACTTGGAGCATTATAACTTTTGACCCTCACATGCTAGTGCAATGTCCTACACTGTCAGAATTGGTACTGCCCTCTAACCCTTTCGATGATTTCATTGTTGCCTCTTTGATTAACTCAATGACACTTGGGGTCACTAAAGTGATACCTTCAATGGTTGCTTCCCTAATCTTGCCTTTGCCATTTCTGCTCTAAGCTCCTGTGGCATGTCGGATGCTGGCAATTGAGGTAGGGGATGATCGGCTGAGCCCAAATTATCTGGAAGGTTTAGCTAGGCTATGCCTACTCTTTGGGAGGCTAAGGTAGCCCATACCATATGGACTTTGGACTTAGACTCGTAGGCTTTGAGAGTTGGCTTTTTGACCCCAAGTTTAAGTCAACCTGGCTCAGCTTGATGCTTTAATTTGGAGCTCGATCCACCAGAGCTCAAATCATGGGCCTAAGCCCTGGTTCTCTTCCCCTTACTCTGTGCAATGAGCCCATTTTAGGCACCTTGCTACCTAACTTGTTTTGAATTGAAGCGACTCCTTCTAAGCTGCGATCTTGTGATACTTTAAATTTAGTCTCACATTTGATAGAAAAAAAATGTATTATATGCTTATAACTTAAGTCCACTTACTATCCATTAAGTTCCACTCGAGTTTTTGGGTCACGTGATTTCGGTCTGCTAATGAGTTAATTGAACCGATAGGTAGGCTTAAGGCATTGTAAATGATATCAGAGCCCATCCGAGTGTACGAAAGTTGGTGGGCATAAGGAAAGGACTATCCATCGAACGGTGGCAAAGTCCCGCCACGATGTAGAGCCATCCTTGCAACACTAACAACCCAGCTCGGATGATTCTAGCTAGCTTGTGATGAGAAAGAAATGTGCTATGTGCTTAAAACTCAAGCCTACTTGCTACTTATGAACTTTCATTTGAGTTTTTAGGTCACATGATTTTGGTTTGCTAACAAGTTAATTGGACTGATAGGTGGGCTTGAGGTTCACTAATAAGTTAATTGAATCGGTAGGTGGACTTGGGATGTTACATATTTCTTCCTTATCCTTCTCCTTAATGTTTGTGGATCCCAAATTCTCCTCCATGAGGATGCCAAACTACGATTTTGAGAGGAAAGAATCTCCGGTCACCATAGTAGTTCCAATCAGCTCCATATGATCAGTGGTAACAACAGCCACCTTTTCTTTTGTATCTCCTCATTTTTTGGTAACTCTCATCCATTCGGTGGATTGTTGAGTCGCATCCCCTGGTTGGCTCGTGGCTTGCCCCGGGGGTCATGGCCCGAGTCCTTCTAAGGTGACTAAGTTTTCTTCGGTCGCTCATCCTCCTTCTTAGGAAAGACAACGGTTGAGGCCTATAAACCCACTCCGTCTTTTGCTTCCCTTGCTGACCACTAGTTATCTTTATAATTACGATCATATGCTACTTCCATCCCCCTACCACCTTGGGCATCATTAGATTTCATTATACTTGTCTTGCCAAAAGACTTTTGGAACGTGCATTTCAAAATGCCATCTCCGATTCGACCACACGCAAAGCAAAACGCCAAAATTCTCTTGTAGGTAAATGGTTGCCATACTGGTTCCTTGCCTTTTGGCCTAATTAGATCCATTCCTGAAACCAAAGGTTCCTTTAGATTCACCAGCATAAAAACCCAAGTGAAGCTTTGAAGCTTTAGGTTTTCGGTTGTGTTGTCCAGCCATAAAGGTGTTCCTGCAATTGCCGCTATCTCTAGCAATTTGGTTCTGCTCCACCATTCAACGGGTAATTTTTCTAGCTCCATCTAGATTGCTGCCATCTAATAGGTTTCCTTGACTTCTTGAAGTTTGATCTTCGTGGTTCAAGCACCAGGAGAGTTCACCTACCATCCATGGCCTTCGAAGGTTACTTTAGAAACATCATCCTTCGATTGAAATCAGAAAATAAAACGATCATTGCCAACGGAAAAAACTCCAAAGCGACTAGGTAACCACCATTTTTTTTTTTTGTTTTTTTTTTTTTTTAAAGATGCAGCAAAGAAATCTAGTCCCAGACATGAAGGGTTGTTGGGACATTAATTTAAATGATACATCCTGTCTCATTCCTCATTGGATCTTCATTAGATTTTTATGCAAAAGTCAGTATCCTGATGATTAATAATCATTATGATGTATGGGAGATGATGTTGAACCGGTATCCAATTAGAAATAAGGCACCCAATGAGAGATGAGATGGACAGAATATATTATTTTCTTATTGATGTATAAAGCATCAGAAGCAATTGCACCAATCCCATCATGTCATGCATCAGGCTGGCGATGCAGAGAGATTTTGATGGTAGAGTTGAACATGGTAATATTTTTTAAGAACCAGAAGCATCTCCTATAGTATTAAATAGGTAACAATCAGTTTATATTTTATTTTCAATACTATGTAATCCTATTGGCCTGAAATATCTTAAAATATGGCTTCAATTGTGCACTACCTTCTAACTAGGGAATGAGGTGAGCATCAAGTTTTGGAAGGATGGTTGGATTACACCCACACCTTTGGCACTTATCTTTGAAGAGCTGTACAACCATGTGATTAAGAAACACGATTCGGTTGCCTCGGTGTGGTATCAAAGGGAATAACAACGGAAAGTCCATCTCCATTGTTCTCTAACCGTATTCAATATCAATAGTTTCAACTGTTAATTAGCATGTTGCTTCCCATATCTTCATCTTCTTGGGCAGATGCCTCAATGTGCAAGCCAAGTAAAGATGGCAAGTACTTTATGGACTTATTTTATAAATATATTAATTTTTAAGAACTCTTATACCCTTTCTAGAGCTCTGTATGAAAAACTCTTTTTTTTAAGAAAATCAAAATATTTACGTAGTTAATCCTACAAAAAAAAGATGCATACAAGTAAAGTTCTAAAGCGGAAAGGGTGGTCAGTGAACACTAATTTTTGAATTATTTAACAAATGAGCATAGGTACTTAAGTAAACTACCTTCAAGCCTCTCCAAGCTATGGTGATAGTGAAGAAGGAAGAGAATAATATACAATAACCAAAAGATTTAATACTAACTAATCATGATGTTTACATGGCATCTATAGAACGAGAGTTTGGAACTCTAAACTCTTCTCTCATAAGAAAGCTTTTTAATCCTCGATTGTGACGAACTTGAGCTTTTTGAGGAGCCTATGCCTTAAAAAGTAGGTAAAAGCTCGCAGAGCTTATTGTATCAATCTTTTTTCTCTTTTCTCTTCATTTTTTTTGTAACCTCCTATTGTATTACTATGTCTTCTCACACTTCGTGCATTATAACAGTCTTAGTTATTCAGTTAATTATAGTTTGACACTTTGAAGCTGGATACGATGATATTAAAAACTAGTGTTTCACTATTAGAAGTTTACTGCTAACAAAAATGGGTGGCTCAAAATTGGTTAAATGTTTTGATGTATGGTGGCAAGATGTCAAAGGGATCAAACGCCAAACATAGGATAGGTCAAAACCCAGGACTTGGCCCAGACATCAAAGTAGAACGTGGTGTAGTTTTATTTTTCTCCTCAATCTCACTTAGAAATGTCATTGCCCGCAACAGAGAGTCGTTTGAAACGATGAAAAACCCTGCTTGGATTAGGGCAGTGCTGTGGTAGGACAAGAATCTCATGCAAAATGAGAGATAGCATAGGGCCTGTTTTGTTCCCTTTTTTTTAATTTATAAAAGTAAAAATATAAAGTCTGATGCAAAAAGAATATGTTTTGTTATATTATTTTTTTTATTTTAAAAAATAACATTCATTATTTATAAAAAATAGAAGTGATTTTACCTTTACTTTTTTTTAAAAAAAAATGTAATTTTTGAAAGCTGCAATAATTTTTCTAAAAAAAATAACTTTTTTAAAATATTTTTTATTATAAAAGAAATAAAAAATAATAGTGGCTATCAAACATGTATATGTTATTAGAATTATAAAAAAATAAAATTCATGCTAAATACTATTATAGTATTTCAATGCATAACTTTTTTTATACGAGATTTTTGTGTTGATGAATTATGCGCCAACCAAGTCAATTGATGGGAGTAGGTTCGAAGTCATTCGATGAGATTAGATTCTTTTTGAGCAGAAATGGATAAGATTAGGTTCTAAATGGTCAAAGTAGGACTCTTTACCAGCAGCTATTGAATTTTTTGAATCTTATATAGGACCAACCGTACGTATTTAGAATATTATAATCGAGTCAAATCTTGTTCAAATCTAAATTAAAAGAACCATTCCATCATCAAACCTACAATGGTATTATGAAAGATGTGATCAATGAGGAAACATTCAAAGTCGACGTTATTACGAAAAAAATTAACAATTAACAAAAAGAACGCAAGCAACAACGCCGTGGAACATTATTTAACCTCAGCATGCAGCACCTACCACCAGTGGGTCCGGATATCTCTGTGACCAGTCTTAATCCCTTCTGTATGGGTCGGAATATCTTTAGTTCGATAGAACTTGAACGACTTGAGCGGGCATTCATCAGCCACTTCCGGTGGAGCAGTGAGTTCCACCTGGCGCATTCAGCAACAAAAAAAAAAAAAAAAAAAAAGTAAACAGGTACATCATGAAATCAATATAATTTTTTATCAAACAGGAAGATAGATGGAATTCATGTTTGCCACCCTTGGGAAAAGATACTGATACATTAAAAGGAGGCAAAAGAATGAAGAGTTGGGGCGCATAAATCCTAATTTTCTTTGATTCAGTATAAGAGCTGGGGTGCGTAAAGTGTTTTCCAAAAGTGATGAAATTCGACCAAATAATAATTTAAGCAACAAAAGAAATAGCTTAGGACTCTATCAATATATATAGACTGGTTTTCTAAATGTGTTTCTGAGAAGCATTTAACCATGCTGAACCATGTTCGCAATTAACCATGGTTAAATTATTTATTGGATTGTAGGGAATTGATTTTAATCCAGGCAACTTGGGCAGTGTCTGCAAACCAAGTTGGATGGTGTGGGAGCCCATGATAATATTATAATTAAAGGGATAATCAAAAGAAGGTAGCTTCTCTTTTGCTCTATGCATGGCTTGACATTGGGTATTGTTGGACACCTAAAGTCCCTTCCAATTTCTATATGCAACCAAGAAAAAATACATATATTAATTGAAAGAGATTTCAGATATCCTAACAGTGGTATCAAAGCCAAGTTCAATTGAGAGGTTTGGCCCAATACATAATGGTTCGATGAGATGGTACAACCATAAGTAGGATAGTGCGAGAAGAGGTGATGATCATCAATTTGATCTCGATGAAAGGTCAAATAGAGACAAAACAGTGGCATAGCCTTAAAGGAACGGAACTCTACAATGGAGATGCAGTTGGTCCAGATCAATTAGTGTATGGTTTGTAGAACAATGGTTGGCTACAATGCTGAATGATAGACTTTGATATATGTGATATCAAGGGGGTGATTGGATGCTTCAGTACAAGCTGAGGCACGATTAGCTACAAAAGCGAAAGCTCAACTGAGGAAAATGAAAAGGGATCAAAAACCAACATAAAAGAAACTAAATATCTAAATGTTGTGGGTATCAATAAATTAGAGTGGGTGAGCATATCTCGAAGACGACGTACTTTTATGAAGAAAAAGTTTACGAATTGCTTATGAAAAAACATTTTGTGGATAAGTGCCATGAATGTGAAGGTCAACCAGCTCAAAGTCGGGAAAAGAAATTTAGGGTGAAGAGCGTTCACGAATGCTAAAGCACTTGGGCTACATGGAGAGTTGCAGTGGAAGAATATTTTAAGCAACTAAAATTTTCAGGGAGGTAGAGCTAGGCTAAGGTACTATTATAGGTCTATTAAGAAAAGATGCAGCATCTGCTATGAAAGTGTAAGTAAGGGTTAAGGCTCGAGGAGTTCAGAGATCTAGTTACAAGATGAAAACATGAAGAAAGAGCATCTCTTGTGGCATGCCGAGGCATTGTACAGGTGGCATAGTAGAAATTTCACTGACCTCGTGATAGGTATGGCATTACCTCAATTTAAAATTGCATAGTCAAGTTTAAGAGCTTTTTGAATTAGCTAAAATATTCATATAAAATTCCTTTAGTATCTTGCATGAAACAAAAATCAAATTTGTAAAATTCAACCAACCGTATCTTGGTTGGCACCCTTCTTTCAAGCAGAGAAGACCAAGAGTGGAACCAAGCAGTGGGCTCCCCCACCATATTTCTCGAAAAAACAAAAAAAGGGCATGCATATAAAAACATGTTGGGCAAATAGCTCAAGTTCAGTTCATAATAAACTAGGCCAAGCACGTGTCCTACAAAATTGTAACT
The DNA here is from genome assembly GCA_017589505.3 of Metroxylon sagu. NCBI lineage: Eukaryota > Viridiplantae > Streptophyta > Magnoliopsida > Arecales > Arecaceae > Metroxylon > Metroxylon sagu. Next base: position 971,104 of record JACVBY030000513.1, read on the forward strand.
CGAACCAAATTTAAACCATTAAACCCATGTGAAGATTCATGGCCTATTTAAAAGTTCATGGCTTACCTAACTTAGCCAAATGTCTGCCAATGAAGATGTAAAGAGTGAACAACAAGCTTGCATTTTTTTTTAAAAAAAAGGGGTTTGGTGGGGGGGGGTGTGGCGCGATGGGAAGAGTAATTATACCTAGATTTATGCTGATTTTTTTTTTAGTGTTTTTGTCTATTAAAAATGATATTTTATATTAGGGATAGCTTATGGCATGCTTTCTTTGAAATAGTTATACTAATATAAGCAAGTTTGACTAGTATAATTTTTTCTTGCTTATGTTATTTTTCTTTTTGATAGAAGGGTACCGAAGTTAAAGACTTTAGCAACTTAGTAAGTTGACACCTTCAATATATATTATTTTTTTTCCTTTCCTTCTCAAGAGCTTTTATACAATCATAGAACTTATTTCATGTCGTATGCCTGGCTTATTTTTAAAACTAAATATTGCTTTTTCAAGTTTAGAAGCTCTACTTGCTCGAATTTCTTATTAGGTAATCAGATTATTGACTTAGTTAACTAGGTATTTTAAGAATAATTTATGAATATAACTTAGGTGCGGTGCTTTATCCGGACGCTATGTTTCTCTTTTTACCTCTCTCACTTTTATATAATCAACATCACTTGATACTTACGTAGAAGCTACTCTGGCTATAAAAAAAAAAAAAGTAAGAGAGGAAGAGAGAGAATCATAGGATCCAAATATAAAATATCGCACCTAACTTTTGTTTATAATTTATTAGTAAATTAACTTAAATAATATAAAACCTTGAATATTTAATTATATAATTATTGAATATAACAACAAGCCTATCTAAAATCTAACCAAACTAGTGTCGTCTCCTCCGCTCAATATATAAAAAGCATCTCACTTACCTCTCCAGGTCCCTGCAACCACTTAAGCTAATTTACAAAGCACAATCCACCTTCTAATAAAATATAAAAGAGAAAAAATAAAATAAAATAAAATATTTGAAGCTCCTTCTCTCTAGCTTCTAACCCATATAACCTTCCTTTTACCTGCTGAGTGTCCTCGAGGTGGTCGATCCAGTCATGCACCATGAACTGAATCCAAGCATCTGCAATCAAGTTGAACTGCTTGTCCGTGTCCTTGCAAGTCCTCCGAGTCAAAAGTTTTGTGGCCACCACCACCACCACCGGGTCAGGGCTCATCAGCTAAACATCACACCATCGCTTTAAACTCATTAAAAGAACGTCTTCCAAATCTTCCAAGAAAAATAAATTAGCCGAAGTTACTTACCTTATCCTTCTGTTCCATAGGAGCCAAGTTCCTCCCAGAGAACGCCAGCTGCCTGCCGGCCTCACTGTTGCTTGGATCATTATTATATGCTCCATTCGGAGTTCAGTAAGGATAGTCGTCAGGGTTGAATCGTGTCCCATCCATCTTGTAAGGAGGTTGTACTTGTCGTGGAGAGTTCGGCGTCTCTCCAAGTAGACCAAGCCCAGAAAGAAAGACTGGCAGCTTATGCCATGAATTCAGCCTATCCAAGGTGCGCACAAACTGCAGTATAATCAAATGAAAGCCGGTTAGAAGAGGGTAGCATGAGAGATGACTATTCCTGAGAATAGAGGAGTTAGAGGAGTTGGATGTGAGTTATAATTACCAGGAAGCTAAGCTTGTCACCAAGGGACATCCTTGAGAGCACGCCATGGAATTCTCGGCGGATGAGGGGAAGGAACAGGCAGAGGCCCAGACGCATGTTTAGCTTCTTCTTTTTTTTTTTTTTTTTTTTTTTTTTTTTTGTGGTTGCTATGGTTTCAGATGATGCTCAAGACGCAGCGTTGGAGAGGTATATAGGGACGAGGTGAGTGCCATTGGAGCAAAGGGTAGGCCATTGAACTTGTGGAGATGTAGGTTAACGTAAATATAATAATATAATAAAGAATGGACCAAAGTCTTACCATCGTTTTCCAGGGCACAAGTTAGCGCGAATAGTTGGAACGGACGACGACTGTAGCAGGACTGTTGCGGGAACGGAACGGTAGACCGTAGGTCCTACCGTTCCACGTGACGTTCCGTCCTAAATTTGGCTGCTAATCACCACCGCTCCACTAAAAGTAGCTGGAGAGATTTCGCATTGAAGGGGTGCGTTAGGTTTCCATTTTGAGATCACCTGCTCTTCTTAGAGATGATTTCAACCTTAAGATAATTTCATTTTTAATAATAAAAAATTATCATATTTGATATGCTATACCATAATGATAAAGAATCATATCTAGCATTATCATGTTTGATATCCAAAAAAAAATCTAAAAATACTGACCATAAAATATTAAAATTATCCCTATCATATTAGTATAACATATATAATACAATATCATATGATTATTAAATTATACCATATATTATAATATTATAAATATAATATAATATAGTATGACATGCTGCATTGTATTATATTATATGATAATTGAGAAATTATAATTTAATATAGTATATTATAATATGATATAAAAATAATATCATATATTATATCTTATAGAGTATATTATATATAAATTATTGCTATTATAATATATTTATTATAAGTAAGGATATTTTGGATTATATATTTTAGTCCAAAATCATCGCAATGGGATGATCATGAATCATCATCCTTAAGGACAGTGAGGGAGTGCTCTATAAGGTGAAGATGATTTTGAATTATCATCACGTAAAATCACTTGTACAATCAAATGGGATGATCCTTATCATTATTTTATCATTTTATGAATCATTAGTAATTCTAGATAAATCACCCTATACCAAACGGTCCTAAGAGATATTACAAGGAATGTGGGAGATTAAAGATTTTTCTTTTTTTTTTTTTTTTTTTTTCCTTCTAAAGGAGGCGAGAGATTAATGAGTTTAGAGAAGATGAAACCGAAGCAGATGGAGGAGAGATCAGGCAGTTTTTTGTTTTTTAAAAATATATATAATATAATATAATATAATAAATATAATATAATATAAGAGAGGAGGACACTACCTGTGAGTTGGAAAACAGAAAAAGAAGAAAAGTGTGGGTCAAAAAGAGAACAGCACGGCGAGTGCAGCTGAGATCTTGTAATTATTCGTTTTAATTATGTGTACAGATGTAATATATATATAACTTTTATCTATTTCCTTTTTATATAATTTTAAATAAATGTTTTAAAAAATAATTAGTTTAAAATATTTTAAAATACTGACAACTAAATTTAATTTATATAATATATTAACCAAACAATAATATAAGTTACCGTACTACTTTTTAAATGCTAAAAAATAAAAAATAATAATTCAACTTATTAGGATTAATTAAATTTTACTTAAATTAATTTATTTTTATTAGTTCTTTAAAATAATCAAAGTACCAAATGATTCTAATTTAATATTAGTAAAATAATACACTAAAATTTGAATTTAAAAAATCAAAATAATATCAAATCATGATAACAATGTACAAACATGCAAATATAATAATGTTATAAAATAAAATCATTATCAACAAAAAAAATCTTATAGGTATATTGATTAAAGAACGAATGATAAAAATTTAATATAATAATTTAAATGTAACTATCTAAATATTAGGTAATATTTATATAGTAATTATAGCCGATAAATTTAAAATTTAAGGAAAACATAGCTTTTTCATAGTGATTTATATCATGAATATAAATATTTTTAAAATTTTTTTAAAATTATATTAAAAAAATAATTATTGTTTAGAGATAACCATGCACTGTACGGATATGTGACTGGTTGAGAATGAAAAAATAAAGCTAAACAAAGGCCTTGTGATTATTCTATTCAAATCCAACCATAAAACCTCAGGATGTAGCCTATTCTAACAAAGATCTCTGCCGTATCCTCGGATAATAGACATGGCGTAAACCCGCCACACAGGGAAAACGTTATAATTGACAGCAGTTTGCTTAGGCCATCCCATTAGCTTATGTCCAAGAAATTATATAATCCGACTCCAAAGAACTTTTTATTTTTCAGCGAAGAAGTGGAAAAGATTATCATACATCTCATTAGAAATGAATTGGATACCAAAACACCTCACAGGTCTATACTTGCTAGCATATCTTTATACATTATTTCTAAACATATACAATTAGAAATGAAGTTGGGATACAGTCCGTAGTCATAGCCAGTACAACCAGAGGGGAAGTTAAGGTCTTGTTTGGTTGAAAAAGTAGAGACACCAAATACAAGCAGCAACTATTCATGCATACCGCCAACGTTGCTTAATAAATTTTGTGTTCCATGGCAAATTTCGATCATGCATGACAAATGCTTGCTTGATGATTTTCTTGAGCGTGTTCTACGTACTAACAAGTGCAATGCCGCAACATATAGCCGGGAGAATTAATATTTGAACATTGAATTACGTAGAAATGCTTGAACATTTGAGTCATGTGCCATGTTTTGTAACTAAGTTGGGAGGGAAAAGAAGGGAAGAATGAAGGATGAAAAAAAAAAAGGAGAGAAAATATTGTTATCCTTTTCTTATTTGAGAAAAGAAGGAACAAATAAAATAATTTATATTCATCTTATTTGCATGAAGAGAAGAAGGGAGGACAAGAAATTTATATTTAGAAAATCACAAATAATCCCACACCATCAGAGAAATCCAAATTAATTTGTAGGAATAAAATTGAAGAAATGGATAAAAGTTATAAAAAATTATTTCTCTCCTCCTCTTTACCTTTCAATTTGATGAATAACGGAGTTTCACCTTTTGAAGGAAAATAGAAAAAAAATGAGTAATCTTCATTCTTCTTCCCTTCTTTCCTATCCATTCTAAATAAGAATTTTTAAAACTCTTCTCTTTCCTTCCCCTCTCATCTTCCTCATTAACCTCTATATAAATAGACCCTTGAGCAAACATATCTTATTTTCTTAGCACTCAGATATTCTAGATTTAGCATTAAATAATATAATCTCAAATATTAAAATATCAATAATTATAATGCATATATATCTTTTTCTTTCTTTCAAATAAAAATAAGTTGATGCATTAGCACCTAAATTTTGGGATTTAACATTCTACTCATCTTGGGTCAATATAAATCTCTATATATCACACTACTTTAATTACCTCATGGTAGCCATTGACATATCTAAATATTCAATAAATCAAAAAAAAAAAATCTTAGATCCTTTGAGCATGTCTAATATATACATTATAAGGCTGAAGTAATTCGGACTATAAAATCAACTATTTTTTTTTAATGATAAATATATAGATAAATTAAATAACTTTTAAATATTATTATTTTAATATAAAAACAAAGCCTCAAGCTGAGAAGTATTGTATTATTTTCATGAGAGTTTTATTTTATTTAAATTCTATTTTTTTAAAAAAAATTTCTAATTTAATTTATTTTTTAAAAATCAATTTTTTTTTAAAAAAAATAAATATATTTTTAATTCATGTATTTTATTTATTTTATTTTTATATTTTTTTATTAAAAAAATAATTTTAAAATTTAAATTCAATAATATATGATTAAAAAGTAAAGTCCATATCTTTTTTTATTTATAATATCAATTACACCAGCCGCCCCGTAAACACTTGGCTCCCTCATGATGTGTTTTAGTTTAATATCAATTCCGAAACCAACCACCAAAAGCTTTGTTTTGAGAGGCTTCGTTGGCCTCCACCGCCTCCCATCAACGCTCGTTCCCGTGGGTTAAGAATAGACTCTCCTCGGGCGTCGGTTGGCGGTCGCCGGTCGCAACGGGTCGAGCAATCGCCGTGCCGGGCACGGAAACACAATCTCAAAGCCTACCGACTTCAAGCGGCCTTTTCAATTAGGCGTGGTTTTCACGTGCGATTATGATTGAATCTTCCGCATGGTACGGCGGAGACTCCCTTGGGCGTCGCCGGTTGGCAGTCGCCAGTCTCAAAGAAACTCGCCGGATTTGAGTAGCCAGATGATGCCATATTACTTGCGCCATGTTTATTGTTTTTTAACTTGAATTCTAATTGTACCATCAAAGCTTTGATTTGACTTGAGTTATAAGAATACGATTTGAAGTCATTGAGTTATTGTTTTTAATTCAAACCTAATTGTAAATGTCAAGCTTTGATTTGAGGCGAGTCGAAATGTGTTTTGAGTCATTGTTTTCGACTCAAATTCCAATTCGCAGATGTTAAAAGTTTTGATTTGGCTTATATATTTTAGCATAAAATGGTTTTATTAAAGAAGGATTTGAACCCAACTATCGATGCTCAAGTCAGTAAGAACTCAAGAGCTGTCACGCCCCGGACTCAGCTGGCGGTGGCCCAGGGGTGACAGCCCGCCGTATGCCAGGCATGCAAGGCATCCAGTACAATATCATTTATAAACAATGAGGGTTAACAACTATATAACATATAAAGTTTAATCCTTCATAATACAAATTATGTAATCTTGGGCAACAAACCAAAGTTCCAAAATAAATCCAAATGGGGTTACATATAACAAAATAAAATCAATTTACATCAAGAACTCCCAATTATCCCTGTTGTTGCCCCTGATAATTCTATGGTTCTGGAAAAACATTGTAAGATTTAATGAGTTTACACTCAGTAAGTAAGCCTACTATTACATGATATAGCCAAATAAGAATTTTTATCAAGTCAAATACATGTCATGCTTCCAAATTTAAAAACATTTCATTATATTATAGAATTGTACAAATCTCATATTCGAATAAATTGGAAGCAATTAATATGAAATAATATTTCAAAATACCAATTCAATTTCAAATCACTGTAAATCTCATTTCATACTAATGTCCCACGTCCACGTAATAACATCCTAAGGATGTAACCTCCCTGTACGCCCCCAGTGGAGGAAGGGTGCCGGAGTCAATTAGCATCTAATGCTATATCCTGTCATAGCACATCCTTAGGATGTGTGTTCTCCACATATTCCTCCTGTTGAGGTGGGTCCCGGAGTCATATAACATGTAGTATGGACTGTGACGACATATAATATCACAATCACAAATAACATTTATTCGCATAATAGCAAACATATATCAATTTACTTTTCATGTTTTACCAAAATTTGGTAATTTTTCATAATCATGTAATAACCAGTTGCATGTATCAAATGCCAATTTAATTTACCAAAATTAACAATAATCAAGTCAAATATTCATTTACATAAATGTAGTACCACAACTATCATTTTTCAAATAATACTATAAATCAATTTCATTATTTCAATAATCGCATAATTTAATAATGATTTAAGAAAAATCATTATAACTGGCTTACTTACCTCACAAAGCTAATCCAAAAGTGTAAATCAGCTGTAGGGATCTTTGGGTACCTACAACATAATTTTTCAGATTTTTAAATTTCAATTTTAGGATGTTAAACTGACTCATACACTTAACCTAATCTAATCCTGGGCCCAACTTGGGGCTTGAATATCTCCAAATATAGAAGCCCAAATGGGAAAATAAAAATTTTCTGACAAAGTAAGATCCATGCTGATCCCGACCATATTTTTCTTTTATTGGGCTGAGCTCAAATTGGGGTCCGAAAATTCAGCCCAAAGGGGCTAACTAGACTGGGCCGAACCCGGCCCAGTCCCAGTTTTTCCTTTTTCTTCTTTTTTTTTTCTTTTCCCCTACTTCACCCCTGGTTCACTCGAACCAGGGGTGGTTGGTGGCCGGCGGCCTAGGGCCGCCGCCGGTGCTCCCGGTCGGCCGACCGGCCACCGATGACCGGCCCCAGGCCACCCGCCGCCAGCGGCCAGCCCCTCCCTCTTCTCTTTCCTCTTCTTTTTCTTCTTCTTCTTCCTTTTCTTCTCCTCCTTCCTTACTGTGCCGGTGGCCCGGCCGGCCACCGTTGGCCGGCCGGACCTCACTGGATGCCGCCCTGGCGCCGGTGGGGGCCGCCGGTCGGAGCCCCGGCCCAGCGAGCTAGTGGGCACGCCGCTGGGCCCGGACCAACGCAAGAGCCGGGTTGGCTCCCACAACAGGGGAGGGCCATTCGGCCCTCTCCCTCCATTTCCTCCCCTGCCGGCGACCCAGCCGGCCATCGGCGGCCGGCCGGACCCCGTCGGACGCTGCCCCGGCACCGGCGGGGGTCACCGACCAAAGCTCAGGCCCGACGAGCCGGCGGGCACGCCGCCGGGCCTAAACCCACAGTGAAGGAGGCCGGGAACGGCCCTCCCCCCTCTTCCTTGCCGGGTGGCACCGCCTGCGCTCCTCCGTCCGGCCGGACCCCATCGGACGCCACCTCGGCGCCGGTGGGGGCTGCCGCCCGAAGACGGGGCCCGGCGAGCCAGCGGGCACGCCGCCGGGCCTGAACCAAGCGCAGGAGCCCGCTTGGCTCCCGCATCAGGGGAGGGCCCTCCTGCGGCCCTCTCCCTCTCTCTCCCCGCTCTCTCTCTCCCTCTCCTCGCCGGTGAAGGGGGGGCTTACCGGACGGCGGCGAGGTGTCAGGGACGAGCGGAGGGCGGCACGGTGACGGGAGCTCGCGAAGACGAGGGTAGAAGAAGACCGGGGGGGGGGCTTCAGTCCTCTCCCCTGCCATTTCTCTTTTAGCGAGGGGAGGGCTGAGACCTCCCCTGCACCCCATGTGCGCGCACCGCGTGTCATGCACCCACGCCGCATATATTGTTAAAAAAATTTGCATGTCGGGGGGAGGGGGTTTACATCCTCTCCTCCTTATAAAAATTTCGGCCTCGAAATTAATGCACAACATGAATAAAATTTTTGAGGCCCAAAATGAAAATTACTAGCTGTATTTATCTATCTTTCTGGTCAAAATACAACAGTAAATACACTTTTGTGCATATATACAAATATCTATTCGGATACAAATAGATGAGGATATTTATTTTTCACCTCCTCTTCAAGTTCCCACGTAGCCTCCCGTTCAGAGTGATTTCTCCACTGAACCTTAACATAGGGAATGCTACGCCGTCTCAGAACTTGATCTTTATGGTCCACAATACGTATCGGATGCTCTTCGTATGTCAAATTCTTCTTTAGCAAAATGGGCTCCGCTTCTATGACATGATTGGGGTCAGAAATGTATTTCCTCAACATAGAGACATGGAATACATTATGTACCCCAGAGAGTGCAGGACGTAATGCCAGGCTATAAGCCACTTCCCCCACTCTGCTCAAGATCTCAAATGGCCCAACGTATCGTGGACTCAATTTTCCTTTAAGCCCAAACCTCATCACATCCTTGGTTGGTGAAACCCTTAAAAAGACATAGTCAATCTATCAATAATAACCCAGACCGCATCATTGCTTCTGGGAGTTTTGGGTAAACCAGTCACAAAATCCATAGTGATCTTCTCCCATTTCCACTGAGGAATCATCAGAGACTGAAGAGGTCCCGTAGGCCTTTGATGTTCGGCCTTCACTTATTGGCATACTAAGCACTTTGCCACATATTGAGCAATTTCTCTTTTCATTCCTTTCCACCAGAAATTTTCTCGTAGGTTTCTATACATTTTGGTGCCTCCTGGGTGAACAATATAGGGAGAATAATGAGCCTCCCTCAAAATTTCAGCCCTTAGATCTTCCACATTTGGCACACAGAGCCTAGTATCAAATCTCAGGGATCCATCCTCATTTATTCTGAATTCATTCTGAACCCCTGATTGCACAGCTTCTTTTATCTTTTATAGTTCCAAGTCTTCTTTCTGGGAAGACTTAATTCTGTCAATCAGGGTTGGCTGAAGTACAAGTGTCGCAAAAAGCCCATCAGATTGCTGTACTCGCAAACCAACCTCCAATTTTTCAAGGTCTCTGTGAATGTGAGGCTGAGAAGTAATTATGGAAGCTAGCTCTGAGGAGAACTTTCTGCTTAAGGCATCAGCTACCACATTGGTCTTCCCTGGATGATAATGCAGGTTCAGGTCATAATCCTTTAGTAGCTCCAGCCACCTCCTCTGCCTCAAGTTTAGCTCCTTCTGGGTGAAAATGTATTTCAGACTTTGATGGTCTGTATACACATCACAAGTCTCCCCATATAGATAATACCGCCAAATTTTCAGTGCAAAGATCATGGCGGCTAACTCCAGGTCATGAGTAGGATAGTTTTGCTCATAAGGCTTCGCTGCCTGGAGGCATAGGCTATCACCTTCCCTTCCTGCATCAGAACACCTCCCAATCCCTTTCGAGAGGCGTCAGTGAATAAAGTATATCCTCCAGACGTAGATGGAAGAGTAAGGATAGAGGCTGACACCAGGCGCTGCTTGAGCTCCTGGAAACTTCCCTCACACTCCTCTGACCAAACAAACTTTGCTCGCTTTTGAGTTAAGCGAGTCAGAGGCAAAGCAATGCGAGAGAAGCCTTCCACAAATCTGCAATAATAACTAGCCAGCCCCAAGAAGCTTCTGACTTCTGATACATTGGAAGGCCGACACCAATTCACGACGGCCTCAATCTTCTTAGGGTCTACAGATATACCGTCTTTGGATACGATATGACCCAAGAAGGATATTTGGCTCATCTAGAAGTCACATTTCTGCAGCTTGGCATAAAGTTTCTTTTCCCGAAGAGTCTGCAGAACAATCCTTAAGTGGTCTTCATGCTCCATATGACTTTTAGAATAAATCAAGATATCATCAATAAAGACCACTATAAACTGATCCAGGTATGGTTTAAAGATTCTGTGCATCAAGTCCATGAATGCTGCCGGGGCATTAGTCAACCTAAACAGCATCACCAAGAACTCATAATGGTCGTACCTAGTTCTAAATGCAGTCTTCGAAACATCCTTAGCCTTAATCTTAAGCTGATGGTACCCTGATCGAAGATCAATCTTTGAGAATACCTGAGCTCCCTGAAGTTGATCAAATAGATCATCAATCGTCGACAAAGGGTACTTGATCCGCACTGTTACCTTATTAATTTCTCGGTAATCAATGCAGAGCCGAAGACTGCCATCCTTCTTTTTAACAAATAATACTGGAGCACCCCAAGGAGAGACACTAGGTCTGATAAATCCTCGATCCAGAAGCTCTTGCAACTGACATTTTAACTCTTTTAACTCAGCTGGGGCCATACGGTAAGGAGCTTTGGATATAGGTCCAGTGCCAGGGGCTAAATCAATAGTGAACTCGACTTCACGATCCAGGGGTAATTCCGTTAATTCCTCCAGAAAGACATCGGAAAACTCTCGAGCCACTGGAATATCTTCCAACTGGTGTTCATCCTGCTGAAGGTCCCTAACCATAGCAAGAAACCCCTGACCACCTTTTCTTAAGTATTTTTCAGCTTGCAGAGCTGACACTAATACCGAAGCCAGATGTTCCTGACTCCCACTAAAATTGAATTCATGAAGATTAGGAATTTTAAAGATTAACCTTTTCCTGAAACAGTCAATAGAAGCATGATAGGAGGCCAACCAGTCGATCCCCAGGATTACATCAAAGAATTTCAGCGGGAGGACTATTAGATCAGCATTCAACCTCCTATCTTCCATGTCAATTAGGCAGGATTTACACACTGAGTTTACCATCATGACATCTCCATTAGGAAATGCAATATGCAACTCTTGCTCTAGAGGAACGGGTGTCAATGATGCATTCTTGGCAAGAAAACTATCAGATACAAATGAATGTGTGGCACCTGGATCAATTAAAGTTTGAGCATAAGTGTTGCCTACTTTAAACATACCTATCATAAAGATTAACTTAACTTAGATGTCATGCAGTATCATGTGTTTTTTCCTCTATCTACTACCATAATCTATGCATACCAGGTATGAATGCAATAATTTTTAAAGAAATAATTTAATTTAACAGACATACCTGTCACCACAGTGTTAGAGGCAGCAGCGTCTTACTGAGTGAGGGTAAAGACCCTCCCTTAGGTCCTGGGCTGCTGCTGGCTCTTCCCCTGATCTGGAGGGGGCTGCTGATCCTTTCTGAGGGGACAGGTGGCCATTTTGTGATCTATCTTCCCACAAATAAAGCAGGCACCAGTCAGCCTGCGGCACTGCTTACCCTGATGGGCCTTCCCGCAATGAGGACAGCGGGTCTCCTTATCCTTCTGTCCTGAGGGAGCCCGAAAGAAACCCTTATTCTTCTTAGCCTGCCCTGAAGACTGGCCAGAAGGAGGTCCTCTCCTCTTCATCTGCTGCTCTCTCATCTGCTGAATGGCAGTCATGTCCCTCTCAATGACCAGAGCCTTGCTCACCACTTCACTGTAAGTGGGGAGCTCAAATGCATTGACTGCCTGCCTCAGCCTGGGGTGCAGTCCCTCAGTGAATTTGATGATCTTGGCTCTCTCGATCATAACAAAATCTGGGGCAAATCTGGCCAATCGTCTGAACTCGGCTTCATACTGGGCCACAGAAAGGTTCCTCTGCTCTAATCTCATAAACTCAGACTCCATCTGTCTCTGAACACTCCTGGAAAAATACTGGTGATAAAAGGCCTCCTTAAACTGTTCCCAAAAGATGGCCCGACCTCCAGAGTGCTGCTCCAACATTAGCCACCAATCGTATGCCTCCCCCTGGAGGAGGTAGGTGGCAAATCTGATCCGCTCCTCCTCCGGGCTACCAAGGGCCGTAAAGGCCTTCTCAATCTCTCTTATCCACCTCTCCGCATCAAGTGGGTTGGTGGATCCAGAGAAGGGAGGAGGGGCCAAGCTCTTAAACTCAGAGAAGCTACGACCCTCTCCCTGCCAGGGCTGATATGGAGCAGGCTGAGCAGACTGATCGAGCTGGGCCGGCTAGGTCTGAGGAGTAGGAGGGGCAGACGGAGTCTGCGGAATAGTAGAGCCAGATATAGCAGGCAGTATCTGCTGAATCTGCTGCTGCATGGCTTGAACCGCTTGAGTCACCCCCAAGAATGCCCGAAGTAACTCGGCCTGCAGCTGCTGTGGGTCGTTGCCAATTGGGGCAACGGAACCCGCATCTGGTGAGGCTTCCGGGCCTCCCTGCTGGTCAGGGTCACCAGCCTGAGAGTCCCCCTCATGTCGCTGACCACTGGTGTGACAATGCATTATGAAATCCTGCCATGGTTAGGTTCCAATCAACATCGTAATAAATCATCAAATCTCGAGTATTTTTAAACAAGTCACTTTAATTTTTCCTAGAGTTATTACCCTCCTGATGTCATGTCAATATTTGGCCTAATCTTGATCATGTGTTTGGCCCTAATGTCAAACCTTGCTCTGATACCACTACAAGTTGTCACGCCCCGGACCCAGCTGGCAGTGGCCCAGGGGTGACAGCCCGCCGCATGCCAAGCATGCAAGGCATCCAATACAATATCATTTATAAACAAGGAGGGTTAACAACTATATAACATACAAAGTTTAATCCTTCATAATACAAATTATGTAATGTTGGGCAACAAACCAAAGTTCCAAAATAAATCCAAATGGGGTTACATATAACAAAATAAAATCAATTTACATCAAGAACTCCCAATTACCCCTGTTGTTGCCCCTGATAATTCTGTGGCTCTGGAAAAACATTGTAAGATTTAATGAGTTTACACTCAGTAAGTAAGCGTACTATTACATGATATAGCCAAATAAGAATTTTTATCAAGTCAAATACATGTCATGCTTCCAAATTTAAAAACATTTCATCATATTATAGAATTGTACAAATCTCATATTCGAATAAATTGGAAGCAATTAATATGAAATAATATTTCAAAATACCAATTCAATTTCAAATCACTGTAAATCTCATTTCATACTAATGTCCCACGTCCACGTAATAACATCCCAAGGATGTAACCTCCCTGTACGCCCCCAGTGGAGGAAGGGTATCGGAGTTAATTAGCATCTAATGCTATATCCTGTCACAGCACATCCCTAGGATGTGTGTTCTCCACATATTCCCCCTGTGGAGGTGGGTCCCGGAGTCATGTAACATGTAGTGTGAACCGTGACGACATATAATATCACAATCACAAATAATATTTATTCGCATAATAGCAAACATATATCAATTTACTTTTCATGTTTTACCAAAATTTTGTAATTTTTCATAATCATGTAATAACCAGTTGCATGTATCAAATGCCAATTTAATTTACCAAAATTAACAATAATCAAGTCAAATATTCATTTACATAAATGTGGTACCACAACTATCATTTTTCAAATAATACTATAAATCAATTTCATTATTTCAATAATGGCATAATTTAATAATGATTTAAGAAAAATCATTATAACTGGCTTACTTACCTCACAACGCTAATCCAAAAGTGTAAATCAGCTGTAGGGATCTCTGGGTACCTACAACATAATTTTTCAGATTTTTAAATTTTAATTTTAGGATGTCAAACTGACTCCTACACTTAACCCAATCTAATCCTGGGCCTAACTTGGGGCTTGAATATCTCCAAATATAGAAGCTCAAATGGGGAAATAAAAATTCTCCGACAAAGTAGGATCCATGCTGATCCCGACCATATTTTTCTTTTATTGGGCCGAGCCCAAATTGGGGCTCAAAAATTCAGCCCAAAGGGGCTAACTGGACTGGGCCGAACCCGGCACAGTCCTAGTTTTTCCTTTTTCTTTTTTTTTTTTTTTCTTTTCCCCTGCTTCACCCCTGGTTCACTCGAACCAGGGGTGGCTGGTGGGCGGCGGGGTAGGGCCGCCGCCGGCCCTCCCCGGGTCACCGCCGCCGACGACGCACTGTGCAAGCAAGCGCGCCGCCGGCGGCCAGCCCCTCCCTCTTCTCTTTCCTCTTCTTTTTCTTCTTCTTCTTCCTTTTCTTCTCCTCCTTCCTCACTGTGCCGGCGGCACGGCCGGCCACCGTTGGCCGGTCGGACCTCACCGGACGCCGCCCGGTGCCGGTGGGGGCCGCCGGCCGGAGCCCGGCCCGGTGAGCCGGGCGGGCACGCCGCCGGGCCGGACCAACGTGGGAGCCGGTTTGGCTCCCGCGACAAGGAGGGCCATTCGGCCCTCTCCCTCCATTTCCTCCCCTCGCCGGCGACACGGCCGGCCGGGACCCCGCCGGGATGTCGCCCCGGCGCCGGCGGGGGTCGCCGCCAAGGCTCGGGGGCTCGGCGGGCTGGCGGGCACACCGCCGGGCCTGAATGCACAATGAAGGGAGGGCCGTGGAACGGCCCTCCCCCCTCTTCCCTTGCCGGCGGCATGGCCAGCCTCCTCCGGCCGACCGGACCCCACCGGATGCCACCCCGATGCCGGTGGGGGCTGCCACCCGAAGACTGGGCCCGGCGAGCCGGCGGGCACGCCGCCGGGCCTGAACCAAACGCGGGAGCCCACTTGGCTTACCCCCGCGTCAGGGGAGGGCCCTCCTGTGGTCCTCTCCCTCTCTCTCCCCGCTCTCTCTCTCTCCCTCTCCTCGCCGGTGAAGGGGGGCTTATCGGACGGCGGCGAGGTATCGGGGACGAGCGGAGGGCGGCACGGTGACGGAAGCTCGCGAAGAGGAGGAGGGAAGAAGAAGACTGGGGGGCTTCAGTCCTCTCCCCTGCCATTTCTCTTTTAGCGAGGAGAGGGCTGAGCCCTCCCCTGCACCCCATGTGCGCGCGCTGGTGCGCATGCAGCGCGCCGCGTGTCGTGCACCCACGCCGCGTATATTATTAAAAAAATTTGCATGTCCGAGGGGTTTACAAAGTGGTAACGTGAAAAAAGAGGCTTTTTTTTAGCTGGACCCTCGCGTACTTGTGGTTCAGGACTTCATATAGGATATCTTTAAATAATATTTGAAAAAAAGAAATTCTCAAAACTAATGTTGAGAAAAAAAAAAAAAAAACTACATCTCAACGTAATGTCCAACAGCCCCATGAGATTTCACATAGGCCATTCCAATTTTTTTAAACATCAGGGTGAAACCGTATCTTGGATAGACAATTTTAAAATCATCAATTGGATAGATGACTTAAGCTGCACTAGGCTTCTTTTATTTTTAAATTAAATTAAGAAGATTTTGTTTTGATACGTAGAAGAAACGATTTTGTTTCTTTAACAAACAATTTCAATTTGAACTCAAACTCATCTACAAAAATCATCTATTGAAAGGATGATTCTTAAGAAAAAAAAAAAGTTGATCTACGTGGCTATTCAACATTATTATAAGAAATAGTTTTTCTCTTAACATTAATATTGGACACAAGCCTAATTGTCTGCTTATGATGGATATGGTAGGTTGAGCTCAAACCTAAAGCCCATGCATATAGATGTAAGGATAAATCTTTTTAAATTTAATATTTAATATATTTAAATTAAATTTTAATTTGAATCATTAGAAAAATGGGATAATAAGAGTTTATCTTTGAATCATCAAATATATGAATAAAAATAAGAGTTTATTTTGAACTTTTTCATCTTTTGTAAGAGTATGAGTTATTGTGCCAACTCTGGCTAATGTTTTGTGCTGTGATCACTATGAGTGATGATCACTTTGCCACAAGTATTTTGAAGGTACATGAAACATTGAGTAGCATTTTAGAGATGTTGTGTGAAAGCTTGAGGAAGACATTCTCCATTTAATTTATCAATATTCTTAAAAATATTAAATAATGTTTGCATTGGTACTAGAGCTATCATGGATGTTTTCATGCTTAATAAATCTATCTTTTGTGAAAAATATGAAAGCTTTAATGATATGCTTTAATGGCATTTTATGATTTTTTTAAGAAAAGCATATTATTAGGTCATGATTATTATTATTATTATTATTGGCACGATATGTAGCCTATGGATGAATGATTAAATCTAAAAATTTTGGGCTTAATATATTATGCATGTTGGGAGAAGAAGCACATTATACTCTGCATGCAGGTGTTAGTGCCATCTCATGTCAAATCATGTGATCAAGATTGTAATGCTTTTGCTGGTAGGATACAAATAAAAAGTCTTTTATAAAACACATGAAATCCTTCCATCCCAAGATACTACAATAATTATAATAAAAAAAGAGACATTTGGTGCGGCCCAAGTGGGTGTGGCACAGGCCTTGACGTGGCCATGGTGTACACTCGGTTGTCGTAGCCGAGTGCAATGCCTAACAAATATTGTCATGAGAGCAAGGAAAATAAGAGATCCAAAATTTTTGAACTCAAGGAGATAGATAGGGAGAGTACAAGAAGAATTCCCTAAATAATATATTTGTTAAACAGGAGTCCGTATCCGTGTTGATATTAGTTTGGCTCTCTCATGTGGAAGAAAAGCAGATGGCATCATCCATAAGGATACTTTCATTACTGCCTGGGCCTACGACCTTGTTCAGAACTTTAATTGGTGCGATCAAAATTTACTTTGATTCACGATGGCAGTATCCTGAGTCCAGTAACGATTCTATAGTCTCTTCCTACACTCACTTTTCACCATTAGAAAACAAAGGCTTATATATATATATATATATATATATATATATGCGTGCTTTGGTGTTCTTTGAGATACGGGCTACCTAGCAGTATGGTTTGTGGTTTTCCATATTCTAAATAATTTATATTTAATATCTAGTTAGCCGATTTTTTTAAAAAATAAATAATTGTGTAAATTACCTATTTCTCTTAAACAATAAATTTAGGTATTTTGTTTCTTTTTTAGGGACACTACCTGTAATGTATTAATTGTTTTCATATCATGTATAATGCATATTGAGGCATGCTTTGGTTGGTTAAAGAATTAATTCCATGATTATTATTTATTTTAGCATGTTTAATTTCAGAAATTTAGAGCATGCTATTATTTTGGAATTTGAAAATTAGGAACATGCCTAGAAATATTGTGCTTGAGTGGAAAGTTTCATTGAGTTTAACCTATGTAGCTACTTATGAAACAAAACTTTTGCACATAACTTATATTATAACCACTTGAGTTCAAGAGATGATTAAGAGCATAGCGAATTTCGATTCTATGACTTATGTATTTTCTTTTAATTATTTGGTTCGAATTAATGCTGCAAAATTATCTTGTATGGCTAATTATTAGTATCTCAAATTGTACATTCTCTTGATGTAATTAACCATGGCATGCTAGATTAGGAGGTCATATTGGCCAAGACCGAATGGCTAGATTAGCTAGAGAATACCTCTTAGGCTTGCTTACTAAAGTCATTTTGCTTACTTGTGAACATTGTATTGTTGGAAAGGCAACTAGAAAACCATTTGGAAAGGCCAAAAGGCATATGCTCTATTGCAGTTAATTCATTCACTCAGTATCTATTACCCAATGAGTATGACGTTTCAATAGTTAAGTCTATTTGATCTCCCATAAATCTGAGGCATTAGATTGCTCTAAAAAATATATAAATTTGGTTAAGAATCAATTAGGCAAAAGTATTAAAACTTTGAGAACCGACTATAGGCGCGAGTATCTATTCGAGCACTTTAAAAGGCATTGTGATGAGAAAGGAATATTAAGGCAATTGATGATTCCGGTAATGCTGCAACAAAATAGTGTGGCAGAAAAAAGGAATCGAGCTTTCTTGAACATTGTTAGGTCAATAATAACATATGTTACTACTGCCTGCATTCTTAACGGAGTACTCTCCAAAAATAAGCAAGTCATGTAGCCCATCTTCCACAACAAAGAAGATATAGGGAAAAATATAAAATAGGAAAAAATAATATTAGTAGATAAGGAAAACAAGATATCAAATTATTCAATCTACAGTCATCACTTGCTGCAATAGAGCCTCCAGAATAATGAACAAAGAAAAGGGAACATCTAAACAAGCAGCAGCTATCGAGTTTCTGAATTTCATATACCATAATCGATCTGTCCTTTGACAAACAATTCGAGTTAATGGCATACATGGATCTGATTATGACTCTTCGACATAGCTCTTGGGATCCACAATCACTTCTCTTTTTTAGCCAGAGCCACCCCAAATATTTCCTCACAAGTCGTCAGGCCCATTTGCCATGTGACTTGGTTGGAGGTCTCCACTATCATACATCAACCAGGGCCAACCCTCCATTTTAGTTATTTACTGTTCTACATGACCAATTTAATTATTAAAAATGGCAATGGAATAATCTGAGAAATGATCTAAATAACAGAGCTTATGCATTCAGGGTATGAGCAACTGGAATTTTAAAACACCTTGTGTACATAATTTAAAAATTGACACAGAAGTGAAAGAGACCTCATTTTACTGCCAATATATTAGATAAACATTCAGCAAGTCCCAGATTATTCGGTAAGTTTTTTCAGTTTTTTTCAAGAATTTTTCTTTAATTTCTGTCAGACTTTGCAGTTAGGTTACAGATCTCTGCAAACATATACTCGTCTACTTCCATTTCTCCTGAATATTTGCTGAAGCAAACATTTCGCTTCCATTTCAGCAAACATTTCGCTTCAACGCTGTGCCTTCTCAACCTTGAAAACCCCCGAGCGACTTCATCTCAAGTGTTTTTATTTTTAGATCTCAATTGAAACTGTTTATCCCTGCCGCCTTCCCAGCTCTCCGACTTCCCCTCTCGCCATCGTCTCGCTTCCCTCTCTCGCTAGTTCACTCTCTCCTTCATCGTAGCAGCTATTAGGGAGGAGAAATGAGAAGGTAAAAACAACCCTTTGTTCCACCGTCAGCGACCTCTATCTCCCCAGCTTCTTTCTCCTTTCCGGAAGCTGCCTCTAGCTTCTCTTCCTGTGAAATCGCTCCTTAAGAGAAGAAGGTAACAAACACCCTGTTCCTTGATTCAAGGATTTCTCCTAAACCCGTTTCTCTCTCTTTATCTCGTTCTTTCATGCTATGAAGAAGGAGGCGGCGGCCTGCAGACTAGTCTTTAGACTGATAATTCTAGTGTTAAATTGTTAGGTAGGAATTAAGATTTGGAAGAATTTTAGAAGATTATTTAGAAATATTAGCAAGATAATCGTTTTGATTCTGGATGATTTTGGAATATTAGGTCCTAAAGAATTCCAGTAAAGTGATTAAGGTAAGTAGCATTCTCTGTCTATAATATATTATTAAACCTTTTTTTTAAAAAAAATTACATCTTTATAAACCATGGTTAAATAAAAAAATTTATCGTATCAGAAAAATATTTATAATGATATTATTTTACGTGAGATTCACTATTTTCTTATGAAATTATGAATTTACTAATTTTATAATTTTTTTATATATTCAATTCGGAAATAACATTAATTATATTTAATTTTTTGGACATCTGATTTTATCTGTCGGTCAATTTATGTTAAAATTAATTTATAACTAATAGATCAAGTAGAATGGAATATTTATTGAAATATTTATTGAATAAACTGTTAAAAAAATTTTTGTATATTTTTTTATCATTAGTTATGGATATTTAAAATTTTAGTAATTTTGTAAACATTTGGATATTTATGAAACTTTGATATTGAAAATAAATAAATAAATAAATATTTATATATGCATATAAAATTTCAACCTGACTACATATGATATGTTATTGCCATGATGAACACGGTATAAAGAAAAGTTATACGGTAGTGACTTATTTCATCGGTATGAGTTAAGCTCAGATTTAGTCACTCGTTCTACTTTTGTATCCACATAGATCATGAATCTTTAAGATGAAAAAAAAAAAAAAAAAAAGATAAAATGGAATGATTTCAAGATCTATATAGATCTAAAGGTGGAAAAAATGATGATATTTGAGACTTGGCTACATATGAGTGTAGTGTATGGTCTTGCTTGCACGTGCATAAACTAAAATAAAAGTGTGTGTCCATCTAAAAACAAGAGCATAATGATCATTGATAAATAAATATCAGAAAGGAGCATTTCAATAAAGAAATTCCATTCCTCTCTTTCAAACTACCCTAACGGACTCGAGGCCCAGCGTAAAGGCCCGTTCGATGGGGCTTACAATGTTTTGGAAGCACGATTTTATTCGGCCCTAATCGGTAATCCAATCCCATGGCCTCCTGGGACGTTGCCGCATGCCAACAACCCAGCGTAAAGCTTTGGCTGCCAAAAGCGATCACAGCACCCATATAAGTCTGAGACCTCTCGTAATCTAATCTGATCAAAAGGTGCAAAGACTTTATGATTCCTTAAGGGAACTTCTTCAAAAAAAAAACTATGGTCCGAGAAATCATCTTGCTGCTGCTGATGGAAAGAGATGTCTCTGGAGAATTAGACCCAACCAATAGCAGCATTTTGGCGAGCAACAGAGCTTTACAGGGGGATTTTGTCCTCCTTAACAACTTTGTCAGGTGATAAAAATTGGCCAACCAATTGGTGTGGCTATATGATTGACCTCATGGCACATCTCATTTTTGTTGAGTTAATTTGCTAATATGGAATCTGACACGAGGAAGTGTTCCAATTCATAATTTTCCTTCAAGGAGCGTGAACAAAAAATATAAAACGGTCCATCAAGCACAAGTAGGCAATTAGATAAGGGGATTGATTTATTTTAACAGATATCTGTCACCATAAGTTCACTCGGTCAAATTCTCGGCATTGCACTGGTGGAAGAAGTTGACGCTACTGAAACTACACATGCTCTGCTTGCAAAGGTGCCTGTGACCCCAACCAATTGTCTATTATCCCTGTTCCCGGAATGACCAATGGGGGAGACATAGACAGCACACGGGGCCCTCATGGAACTAACCCAGATGCTAGCAAAATCCAAGGGCAAAGTCTCCATTTCAAAGCCCCAACTCAATAGCAAAGAGGACTCCTTTTTTTTCTTTTTTTTCTTTTTCCTTTCTTTCCATTTAACTTTCTTTTTTTTGGTGTGGCAATACAAAGAGCTCATGTCGCTCTCTTGGAGAGACGGTTTTCATGATTAATTCAACCCTCACCAAACGTACAAGATGTGAGAGAAATCATCACTCACAACCTGAAACATTGATGACCTGAAAATTAAAAACAGTAGGGTCCGGATTAAAACGTAGCAGGTGGCATGTTCACCGTATTTATTAAAAATCCAAACTGGGTAACATCAGGCCCACAAATGATTCATCCATTGCTGGATTCAAATTACTTTTACCATAAAATGATCTTTATTATAAAAAAAAAAAATTAAAATATACTTTTAATCCTCATTTAAAATTCAGTTTAATCATCAAACTGATGTTCGATTAGTTTAGCTCAATAGCTAATGTGTTTTTCTGATATAAATATACGATCTGTTTGATAAAATGATGCATTATTTATTCTGTTAAGCATTGAATCTCTGAGGATTAAAAGTCAATTTCGGATGAAAGTTTAAGGGCTAAAGAGTATATTTTTGCCTACGAGATAATACTGAAGAGGGGAACCCATTATATCGGCGATGGCGCCCTCCCACAGCAACCCACATGGATGGGAGGGGCCCGGCGCGACGCGACCCCGCAGGGACGGGGCAGGCATCGCGTCAATGCCTGGCGACCCCTCGGAGCCCGCACGCTGCCTGAGGAAATAAGCAGAGCAGCAGGAGCAAGGCTTAAAATATATATATATATATATATATATAATAGATAAATAAAAGCAAAGCTAGCAGAGAAAGCGATGGGAGAAAGGTGTGACGGAGAAAATGGGGCCAAAGGGAACCCATGGAAAGGCCAGTTGCCTTCCCTATGCTAGATCCTCCCGCACAACCTTGCTGCTCGCCAGACTCCAATCCCCATGCCACGCCAATTACTCTCCCTCCCCCCACCCAGTACTTTTCCTCCCTCTGAACTCGCCTCATTCACCTTTCCACAGAGATAAGCGCGGCACATATAATAAACCACAAGTCGGACTAACTAATTTTGTGTTTCGTATGGCTAATGCTTTGCTGTTGATCCTCTTGCCAAGGGCGAGGAAAGCGTCAGGTGACAAGAGGAACAGAGCTTCAAAAATCATATATATAAAAAAAAAAAGTTGTCTACAATGGAAGTCGTAATGCTACCCTTTTTCACCTGCAAAAATTAGATACTGCCACTGGAGCTGGTAATTTGTTGTTCAGAAAGGTGCGTTGAAACAAAATTTTCCACTGATAAAAATGCCGTGATAACATGGTTATGTAACTCAAAATTATCACTCAGCTGGCTTCTTTTGTTGTCATTGCTCCCTTTGAGTAAGCATTGTGAATTGTGCCCGTAGTGGGGCAAATTGGTTGGTGCAATACAGCAGAGTGACTTTTTCTGAGCAATTTTTCCGAGTAGCAGCCATATAGCATTACTCTTTGAGAAGTCATCAAAACCATCGCCATGAGACTATCATCAATCTGAAAATAAAAACTTCACCGCTTCTTGATGGACATAAGCCACTCCTTGTAAAGAAATTTTTAATTAATAGTCCGGTAGCAGAGTGGCATTGTAGATAGGTCTCTGGTTGATTGTTTCGTTTTCTATGGCTTGCTTCTCTTTAAGGACAGGATGTAGCGAGTTAGAAAGTTGGGAGATGTGAACGAACCTAGATGTCATAGGGGCCATGAGATTGACTGATTGTGCTCTTGGATTCCACATGCCTGGTCTTAATTTTGTTTTAGTTAAGAGATTTTTTTTTTTTTTTTTTTTTCCTTTCCCAGAATGATGCTGGAAGCAATCATTCCCCTTCAAAAGGTGATAAAAAATTATTCATATAAAATAATTGAGAGATCAACTTAAAAGTATAATAATAAATATTTTTGAATAGAATTTATTTATTAATCAATCAAAAATCTAGATATTATAAACGTGAATGCATAATCTATTTTCAATATATGTAATCTGAAATCAGATTTTACTGTATCTAACTCATATAGCTTATGTAATCTATCTAATATTAATTCAATCATAAAATAATTACATATCCATTATCATCACTAAAGTATAAACAAAATCCTTTCATTCAAAATAAAAAAAAAGAGAGAGCTAAATATAAAATCTTTGCATAAACATAGAGTCACTATTTGTCTCTGGAATGAATTGCTCAAAATATATTTGATGGCATTTTTCTCATAGGAAATACTAATACAAATTTTATATTCAATAACAATAGGTAGCAGCACGAGTAAAGTATTAAAATATCAAATTATAAAATTAATCTAAATGCAAACATCTTCTTCATGATTGCAAACCTACAATTTATATAGATCAAAAAATTCTAAGCTAAGTTAAACAGATTTAACAGACCATATTTGGATTTGTAGATCATATTATACAAGTTAATCTGTTTAATAATTGTATCAATTATAAATTAATTTTAAATCAATGAATCAACTTAAGACAAAACTTATTTATTGCTTATATTAGATGAATAAATTTAATTTTGAGTCAAATTTACCTATGTTGGAGTTAGATCTGTTCTCTCCATGTAAGGTAAAGAGTTGTTGTGTTCAAAATTATCATCCTTGTGATGGATGGGGGGGGGGGGGGGGGGGGGGTGAATAGAAGAAATTGGAGTGGGGGAGTACAAAGAAGTCGATGGGATAGAACAAGCTATATTTACTCAGAATAAACTATTTGGGGAAGTTAAAAAGGATATATGCACTGCTTATTGTTCTATTCAAGCGTAGAATTCCTTTCGGCAAATTGAGTACGATAAAAAGTGAACTTTTTCCCAGGATGAATCGAAGCTCGCTGTCTACCAATATTGTAATCGTAGGACGGATTGGAACGAGACAAAAGCGTGGCCCTCAAGGCTCATGCACATGATGGAGAACTTAGTACTATAATACTATTCTTATCATAAACTTAGTAGCTTATCATTAAATGAATAAGGAAATGATAGGTTGTTACATTCGGACAACTTTGCAGGTGCCCTGACTCCAATGCCTGTAGAAATGCTGGCGCAATGCATTAACATCAAATACTTCGTTTGTTGTCCTTAAATGTGTTTCTTAACCGTGTCTCGTTTAGGACAATCTCCTTGGAAGCTCTATTATTGAGGATTCTTGTCCCTATCTGATGGAAATAATGTGGCTTATGTTTACTAGAAAATAATAGAAACAAGTAATGATTTGATCTTGACAATGATCTGATTGGAGATAAGGTACCTCTTCCTTTAATCTGCTCCACTTCTTCAATGCAAAGCTTTGATGCAAGAACTTTGAAAAGTTGTTTTTTTTGAGTAATATATCAAGGATGCCACTGGTAGGTTTTCTTCTTACAATGGACCACTTCCATGCGAAGAGAAGTGCCAATCAGCTAGGTTGAAGTTTATTACAATCTTGAGAAGTTTCTTTAAGGGTTAAAATGATTCTTCTTTCACACTAACGAGAAAAGAAGAGCATGAAAAGGATTCACTGCAAATAGAAACCCAAAAAAAAAAAAAAAAGAAGAAGAAGATACATCTTAGGACCTGATAGCTCCATGCAATATTCTATGGCATCTTGAAAATTTAATGTTTTTAATCAATCCATTTTGGCATGCAATGGTTCGATTCATTCACTAGTTTATGTCTCTCAATTGTCTAAGTATTCGGACTAATTTATAAAAGATTATCCATTGCAATTTAATCTTCTTCTTTCGATTTGACGCAAGATTTGTTACGTCAGGTGATCTATTTGATCAAACAATATATTTAAACCAACTTGGCGCCGAATTAAGTGGTACGACATGAGCCTTTTATTCATTCACTTTGCATCCTAAATGTGAAACCATATCATTTCCAAGCAACCAATGTCGTGCTATAATAATACCATTGTTTTTGACTTCTTTAAATTCGTATGCGAATGCTTTAACGCTAACTGAAGTCGCAATCTAGTTTTCCATCCTTCCACACACACATCCCTGGGAATGTCCAAACGTTGGGGACAATGCATTTTTGTTGTAATTAGCCTAATCATCCCGTCTAATGTTTCCATCAATCTCAGCCACCCAATCATGGCACTGCAAGGTGGTCCTGCCTTCCCAAAGAAGTCATCAAAGAATCTTAAAGCTGACGCCAATTAATTATCAAACCAAACCCCTAATCTTCGATCAGACTAATCAACCAAATAATATAATTATCACTGAAGACAATCGATCCCCTTCGCACCTTATTTTTAAATCTCAGGAAACAACAACCGGCCGCAAATAGATACAACAAAACGACAAGCAGGCGGCTGGTAACAGACGCTAACGGCGAAGTAACGGCGTCTCCACGGCGATAACAGCAACCCCTCTATTCTCTTCTCCTCTCCCCCCCCTAATGCCTCCTTTGTTATTCCCCCCATTCCTCCCTCTTCTCCTCCTCCTCTCTTAAAAATTCTCGCATCCAATTCCCATAATACATTCGTCTCATCCCGAAATATCCACTCAGTTTTGTCCAATTCGTTCCCATAATGATTCAGAGCCTCCTCCCCCAGTCCACTATTAACGCGAACCCGACATCCAACTCCTCCGAGTCCCCCATGAGACCCAAGCGCGCCGACCGCGAAGCCGCCTCCTCGTCCGACGCCACCGCTGCTGGCGCGGCGGCGGAGTGCGACGAGGACGAGGACCGCGCGCGCAAGAGGCAGCACCAGTCGCCCCCCGCCCCCGCCTCCCCCTCGCCCTCCGGCGAGGCGGAGATGGAGGAGAGCGGCGGCGACGGCGGAGGAGGAGGAGGAGGAGGAGCGGAATCGAGGGGGCTCCGGCTGCTGGGGTTGCTGCTCCAGTGCGCGGAGGCGGTGGCGATGGACCACCTGGTGGAGGCCCAAGACCTCCTGCCGGAGATCTCGGAGCTGGCCTCCCCCTTCGGCTCCTCGCCGGAGCGCGTGGCCGCCTACTTTGCCGAGGCCCTCCACGCCCGGATCGTGAGCTCCTTCCTGGGCGCCTACTCCCCTCTCGACCTCAAATCCCTGACCCTCGCCCAGAACCAGAGAATCTCACAGGCGCTGCAGGCCTACAATTCCATCGCTCCCCTCGTCAAATTCTCCCATTTCACCGCCAACCAGGCCATCTTCGAAGCCCTCGACGGAGAGGATAGCGTCCACGTCATCGACCTCGACATCATGCAGGGACTCCAGTGGCCCGGCCTCTTCCACATCCTCGCCTCCCGCCCCGCCAAGTTCCGCTCCGTCCGCGTCACCGGCCTAGGTTCTTCTCTCGAGCTTCTAGAAGCCACCGGCCGCCGGCTGTCCGACTTCGCCGCCAGCCTCGGGCTCCCCTTCGAGTTCCGCCCGCTCGAGGCCAAGATCGGCCACGTCACCGACCCCGCCATCTTCGCCCCCCGCGACCGCCGCGAGGTCACCGTCGTCCACTGGATGCACCACTGCCTCTACGACGTCACCGGCTCCGACCTCGGCACCATCCGCCTCCTCAAAGCCCTCCGGCCGAAGCTCGTCACTATCGTCGAGCAAGACCTCAGCCATGGGGGAGATTTCTTGGGGAGGTTTGTGGAGGCGCTGCACTACTACTCGGCACTGTTCGATGCGCTCGGGGACGGGGCGGAGGCGGAGAGCGCGGAGCGGCACGCGGTGGAGCGCCAGCTGTTGGCGGCGGAGATCAAGAACATCGTAGCGGTGGGCGGGCCCAAGAGGACGGGGGAGGTGAAGGTGGAAAGGTGGGGGGAGGAGCTCCAGCGGGCCGGGTTCCGGCCGATGTCGCTCGCCGGGAGCCCCGCGGCGCAGGCCAGCCTGCTGCTGGGGATGTTCCCGTGGAAGGGCTACACATTGGTGGAGGAGGGCGGCTGCTTGAAGCTTGGGTGGAAGGACCTCTCCCTGCTCACCGCCTCGGCGTGGCAGCCCTCGGAATCGTCGGCCGATGACCGAGACGTGGACGACGACGGCATTCGCCATCACGTCGTCTCATGAGAACTTTTACCCCTTTTTTTCCCCCTTCTTCTTTTTTGCTTTCGTCTCATGTGCATTAGTTAATCAGCATGGTATGAGCTCTTCCTTCTATTTTCATGGTAAAATGCTTCTCGTTTTATCTACCATGGGAGGGGGTGGTGTTGAAGGTCACGGGTGCCAAAGACAGCAGGCCTGTCATTCTTTTGCGCTCTGGTTATGGAACGAAATATACAGTGCTGTCCAGCGAAAGTTGGCAGGCGAACTGAGGCCGGTTTTCATGGGTTTGGTTTAGTCTATTCCTCTAAATGGAGGCTCCTCTGGAGCATGGGAATTGATACAGAATCTTGTTCTTGGTACGTGGTATGCATTAAAAAAAAAAAAAAAAAAAAAAAAAACTGGGGATTGGGAATAGCTGACTTTGGGTTATTTAGTATGTAGTCTTCCCTCTTCCAAGGAAGCTGGGGTTGGGAAGGAGAGATCTAAAGAAGGGACTTTAGAAAGGGAGGCTGAGCCGGTTAGAACCACCATCGATCATGTTGGAGCTTAGAAAAACATTGCCTGCTGCCATATTTTATTAGTCTGGCATGAAACCGTGTCTTTATCTTGATGTAGTAGTGGGGGTTCTTGTGAATAAAAAGATTCCCTTGGCAAGTATGCTGTAGCTATTTTCCTGCTCGATCGATTTTATAGTAAAATTTGGTACCAACTCTTTTTGTTGGGGCTCAAACCCGTGGAGCGACATGGGTTAGATGATGACATAGGTGTCCTGTGGGTGGGTTGCAGCTTCAATGGTTGAAAAGGATGCCATGGGGTAAACCACATTCCAGTGGTGCCAAATCTGCGTTGCCCGGTGATCAAACGATTTTTCTGCAAATCTTGTCATGCATCTAGCATGTAATACTGAGTATTCTTGGCCTCTCTCAAGTCTCTCTCATTTGGTTGGAAGATCCAAAATCTCAATTGTTGTATTCCTTTTTATTTCAGTTGAAATTTGATCATTTATGATGTACAATGATCCTTATAATAATAATAATTAAAAAGAAAATAACATATTAAAATTCTGTTTGAATTAGCAGCTAGAAGATCTTTCAATAGATATTATGCATTCCAATTGTTTTAAGTGCCATTCATCCACATGCATCACATATTTCTAGCTTGTCTGATTGATCAACATGCAACAAGTATAATCTAAGAAAGGTTAATATTATTCTGTTTTTTTTTTTAAGAAAAAAAAAAAAGAAAAAGAAAGAAAGAGAGAAACAGTAACGTCAGATGGCCACCAACTAGATTCAAAGGGGCGTCAATCAATAGACATTGGCTTTTTTATAAATAAGCATCTAGAGATGAAACTAATTTTAAGAGTGCAACAGGCAAGCACCGTGTCATGTTAGACCTTGCAGAAGAAGTAGGCGATGGTGATGGTGGCTTCACCAAGCCAACCCGTCCTCCCTATCAACCACACATTCAGTAGACTTAAATGCTAGTTGCCATCCTACCCCCGTACTGTTGTAATGACCTCCATACAATTATTGAGCTTTTTTAACTCCGGCCACAGGAACCGGATCTGCTGGCCCCCCTCGGGTGGAGCCCAAGCGTTTTTTTTTGTCTCACGCCGCCGGCCATCATCTGCGCCGGGCCCCAGGCGGACGATTTATACGTCGCAATCCCATTTGTGTGGTAAACAAAGCCAACTTGGGTACATGCGTCCAGAAATTTCCGAGGCCAAAATATCTGCCGTCTATGCTGCCACCCGGGTTCATCCCTTCCACACGGACCATGTGATGGATGTGTCTCCTTGCATGTTCGTGGTGGAATCATACATATATATATATATATATATATATATACTCAGTCGGATGACTTTGGTAGGATGAGATTTTTTTTTTTTTTTTTTTTGCAATTTTTTTTTTTCATAATGTAGCTCGAAAATCACCTCTGCTCTACAAGCTATAAGTACGGATGATAATCCGTTCAAAACGAATAGATCAAAATTTTATCAATCTAAATTTTATCTATTTATTGAATGAGATAAAATTTTCAATTCAAACTTAAGTATTTAATCTATAATAGATTAAATTAAATTAAATTAAATTAATTAAACAGATAAGCAACGGGAATTCTAATTTCAAGGGCTCCAATTCAACTTTTAAGATGAATAACGCGGGTATATCTCCATAGTCTCACCTTTTTGTTTAAAATTGTGCATTTCCAAGCATTTAGCTTGGATTGTTGGGTCACTTCTTTTTTTAAAAAAAAAATAAAAATTAAAGAAGAGTCAAAGTTGACATAAATGATCAATAGACTACGGCATTTTAATATTATCCCTGACACAGAAATACGCAAGATAACATTTTTTTTTTCTTTTTTTCGTGAAAATAAACTTTAAAAGATTATCTTTCCTAAGATATCATTGCATGAAGGAATTCTAGAACAGAGCGATCAAATCATTGAGATAACGTGAATAGATTGGGCCTGATCTGCTACGGTGACGGACCTCTGTTGTCCCTCATGCACGTTGCTGTACCAAAAAGTGGGCAGACTGGACTCCATTGACAAATTTTGCCCATCCCCCTCCAGCTCAAGCAGCCTTCTTCACCCCTCTCATCAATCACCTCAGTTTCCTACAATATTACTCCACCATACATCTTGCTCGATTCCAATCTCTTGATGCAAGGCATGTATCATTTCCATGAGGAAAACTCTAGAATCCAACCAACTGTGCCTCATATTTTTGCAAGGATTCAGCTATCCTTTTTTTAATAATTTTTAATATCCTTATATTCTGAGAGGTGTTGTTATTCACAGAACCATTCTACAAATGAACAAAAGTATTATAAAATTTATTATCTTTAAAATACTTTAACACCTCATGCTTATCTTTTTTTCTTTTTCTTTTTTTAGCTTTAAATTTAAATTTCTACAATGAAGGAGGTAGAGATTTTAAAATTGGACAAAAAAAAAAAGTTCACCTTTTAGATTAATAGATATATAATAGGACTAGCTATTTCTATCAATAGATGATGCATTTACCTCTATCTATTGTGCTAGAAAATTGTACAAAGATAATTTTATTATTTGATAGATGCAATCAATGAACTTATAGGTAAAACACTCAATATAGGAAAATGAAAATATTCTCTTACATTTATGACTGTTATATATATAGGGTATTTTTGTTATTTTCAAGAAAGAAAACCCAAATTAGTGGTTGAGGCGGTGTTTTAATTCTAAAGAAGCAAGTCTTATGACAAACTTCCTTTATTAATATATCTCTATGTTTAAAATAATAATAAAGTTATTTTACTCAAATGATAGAGCTAGTGCAAGAAAAATTAAGCTTGTGCAATGCAAGGCATTTGGGTGCCTGGAAAAGTATTAAAAGAATTCAAAAAATGTTTGTAAAAGAATTCAAAAAATGTTTGTAAAAGACAAACTATTTGTTTTCTCTTAGTTCTCTCTCAGGAAAAAAAAAAAAAAGAGAGAGAGAGAGAGAAAGACCTACAAATACCATAGATACCTAAGTTTTAATACCATAGATGTGTCATTTTGGATTCAAAATTAGAGCTACTAATTGCCAAACAAAGAGGTGCAAACACCAAGAGAAGCTCCAAGCATTTCACCAAACATAGCTTTTCATGTGATTTGTTTCTAAGTGAGGTACATGAATGATGCATTATTAGTTAGCTCATCATCTTTGAATAACGCAATCAAAGCTCATCTTCATCGGATCAAATAATGAGTTCATCTTCATTTTTAACACCATTCCACACCTAAAAATCATGCTATCTTATAAAGCATTAACGGCAATAATAACAATAATAATGATAGTTATTAGTTGTTTCATTCTTTAGCTTTTCATCTATTTCTTAACTATTTAGCTAAAATTTATCTATCATATATTTTTAATATTTTTCTTAAAAATTGAGCTTCAATTCTATCCGAACATGGCCATCATTCCATACCTTCAGGCTTTATCTAATATTCTAATATCTTTAAATTTTTTATTATTTACAGTATCATTCAATATACGGTTGAAAGTATGGTAGGAAAAATGATCCAGCCATGGCCCTTTAAGAAGGGATTTATTATCTGAGACGTCAAAATGAGGAAAGGTTTGGTGATGAAAAGAATCTTGTTCCCTCCTTAGGGTTTTAAAATACTAATAACTAATACCAGCCTTGCTGGCTGAAGGAGTGCTGGAAACGATAAAGTAAGCCAGTCCCATCTGGAGTTTGGACCACCTTCATACGGAGTCGGCCGAGCAAAACGGTACGGCCCATTGGATGGGTCCAGCGTTGGACGCATCACGTTGCCGAACAATGTGTTGTTTCGACTACAAATTTAACTGCTACTGCTTGCTTTCTTTGCGAGTCCATCGTACAGAAAACGATGCTTTGAAACCTCTCTGAAATTCTCAGTCCGTAAAACCACTAATGGCCAGGTGCCAATAATACAAGAAAAGACTGTCAGCTGTCAAAGCGACTGCTGGCCAACAGGCTAGATCCATGGCCTTGGGCTCAGGATACTGCTCTTGGTTAATTCTGGAATCAAAATATTCATTTGTCAGCATTAGTTTGACACAGGATCTTATTTTTATCATTGATGCTTGGCCACAGTGACCATTTCAAAGCCAAGATTTGGATAATGCACTTTACAGTGGCTCTAAATTGAGACTGTTGTGGCGTGTTATAACAATTGTGATAATTGTTATTTGTTTGATTTTACCTGAACTAGAATTATTTAAATATAATATTTAACTAAATCACTATGTATAAATTAATTCTTTTTTCATGACGAAAGATTTAAATTTAAAAAGAACATCAAAAATATCTGAAACAATAATTGAAAAGATTAACCCTTAAATCCTCAGCAAGATGACTGAAAAGGTTGTCACATTCGTATGGTCATTGTTTGAGTTTTATTTTTTAAGCAATGTGGTGGTTGTGTAAGCTCTAAGATGTTATTTTACCATCCACATATATTAATAATGATACTTATATTGCATAATAGAAATGGTAGGTTATATTATGTAATAGTATATTTTCATTTTTTTAACATAATTCATTTTTTAGGTTTAACAATGGCTTAGTTGTAATACAAAAGTATATAGGGGCCATAACTCATAGTAAAAAAATTATATTTAAGTTTCAGTTATTCAAGATTCAATCGACTCAGAATGCCTTTTATAATTACATGACCTTCAAGTTAGGAAATAAGATAACTATAAGATTTGAAAAGACAGCTGAATAGCTCTTACTCCCTTGGCATGCTTCTTTGAAGAGTTCTATGGATGAGAAATAAAAAAAGCAATATTTTGTGACACCCATATGAAACTGCATAGTGCATTAATGGAGAATCTAGTTGCAAAATTTCTCTACTACTTTAGAGTTTCAGTAACTTCAGTAGCTATGAAGCCTTCTATCTATCATTTTCTCATCCTCTTCCATTAATATTCCGACATAAAAACTTTGCAACAATGGCACATATATGGTTAACTCTCGTATAAATTCATCAATCACCATAGCATAAGATACCCCTTCTATAGCTCAATCTAAAATTCATTTGTTTTTGAAAAAGTTAATTAGTCTTATAGCCAACTCTCCTTCGCAAACTTCACATGGATGATATGCTGAACAAAAAAGAATGGTCGGTGAGTATTACATGTGTTTTGTGAGGCTACTTAGGAATTGATGGATCATTTATTCATCAAATGTATATTTTCGTGATTGATTTTGGAATCTCTTAGTTGTCGAAGCATAATAGAAGAGAAAAAAAAGTATCAGCTAGTAGGAGAAAAGTATGGAATCAACTGGTTGTGGTTTTTATGTAGCAATTCTGAACTAAAAGAAATTCAAGAATTTTTTTAAAAAAGAATTCATCTAAATCCGCAGTTGTTCATAAGATTACGATGAATTCTAATTCATAGAAAAAACTTTGTGCCAAGAAATAATTTGAACCTTATACAAATTACCGTAACTTACTTTCTTTGTCTCTTCCTTCATCTTCCTTGCATAATTTTCTGGTTTTTAAATAAATTTTGATGGTATAATCTCTCTCTCTTAATATTCCTCCAAAAAAAAAAAAAAAAAAAAAAGTTCAACCAGCTCCTACGTTCCCCGCCGGAACTGATTCAAACTAAACAGGAGAGCTTATCTGTAACACCTAACTTAAAAAAGGGCAGTGCGATATTACATTCTTAAACTTTGAACTAGTCCCGGGGTCCAATTGCCGGAACTACTTGCATCTAATGAAAGAAATTATTTCATCAGTCCCTGGAAAGCATGAATTGTGGGGGCCATGGATGGCAGAGGCAAAGGGGTCTCCAGGGGATTAATTGATGAAAGAAAGGCCAGGTAGATAGGACAGATCCTCTTTAATTACAAGACTCTCTTACAATCCAATACAGTATTTATTATGGCATGCAATTGATGCTTTCTCAGAATATGGAATGGAAGAATATTTAAGACAATTTCACCAGTGTCGCTCCTGAAATTGTGATTCAAGTTATAGAAAGTTTGACACCAGACCTCATATTTTCGACTTAATAGCTTCTGTGAGAGTTTCTGATGGAAGCTGAAGGTATGATAATAGTTATGTCTGCCCTCAGTAGATCATAAAAGGAACGGGCTAGCCAGAAGAAGTAAATTGAGGACTCAAAATAACACTTAAGTAATATATAACAAAATAAATTTTAAGTGGCTCTGGAAGTATCACACAAATTGCTGGGCAATTACAAGGGCCTGCTGGATGAGTCATCGATCGAGCCACATAGGTTTAAGCAAATAGCACACCATGGCCCATATTTAACATCAAAAACTCATTATTATTTCCTTTAGAGATGACAATAAAAATAATTAGATTCGAGTCTGAATTTTTGACTCATTTAATAAACTAATCAGAGATGGATGGACAAATTGTATCTCATCCGATCTACATCTGTTCGGCTCCTAATTTTCTTGTTCTTCCAATAGCTAACTGGTGGCCATATGGCCAAGGAAATGCCTTCGTTCTCCCGAACGTCGATCGTTGGTGGACAGCCTGGGCTCGTGGGGCTTGCAACATTTACTTTAGGTCTGGCCAAGGCGCTTAAATACTCCACCGAGCATTGGCTCCCGCTTTAATCACCATAAAATAAATAAGGCAGGTTCTGTAATGGAGGAGAGGCTCTTGCTCTACTGGGCTCTTGCTCTACTGTCAGGCTTAAAGTCATTGACTGGGAACAAAAATGGGTCAACCCCTGGGCTCATAGAATTTATATATGACAGTTGCTTGCCGCCTTGCTGCCCAACGGAGCCCCACCATTGAGTTAAGATGGATCCTTTATTGAGGTCAAATAAAGTTATTGGAACTTGCACGGAAGATGAGAACTAAATATTTATTATTTATTTGACTCGTTTTAAGCTGCATTGAATTTTTAAGAATATTTTTTATTTTTATTTTTTTTTAAAAAAAATATTTTTTATTTTCCATTTTCTCATCTTTAAAAGAAGCATTTGATAAGTAAAAATAAAAATTATTTTTTATTTCTTATTTTCATTATAAGTAATATATTTTAGAAGAATAACCAAATAAATTAAAAGAAATATATAATATTATAATATTATATTGCAAGCTAGATGTGGCTATATTTGAATGTAGCCAGATATAAGATCCGATCACTTCCTTCATCCTTGAATCTCTTCCAAAGCCATCTCACTTTTTAATTTTTTATATGTTTGCGATTCATGAACTCTGTGTATCCAAGGATGGAAAAGGTAACTGAATCTAAACTTGGCTGCATTCAAAATGTAGCCAAGTCTACCTCTTATATTATATAATAATATAGATTTTAATATATTATATATTATATATTATTATAATAACTCCATAATACATTATATATAAGTTACATATTACAATATAAGATTAATAATTTCATTAACAATATGATAATATATATTATAATATTTAATATATAATTTATTATAATATTACAATCTTATAACAAATAATTATTATATTATATATCTTATATTATATAATATAAGATATTATATAGTATTACACTTTTAAATAAACTATTATTATGTTACATAAAATATAAAATATAATATATATTATTATAATGACTTATATATAAATAACATTTTATTATAAATAATAAATATAATATTAATTATTTATTAATGCAATATCATTAATGTTATATTATTATTAGTATCATAATATATAACATGTTAATACTATATTATTATAATTAATATTATATAATTATAATATATGAATTTGTATAGTTATATATTAATGATAAATATTATTACTTTTCTAAAAAATTGTCTTAGGTTCAAAAAAAGTTATTTTTAAAAAATAAAAACTAAAAATAGTGTAACCAAATATATTATTTTTTAATATATTTTGTACCTCTATTTTTAAAAAATAAAAATAAAAAATAAAAATGACATAAATTAGATCTTTCCTTCTTTACTTTCTTCTTTCTTTTGGTGGAAAAAAAGTGAAAACATCTTTATACTATTTTCGATTTTCTTTCATTTTGAAGTTACATTTTTTTAGAAAAAAAATGTTTTCATTTTTATTCACTAAATACATTTTCATAAGTGTTTTCTGTTATCTATGAAAATAAAAAATGGAACTATTCTTAGAAACCAAATGCATTCTTAATTTCTTAAAAAAGTTTTCTAAGTAGCTTTGCTTCAACCACCAAAAGGAGAAGGAGAAAAAATTTCTCTCTTACTTAGAAAAATGAAGAAGCTTAGATGAAAGAAGAAAAAGACTATTTGAAATACTCTAATTAGGAAGTGAGCTTGTGCCTCTTAAGTGGTTATTTTCTAAGATGTTATCGCATATCTATTGGTAAAGTTTATTTATCTTTATTTCTCTTTGATTTCATCTAAAGAAAAAGTTGTGCTTGTCGTCTATCGATTCTCTTAATAGTTGTATGCCTATAATATAAGCTAGAGAAGGCATTGTAATTCTATTATCTTGTATACAATGGATGAGATTGTTCTAGGATTGGCCTCATGTTTTTTTGTGCTTCTCGACTCTTGTGCTTATATTAATGATTGTTTGCATTGAATTATTTGTTTCATTATTTATTTCTATACCTACTTCGATATTCTTGCTAGCACAACCAATTTCGACTTGGATTTAACTTCTCAAGCTGCTTGACCTACTTCAATGCGCGGCCGATCTTCGCCGTGTTCCAGCCCGGCCGACGTTAAAGCCCGCAATTCCCTCCGGAAAGAGGGGTTGGCCACACCCCTCTCCGGAAACCCAAGCATCGGCCAAGGGACGTGGAAGCACGGGACGTGCCACCATCCAAGCGACGTTAGGTTAAACATTGGTCTGGGCCAAAGCACCACGGCCTCACGTCGTTCCCGTGTCGAACTGGATCGAGCTGACTAAGTTTAAGATAGGGGGCCATTAGAATAGCCCATGGGCTGTTATGAGGCAACCAAGAAGGGCAGATTCAAACTGGTTTGCCAAAAGCTTCCAACTCGCTGTAGACAACTCTGCATCCCATAATTTTTGCCTGGGCTTTCGTAATTTTATTTGATGATGGATTTTATTTTATGCTTTCAAATAATGTCCAAGTAATCCAACTCAGATCAAAATAAGGTTAGGTTTGTTCTTTCTGAACATTAAGTAGTTGTATGGAAATGGTACTTGTTCATAATATTTTGCAATGGCGCCGGGTTAATTCCCGGCGATTGTTTTGGGCAGAGTTAGTAGAGTGGGTAAAAATATGAGATTTAGGAAAAAAAAAAAAAAAAATGATAAATTCATGCAATAAATTATTAAAATTTAAAAATCTTAATAACAATATCGTAATCCTGACATAAAGGTAATTATCCGGACGCAATCTTGACTGCCTTTCGCCTTCCTCCGCAAAGTATGTAACTTGATAGAATGGGATTCGTTAATACGGTGGTGAGAATGGGATTCGTTAATACGGTGGTGAAATTTAAATTGAAAGAAATGAGGAGGCCGAGAGAAGAAAGATAAAGAAGAGATATAGCTAACTTTGCGATAGACCTATGATTAATTTAAGAAAAGAAGAGATATATCTAACAATTAAGAAGAAATATATCTAACAATATGGGAGTAAATACGAGCTAGTATAAACTCTTACATAGTCTTAGGATCGTTACTAGCTAGTTTAAAAGTTTAATTTAAATACCAATCTAATCAAATTTAGTCATAAACATCACAATAGACCTATGATTAATTAGGTAGTATCTTCTAGTGTAGATAGGTTATAATCCGGATTTACTTTAATACTATTTGTAACAACTTAAGGTCTCATAAAAAAAACTAGTTAAAAAAAATATTATAAAAAAACTAGTTAAAAAAAATATTATTTGAATATTTTGATCCTAAAATATCCAAATCTATCCCATGCATGATTAACGTGAGATTAAACATAAGCCAAAACATAAGCATCATTGGTTCTCACAAGAAAAATGATTAAATCTTTATGAATAAAATGAAGACGAGTAACATAGAATTTCTTCTCTTAAAGCATTTTGATGTTCAAAAAAAAATAAAAATTGCAGATTCTTTTTGGTATTAGAATTAATTGATAGAATATGATTGAATTGCATGATAGTAATAAAAGTAGTATTTGTTAAGTGCACCTTGATATGCCTATCTGCATGCCGTATCTTTTACCATAATTTCTATTTTCTATTTAGAAAACAAAAGGTAGGTTATATTCCATAATTTCTATTTTCTATTTAGAACACAGGTAGGTCATATTATACCATAATTTCTATTTTCTATTTAAAGCACAAAAGGTAGGTTATATTATACCATAATTTCTATTTTCTATTTAGAATACTGAATAAAAAATTTAAGCACAATACCTCTTTACAGGGATATATATATATATATATATATATATATATATATATATATATATATCATTTTTGGTAGAAATTATCACCTAAATGAAAGGTAAAATTCTGGTGAATGAAGTTGTTTCATAATTATTATGAAGTTGTTTCACAATTATTTGAAATGAAGTTCCAATAGATTTCTATGGTTTCATTAACCTAAATGAAAGGCGAAATTCTAGTGAGTGAAATTGTTTCACAATTATTTAAAATGAGTTCTAGTAGATTCCTATTAGTTTCATTAAAAGTTAAAATTATATGATGTAAATAAAATCCTTCTCATATAGGTTATGTATTAGAAATCAAAAGTTAAAATTATATGATGTAAATAAAATCCTTCTCATATAGGTTATGTATTAGAAATCAAGGAGCCTAATAATATCTTTCTAGCTGAAATTTTATTATTATTATTATTTTGTATGTTCCCTACTATTTCCAATAAATCCACCTAGGTTTGTTTCTACAATTTCCAACTAAGCCAAATAATTATGTTAAATTTCCAACTAATCCAACTAATTGTGTTAAATTTTTAAATATTGAAGATCTTATCCCCATGAGCAATTTTGCTAGATAGTTTCAGCTTTTGGATAAGCTTTACACTGGCATAAATCATTTTGTAATCCTACTTTTTTTTTTTTTTTTTTTCCTTTTTCTTTTTTCTCTCCACATCTCTCTTATAAATTCTTATTTTTATAATTTTTTCTTGTAAATATTTATGATTTTAATACTCTCACGATTCCCCTCCACCAAAAAAAAAAAACGGAGACTATGATGTGGTCGGTAAAGTTTTTGAGAGTACATATCAAGGTCTGGGTTGAAGTCTCGCCATTACTCAAATTTTGGCCAGGAGAAAGAAGGAAGCGCTGTATTTAAAAACTAAAGACAGAGAAAGACTTGCATTTAAACCAAACTATCGTCCAGAAACACAAGCAACAACTCAACTCAACTCATGGGAATGAATTCTAGTTGCAGTAGAACAAAACCACATAAACTAAAATAAATGTCAGC
Source organism: Metroxylon sagu (assembly GCA_017589505.3). Lineage (NCBI taxonomy): Eukaryota > Viridiplantae > Streptophyta > Magnoliopsida > Arecales > Arecaceae > Metroxylon > Metroxylon sagu. The sequence continues at coordinate 1,010,601 of JACVBY030000513.1, forward strand.
GGCGGCAAAGAGGACACGTAGTTTTCCTCCGGAACCACTCAGCGATACATGCCTTGTGATACCTGTGAGAGCAACCTAGAACCATCACCTCGCATTCCTCCTCGAATTTGAGGAGACACACCGGACATGACTCAAAACTCGATCCTTCCTCGTTCTCGCTCTTGTTCTCGTTCTCGATCTCGACCGGCTCCGTCTTCCACAATCCAAATCGGGCCATGACCTTTTTCACCTTCCTTTTGGTGAAAAATAAGACCTCTAGCAGCTTCTTCACTAGTAAATCCTCCGGCTCGGAAGAGAGAGCGCCAGCAATGCCGGAGGCAACCCCTAGAACGAGAAGAGCACCGGCGGTAACCCTTAGAGCGAGAACAGTCACTTCTTCTCTCGCATCAGCATCAGGAAAGTGAATCAAGTTAAAAAGAATGAAGAAAAAGAAAGAGAAAGAGAAAGAGATAGAGATAGAGAAGATGGCGCGCACCTTCTCGCGTCGCCATGCATGCGAACTTGCGATGAACGTGGTTTAGAAGTACGAGGGAGAGAGAGAGAGAGAGAGAGAGAGAGAGAGAGAGGAGGAAAGGTTTACAATGAGAGAGAGAGAGAGAGAGGAGGAAAGGTTTACAATGAGTTTTGCTAACGCATCTATACAGATAATATATAGAGGGGGACTCTCTTCCCCTCCTTTACGTAAATAAAGAGTTTTGCTGCTAAGGGACTGCCTAATAATTCGTGGTGGTGCCCTGCTGAGACTAGGATTCCCAGGCCTGTAAATCCGAAGGGTAATCCAAAAAGAGTTGGAAACATAGCTCAAATTCAAACTCTTCGATTGTACAATCCTCTTATCTCTTGCATCACCTTAAAAACAAAAAAGGAAGTATCATAGAATTTATCTTCAAAAAAAATCTAGGAGTGATTGAGGTCTGCTGTGAATTGATGACTATTTTATGTCAGGTCTTTGATCTTGCATGTTGCACATATGTATGTATGGCATGGATGCAAACTAGATATAATTATATGAACAAAGTATGCATTCAATCATATGCAGGAGCTGGATATGTCATGTTAATCAAGTAAGAGATAAACATTAAAAAAAAAAAAAAAAAGTCAATAAAAAAAAAGAAAGAATAGTTTCGCCAAAAGAAAATAGAGGAATATTAAGCAATTTTCCTAATATTCTTGATTTTCCAAAGTTTTCATTAGTATTTCTCTTTCTTAGAAAGAAGATATAAAATATCAAAACAACCTTTTAAAAGTTCAATTAGAAATCTCAATTTTCTATTTTTAAATAAAATGCTAAAATATTCAAAACTATCATTAAATATGTTAAAAATATTCTTAATTTTCTTAATTTTTTTTATTTATCATGTTATTAAAAAGAAAATATTAAAGTTTATTTTTAAAAAATCTTGCATTCTAATTTGTATAATAAACATTCAATAGAAATACTATCAATAATCATGGGTTAGTACAATTTCTAGTTTTAATCGTAGGGATGTGGGTTTAATTTTGTGACATCTATATCTTTCTTTTTATAAGCTCAGATATATTTTCGATCTTCAAACTTTGATTTAAAATTTATTTTAATTCTTAAATTTTTTATTGCTATAATTTTATCTCTGATCAATTTAAAATATAATTTTATTGCTATAAAATTTAAATAATACTGAATTTTCTTATGTTATATTAATGCGATCAATTAAAATTGATAGAATAATTAAAGTGTTAATCTGGTATGAATATGTAAATTAATTAGTTTGATCATATGTTAGCTATTAATGTTAGGAATGAAAGGTGAAGAATTAAAATAAATTTTGAGTAACCGTTTAAGTTTAAAAAGTATATTTTTACATTTTATCTAATTAAAAAAAAGTGCAACCCCGTCTTTTTGCGTCATGGGGGTGCGGCCTTTTTGGTGTGCATAATTTCATCGGATGCTCCAGGCTTTCTGAGCTCATTTAAGCAACTTGTTTGTTACCGGGGCATTCTCTGCAACCATTTCCATCTCTCCCACCCACAAAAGAGTTTTCATCTCTCCCACCCACAAGAGTAGGCGCTGTGTGGAAAGAAGGGATGAAGTCCCCTTGCTTGATTTCGTCAAACAACAGTATCCACTGCATCCCCGCCAAGGTAAAGCGAACTTGGTTTTCTCTATAAGCTTTTTCAATTGGAGTTCTAACAGCCCGAACTTGGTTTTCTCTATAAGCTTTTCAATTGACAGCCATTAGTGGGGTGTTTCATGGCATTTGAGTAGGGGTATTTCAGAAGGGAAGAGAACCCATGCGATCAACACCAGGTCCAGAAAAAAAACGTCAGGCTTGTGGAGCGATTGGCCTCTCCTCTGATGTCTGCCATCCTCACCTTATCCGTTCCCAGCCTCGCTGCTCCTCCAGGTGCGGACCATAACGTGTTTTCCCACGATAGCCCTCTGCCTCTTGTATGTATTACAAGATTGGAATTTGATGACAATGCACCCCTTCTTTCTTTCTTTTTTCAAAAAAAAAAAAAAAAAAAAAAATCTATTTAACAAGGTCGAATGGATGGATTGCAGGTTTAACATTTGTTTTTAATGCTACACCAGATCATAAATTTCGTCAAAACATCTTTAACAAAAAGAATTTGGATTTCAATCGATGTCATTTTCAACTTTTCAGTTTTACTTGCATCTATTATTTATTTTATTTCCACTATTCCAAAGGAAAAAGAAAAAAACATATTTGATAGTCACATATGTTTTCCATTCAAAAATCTTCCTATGGAATTCCTGTTTATCCCACGACTGAAATTCTCATCCATTTATCCACACATATTCCATACTGCATGCAGTTCTTGTTTTTCCCTGCTGAATGGCTTCAGCCACATGCAGTGCAATTTAAATTTCTTATTCTATAATTGCAAGATATACAAATAGAATTCTAGAAATTCGCATACACATAATGCAATTTAAACTGCATTTATCAAAACGATGTCAGAATAAACATAACATCTTTTGGGGGGACAGGAAGACACTACATATAGATATATATATATATATATATATATATGGACGCACATGCATCATACAATCAAAGCTTTTGCAAACTGTTGTTGGCTTTCCCTTGTTGCAGTATCCCTTAGTCAGCCTATATCCAGTGGCGCAGCCTTGTTTCAAAAAGCCTGCATTGGCTGCCATGATATGGGAGGGAACATACTGCAACCTGTGAGTCACCGTATAACTCCATCTCGGTACCACAGAAAAACAAGATCTTTGGTTTTATTTTCCTAATGAACCCTTTCCCATCTGCCTCACTTTCCAGGGTGCCACTCTCTTCACAAGGGATCTAGAAAGGTATAACCAGCCATTTCTCCTCTCATAGCATCTTTCAAGCTAAATGCACGCTATGATTGAACGAAAACCTGGGGTGACTGCAAGCAGGAACGGTGTTGCCACGGAGGAGGGTATATACAACATCACGTACTATGGAAAGGGAAGAATGCCGGCAAGTAGCCCTAAACTGATTCCACTATTTTATGAGCAAGCCAAGCTGTTGATAGCAGCTGCAAGTAAATGAACAGAGTCTGCTGTTGCCCTCAGGGTTTTGGAGAGAAATGCACTCCGAAGGGTCAATGCACATTCGGACCCCGGCTACAGGAGGATGAGATCAAGTTGTTGGCAGAGTTTGTGAAGTCACAAGCTGACAGAGGATGGCCAAATGTCGAAAGTTACGGAGATTGATTCCTGCAGAAGACAAGATGTCCAAATGCAACTTCTATTAGTAGCTGTATAAAAATTATGCATTTAAATTGAGTAGAACATAGGCTTGTTTGTTGACTCTGTTACACATCCAAAGCCCTGAAGATAAGCGCCGGACCAGAAATATCCATCAGTTGCATTTGAATTTTTTTTTTTTTTCTCTTCGAAAACATTATTATGTACTTTTCATGAGATTTAATCAGAAGAAAGTACTTAATGACAAGCAAAATTAGTGTATCAGGAGGACAGATGTCAAAATGAAAAAGCAGTCAGATTTGACTTCCGAGGTAATATCCAAATGAACACTACCACATAATTTAGAAAGCATGAATTGCATGAATGTGAAGAGCTGTGTATTTGTGGATAACAAGCATGCACCAAGAAATGTGAATGAGAGAGTTACAGTTGACCGAGTATGACTGGCCTGTCCAGGTTCAATAAGACTTAACTCCATATCTTGCTGAGAAGCCGTCCAACCAGGCTCATAAGCTTCGAGAAAGCCAAGCTTTGCCTTGTTGGGAAGGTCATGGGGATGAACAAAAGGAACCCCTGGTGGCCATCCTATCTCCATTCTTGTACTCCCGCATGGGCTGTCCAGTGACTGTATGTGGCCTTCACATTCTTTGAGATTACAGAATCTCAGCTTGATGCCCTTCTTGTCTGCAATTTCCTGAACCCGCTCCTTCAGGACCCTCTGTGCTTCGAGACGCAACCTCTTCGAAGGGGGCAGTGGCTTGCATCTAGCATTGTTCTTCCTCCTCTTTAACAGAGGTTTCAAAGATGCTGCATCAATATTCCAAAGATTCAGGTGCCAGGATAGACTTTAGAAAATAAACCCAGCAAAGCAACAAATGCAAATAAAACACCAGGATGAAGACTTTAAAAAAATGCAATAAAGAAAAAAAAATTAATCAGCTAAAACGTAAAGACTAGGCTTGGAACATTAATCAATGAAACAAAGAAATGCAATTTTCATGTCACAATTACCAATTTAGAAAGCATAATATGATAGAAAATGCCAGATATTCAACTGTTGGCATAAACAAGTGATATCTCAGACAACCGCCAGATCAAAAATAATGTGCAAGTCCAGAGGCATCATATATGGTGTGCTCTAACACAAAAGGTAAATATATGATTTGCTTTGGCTGGCTAATAAAGACCAAGAATGCAGTCCTACTAGTTTCAAGGCATAAATTTCCTAATTAGGATATGAGACTCCATTGATATCTCTTACTGAAAGTAAAGCAGGACAATCATGAGCATTTTACTCATCAAAGAATATGCTGACCAAAGTTGTCAACCATCGAGATGTTAAGGGCCAATGAACTGTTTTTTTTTTATGAGGACACTTCAGACTAAAAAAAAAAAAAAAGAAGAATAAGACAGTTCAAATATTATTTTTTTAAAAAAAAGTCTATCAACAGACATTCCTTTGGAAAGGAACATGCATGGGATATTTGCATGCGTTTTCAGAATACCTTTCCTACATAGCAACCAAAATAATATGTAGTTTGCTGGAGAGTAATGTAAACAGAAACTTCATTTCTAGCATTTTGCACTTTCCACCCTTTGATAGTGCATGCTTTTTGAATGTTTTAGATCTACACTAATTTCAAGATCAAAAGATATGAGGGACACATCATAACCTCTCAATGCAATTATACAATATATTATAATGTAATTAAGAAAGAAATTTTAAACGAGAAAGTAGACATAGATATTGAATGAGAAAAGTGTGGCCAGTTAGGCCAAACAGGAAGGTAAAGATCTAATGTTATGTGAAGATGGCAAGCATGAAACTTAATAAGGACTGAAAATATTGGCACTAAGAACAAGTTATAAATTTAATATTTATAATAGTGAACACGGGAATTACAATATATCCATTCAGCTTGGTTATAGGTAAGCCTTGCATTTATGAAGAATGAGTACTTTGAAGGTAGAGTCAAAACAAGTTGGGCACAGTTATCATGTTGATAAAAATCCAGTCTAAATACCATCAGGCACTCACTGTCAGGAAAACACAAAAGTAATGATAAGGTAATTTAAGGATAGTGTATCACTTGACAAGCAAACGCAAAATCAACTATCATTAAAGTAACAGAGGCCAACTGATTAAGTGTGCCAAAGTCTGGCATCTACTAGGAAGCTAAGTAAGCTGTTTGGAGGAAACAACATGAATGTAAAACAAGAATAAATTGCTGACAATGGAAGTATCGTCTAAAGCTGTAATAGGGTGCAAAGCAATCCAAGATCACTAAATCCAGATCTCACATCAATCTCAAGGAAGCATACCCAAGCACCAAGATCACTAAATCCAGATCTCACGTTAATCTCAATGAAGCATGCCCAAGGAACATTCCCTTTCAAATTCAGACGCTTGATATGAAATAACATAGTTGTAGAAGCCATTTGATGAGATAAAGTGGCATGCGCACGTGCATAAGCATGCACACGCTTACAAGACAATATTACTATAGATCCTATATGAGAAAAGGATTTGGGATTATAACACACTGACTAAAATAAGGATTTAGGTCCAGTCAAAACAAGACGGCATCCTCATTACTGTATCATTCTTGAATTAGGATGTCCCACCCATCCCAATTACAACCCAACACTTGAGATGCATTAAGATGGTTGGGATGGAATAGGATGCAAGCTATTTTATTTTCCATTTCCATCATCGTTGTTACTAACTGTTTCAGTCCATTGTGATCATATCATGCCATCCCAATACCATATTATCAAGGAAGCAAACCGAGATGGGAGCCAGCACTGATATTTAAACCCTTGGTTAAAATCAGCAAAAATATGAATGTATGATTAATTACTGGGACATGAATTTTAGTGATACAATTTTGGTTGGACATGCCACTATCTACCGAGGAAGATTCTAAGTTATTTGCTGGTTGTTATCACATAGCTAAAACAACCATAGTAATCTAGTCTTCTCCAGATTAGTGAAAGTTGACATTTGGAATCTTTATTTGCTAACCATTTCTATTGAGGCCGTAAACTACAGTATTTTCAAAATCCTTTTCAGAACTTTCCCATATGTTCCCTTAGGACTCCTATTTTTCTTTTTCTGACCCTTTAAAATAATTTCAAGCACCTATCCTTCTTAGAACCTCCTAAAACCTGCATGATCATATACCATCTTAGTTCAATTCTCTATCATTCTACTCTCAACCGAGCAACTCCTACCCATTTAGCTTACCATACAATCTATTTTTTACACTCCAACCACATAAGATCTTAGCATCCCAATTCCCTCAGGTTTTCTTAATTTTTAAACATTCTAAAATATGCAAAATTATAATTTTATGTCAACAGGGCAGGTTGCACAAGGAAAGGCACCTCTCTGCTATTTACCAAACTCTAATTTACATGATATGTCCCCAACTGTCCTTTTTCTTTTGTATGATTGATCCAATATAAGAAAACTGTATTGTGGAATCTCTTGGCCATTAATTTTTTGAATGTGGCCTTATTTTCATTCCCATTTCCATTAAGTTATAACTCAAATGTCCTCTATTTCTTGATGCTTCGGCCTTCATTATCCAAGGCTTTCAACCATGATTTCAATTTAACACCCATCATAATCATCTCACTGATCAAGCATTATATCACTTTACAAATCGCATACAGTGTGATTGATCTTCCTTGATAACAACAATTAATTCATTTAGAAATAGTGTAAAGAAATAAAGGCTTAGTTCCAATACTTTGAGCAGGTCCGCTATCAAGGCTTTACACCATGATTCCAATTTAATCTCCATTGTGATCATCTCATTAATCAAGCATTATATCACTTCACAAATAATACAGTGTGATTTGTCTTCGTTGAAAACAACAATTACTTTAGAAAAATTGTAAAGAAATAAAGACTTAGTTCCAATACTTTGTATAAGTCCATTGTCACAAGAAATTGACTTGTCTCACCACAACTATTTTTGATACTACTCACAACATAAACCATAAAATCAATGTATCACCTATGCAAACTTATCTGGTGGCCTGGTGGCTGATATATGAGGCTCTCGCTATTGACGAGATCTGGGGAGGATCAGAAGCATGCAACCCCACCCCCATTTGCTAAAAGGCTCTTTTTGTGTTTTAAACATGTGACCTCCAGATCATAATGGAACAACCTTAGCATTGTATCAAGGCTCACCCTCATGCCAACTTATCTTCCTTAATGTCTGTTAATTTATCACATGGTACACTATTAGATGTTTTATTAAAACTCAAGATAAGCTATAGGTATAAAACATGTCTAGTAGTTCTTAGGAATGAAGCATATGCTTTATAGTCGATAGGTTGGTCAAAGATCACAATTGAGAGATTAAATCTCAATTAAACAAGTCTAGTTCCAAAGTTTCCTACATGCACAAGTAAAAACAAGAATATAAAACTGAATTAATCATTTATTAGGAGTTATCTGGATGAAAAATTCTATTACAAGAGGTCAATAGAAAACTAAGAGAGCATTTTACCAATAATGAGTGATATCATCTGCATGCACAAGTATAGAGACATGAAAATAAGAAATATCTACATGACATGTGAATTGCAATCATTCCCTTTATCATGGTGGTGGGCCTCACTAGCTTTTTGTCATTGAACATTGTCCATCTTTTGACCGCTGATACATCAACAAGAACTTTAGTGATGCAGATACATCAATAAGAACTTTAGTGATTTGAAGTGGGTGCAGAAGCAGATATTGGAGAGCATTAAGCCATTTAGGTGGGGATATGGGAAAGCTAATCACCTTCAAAAAAATGAACTAGGAAAAATTTAGAAAGTGGGCGCAGAGATGAGTTTGCAGGAATATTCTGAAGCAGAAGGGGCATCCTAAGTGGAACTCTCCTGCTACACTAAGGTATGGACCTTTAAAACATTTGCTTCTTGGCCACTAAATGGCTATCATCATATTAAAAAATTATTTAATCACCACAATCTGCACATGTTTAAAAACCATGCACTTTTACTTATTTTTAAAGTAAATAAAAACCTAACAATTATCAGTAGGAAGAAGCACCTCGCTGCACTAACTTATGTGCTTCATGCATGAATGAATATATATATATATATATATAGGTTCCTTAATTAGAATCTAATTATTACACTAGAAGGCTGTATGCATTTGGGAGCCACATGATGGTAGCAGTAAAGAGTAACAAAAAGCAACACAAGAATGCTGACCTACCATCATGGGCTGCTTGAAAAGTGTAACTGGGGAAGTTGTTCTTAGTGAAGAGTTGATCAGTAGAGTGTGACCTCTGCATAAAATCATCCACTGGTATGGGAATCTGGAACTGAGCTTCAACCCCATGGCCGGCTGCTCTCATCTCAGAACAGCTCAGACTTGCCATGGATCTTGGCATGAGCTTAAAAGCCAGAGAACATCGACCATACATGTTACCTTGCAAATTGCCTGCCTCCGTCCTATGCTGGGCTGGGGCGACATAACCAGCAGTTGCCTGGTAAAGTGCCAGTCCAGGGTAGACAATGGCATCCTGGGGGCCAAGATCTGCATCCACGAGCACCCAACGCCCATGGAAGTCTTTTATATGCAACCCCGCCCTATCTGACTTGACAAGGGTAATTAAACTCTTATCAACCTGGTTCTCTTGGTCTGGGAACATAACCAACTGCCCATCTTCCTGCGCTGTCAGAGTATGGTGCTGTCCTCCTTGGAAAGATGGTCTCGAGTGACAGCATACCGAAAGAACCGATGAAGAGATCTCTCTAGTCCTTAATGGCATATTATCGAGAACTTCAGCAAATGACAAGCTGCGTAGATTCAGTGAAAAGCCAATAGCATCCGAGATATCTCTTGCAGCCTTGCCAAGAACCGCAAATATGTCAGGCAAACCGGCAGGCGGAATCTCCATTCCACCATTGGGCTCCGTCGGAGTAAGACCAGGCCTATAATCATATGTTTCTTGCCAGAGCTGAGGATCCGCATAATAACCAGAGGTCTTGCACCACTCACGGGAGTCATTCGAATGAACCATCTCGTTGGGAGGGTATGGACGCTGATGGAAGAAGAGACGAGCTGATTCCAGACCAGACCTCAAAAGAGCACCATCAGCAGGCGGTAACTGAATGATTGCGGCTGAATACTGAGCAAGGGATTGCGTGAGGGTCGAAACAGAAATCTTGTAAGAATCTGAAGGGAGCCCCTCAGAGGCTATGAGATCAGTGAGCCTTATACGACCGAGGGATGGCATAACAGGTGCTGCCATTGCACCCATTCAAGATGTCTAACAACTTGAAAGTCTGCGAAGACTAACAAAAACTCTTTTAGCTGCAACAAATTGTTGTTGGTAGGAAAAAAAATCCTATAAGAAAAATTGATAGATGTTAGCTAATAAATCTAGAATTTTGATTCAAGTAACAGAATCTAGATGTCTGATTTGTAATGAAAAAGATCAATTTTTTTTTTTCCCCTCCCTACAGGCGGCGCAAAATTTCTTTATAGAAGACCAGACTCTCCTCAAACAAAGCCAATCCATCTAATCTTTCTCCTTACCAATCCTAAAGAAGAGCACGCAAAGGAGAAACCGGCCAAACGGCCAGAAACACAAAGTGCAACCGTTGAGATCTTAGAAGAAAGAATCGAATTGAGAGGAGAAACGCAGATATTTTAGGGCGTACCAGGCTCGAATTAGAGAGGTTTTCGGGGAGATCGGAGCTCGAACGGCGGCGTGAGGGGGGCGGTGAGACCGTAACGGCGAGGGAGTCAAGGGGCCGCGGGTGGCCCGAGATCAGTAATGGCGTGTGGAGAAGGAGGAGGAGGAGGAGAGCCGGCCGGCCGATGGCGACGAGGCCGAGGATAGCATCAGAGGGAGAGGAGAAAGGGAAGGAGGGAGGTGAAACAACAAGGGAGAGAGAGGAACAGGTGATGCTCTTCGGCCCGGGGAAAAGAGAACGGGGGTGACCGCAAGTGGGCCTCGAGGGTCATTATCTATCGAGAGGTTGGTCGGGCTCCCGGGGCTTTTCCACTTGAGCCCAAATTTTCACGGAACTACAACAATAAATATGTACTCAAAGGAAATTAATAAATATTGACAAGATTATGGATGTTCTTAAATTTTTCATAATTAGATATATGCTTATCATACACTGACGATGTTATGGTTGATAAAATAAATAAAAATATAAATTTACATATTTTTAAATTTTATATTACTAAATTTAAATTTTTAAAGATATTATTTTTAAATTATATATTAAAGATAAGATAAATAAAATATATATATTAGATTAAATTATTTTTGATAAGAAAATAAAAAAATTAATAACTTGATGTAGAATGAAAGCCATACACAAAACTCATTCCTTCACTAAAAGAAATAAAAAAAAACTAAAAAATAATTTTAAGAATCTACACTTGCTTTTCTTTCTATTAAAAAATAAAAAAATAAAAAATAATTTTAAAGATCTATCCTTGCCTCCTTAGCTACTGTAGATAAAAAGATAAAGAAAAAAAAATAAAAATTAAGAATCTATCCTTTTTTTTGATTTTAAAGATCTACTCTTGCCTTTTTATTTACTAAAAAATGAAAACAAAGCTAAAAAATAATTTTAAGGCTCTATTGTTGCATAAAATATTAAGGATATATCCTAACGTCTCCATGTATGTAGAGAAAATTAAACCATAACCAATCACATGAGAGAATACTATGATACCACTCTACCAAATAAACTAATTAGATAATTTATAAAAAAAAGATTCAAATGAAGAAAAACTCTTTATATTAAATATTATTTAATAAAAATTTATATATGTAAAAATCTTTTAATTTTACTATATTATATTAATTATAATATTAATTAATATTTTATTTCGTAAAAAAATATGTTTCGTAACCGATTAGAAGTATTTGTGTTAGGCATCAATGGATGCTAAAGCCCACTAAGAAAATGATACTAGTCCAATCGTAGCGAACTTAATTTTGTTTTTATATTCAGGTCCTCCAAACAAATCTATTTACTTCACATAATTTGGATCAAGAGAAATGCAAAGAAGAGGGCTGTTTAGCTATGGAAATCTGAGTCCATTTCTTTAAAAAAAATAATAAAAATAAAATTTTATGTTCAAACTAAAATTCTTTGAAATAGAAAACTAAAAAATTATGTTTTTCAGTTTTCCATATATACACTAAATTTGAAAAACATCTCTAGATTAGTTTCATTATTTTTTTAAAAAATAAAATAGTATTTTTCTCATATTTTTTTCTATCGTACCTTTACCTTCACCACCAAACATCTTTTACTACCCTCCACTATCACTTCTACGACTACTATCATCATCATACCTCCATCATTCATCGTTAGTGTTACAATCACCGTTATCATACCTCCATCAGTACTACCTTCCTTCACTATCCTCCATCACTACCATTATGTCTCCACCATACCACACCGATCATCTTTCATCGCAACCACCATCATATCTCCATCACCTACAACCATAACCATTACCACCACCAATATACTTTCATTACCACCACGATTCTACAATACCTACGCCGCCTACTATCATACCTTTATCACTTATCTTCATGACCGACAATCATCAGCACCATGACCATTACCATCCACCGCCATTATCACACTACCACCCACCACCGCTATAGCTACTATATACACCTTACCTCCACCATCATCCCCTCTACCATCCTCTACTACCATATCTTTACTACACCCATTATCTTCACTAGTACCACTATTACCATCATCACCATACCTCTACCCTGCAATGCCATTGCCTTTAATACTTCTATCATCCACTGCCATCATTATCACAACCCACTAGTATTGCTACCATAACTACACTATCCATTGTCATTGTCACATTCTTTACTATTCACATCAAACCTTCATCCACCATTACCATTGCTACCTCTACTACTATCCATCATCATTACTGCTATCACCATACCTATATTACTCACTACTATTACCATCTTTTCATCCACCATCATCGATTCTACATGTTCTTTTTTTTAATTTTTTAAATTAAAAATAATTTTTCATTTTCAATGAATGAATGTGTTTTCTATTCTTTTATAGGAAAGAAAAACTAAAAATAAAGATGAAAACCACTTGAGTTGAAGAACAGAAAACATTTTTTCAAGCACTTAAATTCTCTTACTCTATCAAAATCTCCTGTTGAGATAGAGAAACAGGAATAAGAGTTTGTTAGTTCTTCTCTTCCTAATAAGTAGCACGCTACCCTTGTTCACTGTTAGAAACAGAGAAGAACAATACTAAAACAAAGGAATATAAGGCTAAAATAAACTTTTGCACATTTATTTGTTTGCTGCCCATTATTTATAAACATCCCTTTGATTAAATAATCTTTTTCAAAAAATCAAATTTGATTGGCAATAACTATAACTCTAGAGAAAAATTCTTGTACAGACTTAAAATTTTTCATAAAAAGAATTTCGAAATCACGATGAAAACTTTGAAGTTTTATTGTGATCACTTTATCTAATCCTTCGTATTCATTTTTCATAATGATCCATGCTTTCTTAGATTTGATAGCGGCTGCTATCCTATAAAATATAGAATCATGAACTGCTTGTTGTAGCACAAGCAATGCCTTTGAATCTTTCTTTCGGATCTCCTTCAATTTATTTCTTTGTTGGATGGAGAGAATAGCACCTCTATCACTTAATTCTACATAATCGTTCTCAACAAGATCTCATAAATCTTGAGATAAGAAAAAGTCATCACCTTAATCTTTCAAAACTCATAGTATTTACCATTAGAAATGAGAGCAAGACTACGAAAGCTTTAGATCATCACCGTAAGCTGTTGCCATATCTGGCTCTTTCAGAAATTTTGTCGAACAACTGTTGGGCACAGTAATCCTTGCAATGAACTCTCAAGTTGCAACCTCAAACCACCTTCTACCATTGTAGAGGAACTCCAGCCAACCTCCCTTCTTGAGCCACGAATAGAATCTGGCTTTGATACCAAGAAATTATTGACTCTTCTCTTCACAATGGGTTACACACTATCCTTATTCATGGCTGGAAATAGAGAAGAACAATATTAAAACAAAGGGATATAAGGCTAAAATAAACTTCTGCACATTTACTTATTTACTGTCCATTATTTATAAGCATTATAATATTAACTACAAAGAAACGAAGTGAGAAACCCATGACAGCAACATGGGATCATAGAATTTGTTCAGCAGAAAATAAGAAGAAAAAGACACTTGGACTTGACTTGTTCAGCTAGAAGAACATGGATTAGTGCCTCCATATTTTTTTCATCACGTTCAACAGAGTTTCTCTCATTGCCTAATACATTACCTTAATCTCTCTATGGAAGTGGAGAGATGGAGAGAGGAGATACTCTCCTCTTCTCTCATGCTGAAGCTCGTTTTCTCTTTATTCTTTTGGTTTGTTCCACTGATCCCTGGTGTGAAAAATGAAATGCATATTTTAGATAAAGGCTCGTTATAGTCTGCTGAGAATACCGCATAATTGTGGCAAGTTCACTCAAAATAAGCATGCATGGGATTACTGATCTTTACGCAATGACTTCCAGATTGTTGCAGTGGAGTGAAGCACATATTTTGAATCTTGAAATAATATACAAGCTTATACTCCAAAAATATAACATGATCGATAGATTATGCTTGGGTAAAACAAAAGACGTATGAGTTTAAATATGTCAAAATGGTGCTTGCGCTAGCAAGCGCTGCAGAACTATGGCCATAACGTTGTCTTCAACAGTACACACGCTTGTGTCAACATTTTGGAATCACTCATGAGTAAAACATCATGGCAACCAAATTGCGTCCATGCCTCCTCTGCCAAGAACCACTTCAAGACTTCTTGCAGGCGATGATTGCCGAAGATGAAATTTTCTTTGCCAGTCCAAATTTGTCACCGACTCTCCCCAAGCTGCTACAGCAAATAGTAAACTCTCTACCTTGTGCTGATTTTAAGAGTTTCTAGTCATACAACCATTACTGTTGCTGTAGCGTTCAAACCACCTCATCTCCATTTTCTTCGTCAATATCTAAGGGACTGCTTGACAGTCAAGATCAGGTAGGCAAGTCCTTAATGATCACCAGTTCTTATTTTGGTGATTCTATGGCGGGGGCTGGATCAGAACGCTGCCTCTTAGGTTCTCGGCTTCCCAAGTGCAAAGAAATACAAAGATCTTCATCTGATGAGTCCCTCAGTGCAGAGAGAGTCCTTGATTCATGGTTGTCTTCTTGGTTGTGATGCACGGGGGACATGTTGAAGTTTGGAATGAACTGATGCTCCTCCACATTGTTTGCGCCTTCAACCATATCTACGTGGAGTTCAACATTTCCAAGAGGAAGCTGTGGGATGTTCAGCCCTGGAGCCTCAAAGATCTCCTCATTCTTATCCTTTGACAGGGTGCGCTCTATTGGAGATGGCTCTCCAACGGTAGAAGCAAAACCAGCTCGGAAGCCCCTCCTTTGCTTCCGTACCGCTTCTTTGTTCACAAAGAATTTACAACCAACGTAAGAATCAGCAGATTGCCCATACAAAACGGGGAAAAAGTGATAGAGAAACATGAGACCGTAACGTCCTAAGTCAAGAAAAACACAAACCTTCGAGTCCTGCGCCGGTTGTAATAAGATCAAGTTCCAGTAGATCGAGAAGCCGGCCTAGATCAACTCCACTTGTCCATTTCTCTGGACCATGACCACTTTTGAGCTTTAATCTCCCACGGTTACCTGTCCCACTCCATATGAACCCTATAGGTCGGGGTTTGTCACCATCCTCTCCCATCAAAATGATGAGGCTTCCACTATCACCTTCAAGATCACAGGGTTGTTGGTTCTCACCCACAACAAGAAAATCAGTGAAAAAGCAAATTCCTTTTTCATCATTATGCTCAAGAGCATAAGCCAATATGGTCCCAGTAGTTAGACCAGAGCTTCTGCCCACCTTCATCACATGCTTGCCAATGAGGCTGTTGACCGGAGACTGCAAGTCTATAGCCTTGACATCTCCGATCTCACCAACTCCTTTCACTATAGTGGTGACATTAGATATGTCAAAGCTATCTGCAAAGGGGATAAATGCCCCATCAGCCCGAACAAAAGTCTCTGCAGGTCCATCAAAAGGTAGGAGGTATGTTTGGGTATCAGAACCTCATTCAAGAATTCATCATCAAAAGCCATAATGACCAACTTACTGGCACTCATAATAGGTGTTCCATAAATGTACTAATTGTATGTCAATTGACATAAAATGCCTCGTCGTGATTGAATTACTTGCTTATATGTCATTGTATAAGACATTCAAAAGGAAATTTCTGATGACTAGGTAAATAAACTTTACGGGTCAGTGCTAAGAAACTTTATCATCTTAAAATATGATTAGTCAAGCAGTTCAATTATTTTTTTGGGCTGTTAATTAGGTTTTGAGACAAAGCGCCTGGCAAATTCAGTATCTTAAATATTAAAGCACTCTCTTCATAATGTTTGAAGCAAGACTTTGGGATGAATGTGTTTTGACTAATGTCATAAACCTTATGGCAAGTTTAATATTCTAAATGGAGGCATAATCATGTATATGGCACTAGTTATCTACAATTATATTACCTGGGTTTATTGCAGCATATATCCCATACCAAAGATCATCTGTGATGAAAGATGTTGCCCTCTCCACAGAACCTAAGTACACTCCAGGTCCAAGGTTGGGAGGTAAAGGATGAAACATCTTCTGGTTAGGGTAATCCAAATCAACTGCTGCATGCCAGTTTGTGAGAAAACCTACTTGCTTATTGCCTGTTCGGCTCTTCACAATTGCACCCAAAGTTCCACATGTCTCTTGGCTTGCTACCTATGCATCAGAGCAAAACAGTCAGAAGAGACAAAGAAGCAAGCTACAAAGAACATAAAAGGATTTCAAAAAATGGACGGCTATCAGGTCATTGACATTCAGTATGCAAGATATGTGATTTCATCCAACAGTTCAAAGATATTGCCATCAGGAATAAGCGTCTCTGGAGTCATCCATTGTAATTGTAGGAAGTGGCTACTGGTCAATGCCTGGCAGGACCTTCTGCCCTGCCAAGATTTAACCATCGAACAAATGCTGCATCCTACAAGTTCTGTGACATAAGAACCCATGTAGAGCAGCTCTTGCCCTTTTTCTGGAGAGAGAGAGAGAGTCACCTGCCATACAATAACCTAGGTCCCAATACTTCAGGATGCACCACTCAAGACTCAAATATAGGACCTCTAATTGCTAAATAGAGGGGTATGACCACTAAAGCAAGAACCTGTTCATAGGCAGTTACCGTCATTGTGCTTTCATTCCACTAGCAAAGTGGAAACATGCGTCTCACATCAATTTGTGTGAATAATGAACAATAAATAGGAGCAAATGGCTGCTGTTTTGTCGTACCCAGAGAGAGAGAGAGAGAGAGAGAGAGAGAGAGAGAGAGAGAGAGAGAGACGATGAAGGGTTGAAACCAATGATAGTGTGAACAGGGCTTCCTTATTCCAGTCTAGCCCTGCGGTGCCTACAGAGAGTGCCTCCTACAATGTTGTCAAGTCACCTTGCTCTCTGTCTCCCTCGAGCCACCTGCAACATGCTCCACTGATGATGAGACAGAAGAGAGGGTCATCTCCTCTATTTTACCCTATTTGGATCACCCGAGCAATCGGTCACCAGCAAGCCTGAGTACTTCTTTCTCTCTCCCCATCTCCGTGGCTCTCCCTCTCTCCATCTCTATCTCCCTCTCCCTTTCTATAATATATTGAATGGGAAAGAAAGTGTTATGTGCTTATAACTCAAGTCTACTTACCATCCATTAACTTCTACTCGAGTTTTTAGGTCACATGGTTTCGGCTCGCTAACAGAGTTAATTAGACCAGCAGGTGGCTTGGGGCGTTAAAAATGGTTTCAGAGCTGATCCGAGTGTACAAAAGTTAGTGGGCATGAGGAAAGGGCTACCCATGGGATGGTGGTAAAGTCCCGCCATAGCGTGGAGCCACCCTTGCAGCACCAACGACCCGACTCGGAATAAATTCTGGATAGCTTGTGGCATGCGACGAGGACGTCGCATTATAAAGAGGAAAGATTGTAACGCCCCAAAAATAGTCCCACATTGGATGGGAAAGAAAGTGTTATGTGCTTATAACTCAATTCCACTTGCTACCCATTAACTTCCACTCAAGTTTTTGGGCCACATGATTTTAGCTCGCTAACGGAATTAATTGGACCAGCAGGTAAGTTTGGAGTGTTACAATCTCTCTCCTATCTCTCTGATTTTGCCTCCTTATCTATCTCTATTTTGATGCTCATAAGCCTCTTTGGCTCTGATTCTTTCCCTCCCACCATCTCTCTATCTCCCTATTTCTCTCTCTCTTTTCTCTGGCTCGATGGGGATCTTTAGTGGATGGATTGGGGAGAGAGCAAGGGTTGCTCCTGTTTTGGTGCTCGAAAGCCCCTCCACCAGCTAATCTCTCTCTCTCTCTGTCTCTCTCTCTCTCTCTCTCTTCTCTATTTCTCCGCAGTGGCCAAAGCCCACATCCCTCCTCCCTCATGCTTGCGCCGCCATAGCCATAGCTAAGTGAAGGGGCAGATCCACCCAACCATGTGGCCCCCTATTTCGGTGATGATTCGAGCCCTGTCAGTGTTTGCTATCCCTCCTCTCTCTTTCCTCCCCAATCTCTCTCTCCGCCTCGCCATTCCTTCATTTCCAACTTAGCTCGCAGCTGAGCGAGGCCATGGCCGAGTGAGAGGGGCCGCAACCCTACTAGGCCACGGCCACATTGCTGCCCTCCAATTCTCCTTTTCCCCTTTCTCTCTCTATTTTTCTCTCTCCCTCTCGCTCCTCTCCCTCTTCCTATCCCCTCCCCTCCTTCGGTACCAAGCTATGAAACAAGGGAGAGGTCCCCCCTCCATTTCACATGCCCCCTTATTTCCCTTCTTTTATTTGTTATTTATTATTTTATTTTATTTTCCTTTAGTTCTCTCTCTAATCTTCTAGCATTTCTCTCTCTAACTCTCTTCCCAAAAAATCTCTCTAAGCCCACCCTCTCTAAAATTCTCTCTCAAGTCTCTTTCTAGCTTCACTTTCTCTCTCTATAATATCTAGTTTTGTTAGTAATATTATTTTGTAGCCTGAATTTAGTGATGCTTCACTCGAGGCACTTTTCTTAGCTACCTAATAGAGGCGCCCATACAATCTGAGCTAACATCCTGACTAGCGGTACTTCCATTGAGGTAATAAATCCCGAACACAATACTTACATGATTTTAATATTATTACATGATTGCTCATCCTATTTTGAATATTCAAGATATGTTATTATCATAAATTATTAAATTATAAAAATCAATTTCTCATTTAAAATGATGATGATAGGGAAATATAAAATAGGATGGGTGCATCTGGCCTTGTCATGTACTATGGCAAGAGTATTGCCTTGTAACACATTACGTACTATGATGGAGATATTACCTAGTGACGTATTGCATACTGTGACAAAAATATTGCCCAGTGACGCACTATGTACTGTAGTAGGAATATTGCCTAGTGATGCGCCGTCTATTATGATGAAGGTAATAGTCTAGTGATGCACTGCTTATTGTGGTGAGAATATTGCCTAGTAATGCATTACGTACTGTGGCAAGCGTATAGCCTAATGATGCCTTAAGTATTGTGGCAAGTGTATGGTCTAGTGCTCCCTTGCATACTATGGCAAGCATATGGCCTAATGATGCCTTACATACTATAGCGAGTATATGACCTATTAATGTGTTATGTACTATAGCACTGATCGAGGTTGTCAGATATAGTATAAAACCTGTGTAGCTGGCTACTAATAAGAGTGACCGTGACTAGTCCAAATGCCAAAATATTAGATCTAACATATAATGATCAATAATAAGTCTACACTATTATGAATTGAGGATATGGAATTTGGTATAGATATAAATCATACATATGAACTTATTGTGGAATGGTATTATTATCAAGATTATGCAACTATGATGGAATTATGTCATTATTTTATCAAAATTTAATATATGTGACATTGTTATTGTTATAATAAGTTATGAATTTTGATTATGAGCATTATGTGATTTGATTGAATTTATTATTTATATCACTTAATAATTAGCATATGAATTAATTGAAACTGAGATATTTTTGTTGATTTCTTTGGTTTATACTTATAACTTGATATATGTGCATGCTTTTTTCATGTTAGCGTGTGTAGGAGTAGATTTCTCATTGAGCTACAAGCTCATATTATTACTGTTGTATTTCTTTCATAATTGCAAGATGCTTAGCCTCAGGGTTCATATTTGGAGATTTTGATGAGAGCGTAGCTAGCATTTTATGTTTGATGCTGAATGTATATGAACCTTATAATTTGGACCGATGAATCATTAATGAAGCATTTTGGTTTATCATTACAACTACTCATGTTAAGTACTGGTGTAGAATTGAAGGCCTTATATACTCTCTAAGGTCCTACCTTAGGGATTATGTAGCCGTGCTGTGTGACCAACCTCAATAGTGGGTTTAGGGCATGACAGTTTTTTAGCAGGAAATATAGGTGCTCATTTGACTCTTCTTCTTGATGGAGTAACACAGTTCTTATTTTGTTAGGCGGCATCAAACTCTTCTAGTTTGATATACCTTATCAAAAAAGTTAAAACAGTTGTCAATAACCAAGACAAACTGTATGGCCTTCAAGTCTTGCTGGTGAGTAAATGAGACATTTAAATGCTTTCTTTCTTTTTGAACTACTCTGGTTGAGTCTTTCAAGCAGCAATCACTAGAAGACTGAGATGCAAACTTGCAACAGAAGGGTGGGTGAAGATGCTATCTAAAACCTGCCCAATCCTTTGTAAAGTATGACAAGAATCTGTCTAATCTTTTTTAACCACGGTGACATTTGGCATAATTTTTATTTTTCCTATTTTCCAAAATAGAAATTGTTTTTATTTTTTGAAAAAAAAATTGAAAATATAGACAAGCTAGGTATGGTCAATTATTTTCTACAAGCATGGACATGACGATGGTGGCAGAGGTGGTGATAATGGCAACGGAGGCAAGAAAGGTGCTAGTGGTGTTGGTGGAGGCGGTTGTAATAGTATGGTAGAGGTGATGATGAGTGTAGAGGTAATAGCGGTGATGATGGAGGCACCAACAATATCGTGAAGATAACGATTATGATAGTAATGGTGTGGATGGCAGTATAACGAAGGCAGCAACACTAGTAGTAGTGGTTGAGGAGGTGCTTGTAACGTAGCAGAGGTGTTGATAACGACGGTGATAGTGTGGCAGCAACAACTGCGAGAACAAGAAAGGCACTAGTGAGGGTGGTAGAGGAGACAATAGTGGTGGTGGTGGCTGCAGAGACAGCAAGAGTAGTGGTAGTAAAAATATAGCTCTTATTTATTGAGAGCAATGATTTCATACTTTTATTCTTTCTAGAAATAATGAAGATGTCTTTCGAAAAAAAACAAAAACAAAAATAATAACAACAAACATGCTTTTTTTTTCTGTCTCAATTTCTGTTATTTTGTTTGAAAAATAGGAGGGGATAAAAAAAAGCTATAGCAAATAGCATAGTATTTCTTCTACTTTTATGTTTTGCCTTATCTTGCTTGGAAACTGCAAATTCATCCTCCAAACAAGCATGATGATACATTCCAAGCATGTCAGTTAGAATAATATCCACTATGACATATTAATTTATGTAGTTAATTGCTTACTAGATATTGTCAATGAATTGCACAGAGAAACATAGAGATGTATAGCAAGTAACACATTAGAAAAGCAGATTAAGAGTTCTTCAAATTTAAGTTATGGGTTTAGAAAAAACAACATTAAGTATTTCTGTTGCAATATGTTAGTTAATGAGAAAAAAAAGTTAAATCTCATAATTATCACATTAAAATAGCATATGGATATAAAATTACTAATTACTAAATCATACTTAGCAACAAATCAGAAAATAAACAAGAAGATATTTTGCGTCTTGTATTTAAAGGATGTAGAGGCATAGGGCCTCTCCTTAGACCTTCAGCCTGGGGGTTTGGGGCCACTGTGGGGCCTAGATTTTGGAGGCATCCTTGTATGCATATTTTTGCCCCTATAGGGTTTTGAATATCATTGCTTTCTTTGTGGATTTTGAGAGGCAGTGAGATTGAGGCATTTGTATTGGGGTTTCTTCTCATGTTTGTACTCTTCCACTATTAGTGAAGCTTTCTCTAGTTCCCTCCATCCATGGACATAGACCATGGGTTTTGAACCATGTAATTACATAAACAACTCCCTTTTCCATTTTTTATTTGCTCTGGTAACCCTAGATCTACATCCCTGTCATAACATAAAATGCCCTCTATGAACAACATTCACATCTCTATTTAGTGAAATCTTGGGCACCAAAATCAAGAAAGTCGTATTCTTAATGACTGTCAGTAAGTCACACAGTTCCAAATTAGCCCAATGCAGCAAATGGAAAAAAGAAAAATATGGGTCAACGAAGTCAAGGAAGCAAATTCAGACAGCCACAGTAGATAAGAAATCAGAAATCCAAAATCCACATCCAAGAGCAATGGCATTGGCCTCTGTACAAGATGTATATAAACTGCCTTGTTGATCTTGCAAAAGCATTCTAAATGGGCTTGTGTCTGCTAGTTAGTTGTTAGTACCCTTTTCCTCAGGGCAAGCGCCAGGAGATGTTTCAGGTTCAGAACAGAAGGTGGTATTCCAACTGTATTTCTCAAAATGAAGAAGTGGAACTCTATTTGTGCAGATATTCTCTCCTTATCTTTCTTTCCTCTTAAAGATTGGGAAAATCTCCTTGTAGGTTATATTAAAAATAAAGAGAGAAAAAGATAAAAATGATCACCTTTTGGCCTCTATGTATGATGTAAGAAGCTTAATTAGTATCCCAAATCAATGCACTGAGTTCACTAACATCTATTTGTGGTAAGAAAAATGCAGACTTGGCTTAATTTTGAAGAAAAGAAGTTCACAGATGTAGAAGAAACCTATTAAACAATATTTGAGATCATGCCATAAGGGCTGAGACTTGCTGTCAACAAAAGAAGATAGTCTAAAAATTTTGGCAAAACTTAGGAATGGGAAATTATAAAGCATCCCCAGCATCCACCTGGAGTGTCAGAAAAATGCACTATAATCAACACAGCTTTTGACCAACTACATGCACATTTGTAAAACAGGTTAGTCTAAATGTACTGAGACAAGATTTAATACTGGCATATCCAGGATTTAGGAATGCTACCAGCAGATTTCATGTCAGTCACCATGGATATGATCTCGATCAAAGAGATGTAAATTAATGAAATATTATTTTAAAAATAAAAAAGAACTTGCCTTAAAACACATTCACAGTGAGCTAAATCAATCTGATAAATTATCGAAGATTCAAAGAAAGCACAGTACATTAACATTCATAAAAAATGAAGTGCGGAATATACCTGAGATCCAGAACCTATAAATGGATCAGCTCCTCGTAATCCATTCGCAAGTTCTGTGTACAACTGTTCTTTAGGAGTTGGTGCTGGTGCACCATAACAAGAAAATTCAACAACATCCACATCACACCATAGACCCCCTGGACCCTGCTCAGAAAACAAAAGAGATAGCTCACGGTGCACTTCAAACACAGCACAGTTCAAGTACCTATAATTAAATAAATAACCATAATGGACACCACAGATCCTACCTCAAGGGTTCTTGGCAAACACTGGACATGACCAAGCCACCGCCTGTGAACTTTTCTGGCAACAAAAACAAGAATAGCTGGTATGTCAGTTAGTGCTCCATTCCTAATCCGAAATCCTACCGCCGTGCCGAGACCAAATCGGCGGAAAATCTTGCTATGGAATGCTCTTATAGTCATTAAGTCAAGCAATGTGGCAGCCTGCTTCCCATTTGGCAATCTGTCAGGATTTTCAGGCCCATTTGGCAACCGATGAGGATTTCCAGGCAAAACTCCCTCCTGGATGTTTCCAAAGTAGTTTGCTCGACCTTCAGCAGCACCATGCAGTTGGGACGATGTCGGCCATGAAAAATATGCAGCATTGCTTTCAAAATGCTGACAGCCTGATCCAAAAGATTGGAGAGATGGATATCCAGAAGTCTGATTGGGATAGCTTCCTATATTTCTCTCCATATCCGGGCCTGTTTCCTCTGATTGTATGGATCCTGACTGACCCCCACATACATGTAAATGCCTTGTCATTCTTCTTATTAATGATGCTTACCACCCGTTAATATATATATCAAAGGTACTTTCAAGGTTCAGCATACATGTTTGGGAAAGCGAAATATGTACATTTAGCAAACCACCAGTATGAATATCTTCCACTTTTCTTTTTTTTTTTTTTTGCCCGGAAGAGGGGTGCAATCACAAGGCTAAAGTATCATTTGCATCTTCAAGGATGACAATTAGAGCAGAAGACAAAATAGAACTATTTATAGTTCAATTCTAGCTGAGAATAAGCAGAAAATGTAAAATACAATCGAACCCATTAGAAAAATTCAAAAGGAAGAGCAAGCATTGTCAATCAGAAGGTCACTGATTTGGCTTTTATATCATGACATAGCAGAACTTGCAAAATTTAAGTGATTAGACAAAGTGAAAAAAAAGAAGTGCCATGATCTAGACATCAAAAGAATATCACAGATTAGATTTCACAGTCCCTGTATAGTGGTAAAATAAATAAATCACATTTAGCATTTCCATTCTTGAGATATCGATTTTTTTTATTAAACAAAAACAGCCCTTGCTATAGGTAACAGGAAAATTAAAATCGACATTCTCAGAGGAAGGAACCCATATTAGTAATTACAGTTGAAGAAACTTCTTATTAATATATGAAAAAATATACTGCCTGCATTGCCATAAACTCTTCGATGAGAAATCTCAGTACCAGCAATAACAACAAAAACAATGAAAACAGAAACTAGTTGCAGGAACTGGCATGATACTTAAAACAGGCTTAGAAATGAAAATAATTATGCAAAGACAACAACAAGAGGGGCAACAATGCAACAAAGTAGTCTCGCTTCTTGAAGTGTAAAAGAAATTCAATCTGAGTTTAAACATAACAGTGAAGAGAATGGAAAATTTGCATCATCAGAAATATAAAAACATAGTCAAACAAAAAGATATTCTGAGATCCGTAGGAAAAACTGCAAGCATTCTCCTTTTACAAAGCAAAGAAATAATATATGCGTGTGTGTGTGTGTGTGTGGAAGAATTCACATCTCTACAGGAAAGTAGCAGTAAGTGAAAATTTCTTCAGGCCGATGGCAAAAAATGTTTCTGAGTTGTAAGAAGAAAGCAAACTACGAAAAAAAGGAAGAACCTAGATAAGGGCATAAATAGCATGGTTGAAGCGAAAGAATACCAAGCCCACTGTTCATATACCGTCGATAGTGGGAATTGAAACCATGTCCTTTCAGACCAGATTAGCTATGTAATGAAACGTTAGAAGATAAAATTAAAAACAAGCCGGATTGAAGCATTGTAATTCCTGAATCTATATCACAGCTACATCACAATTTTCAATGATTAGATAACAAGGAACTGCTGCAGCCAAGGAAAACCGCAAGCAAAGTAGTGGTTCCAGATAGCGAACGGTAAAGAAATAAAGAATTCTGAACTACTTACTATAAAGAATAAAGCAGCAGGCTCTTGCCGAAGGCGGGGGGATAAGAAAGAAGTTAAGCAACAGGGGATTAAAAAAAAAGGGAGAGAATATGCTAAGAAACAAAAAATCATCATTATCAATTCTTCCTATCTTAGACTAGAAGTGGGAATCCATGCGAGAAGATAACTTCAGCGAAAAAAAAGTGGGGAAAATGACTTGACATGGATTTCTGTGAGAAAAGATTCAGAACAAACCAGAGGCAGGAGCAATCAAACTCAGGTCCAACCTTTCTCTTCATCAATACCACCACCGAGAGGGTGAGTAAAAAGAAATGCCTTGCTATGGCTCAGAGGTGCATGGTGAGAGAGGATAAAAAAAAGAGAAGATCTTTTGAAGGAGGAGGAGAGGTGGGGGCCTCACCTGAACATAGGTAGTGGCAATGGAGAAATCTGAGGTGGGGGCTGGTGTTGGACCATGAGAAAATGGTAGCTTTTTGAGGCTGGTGGGGGATGCCTGTTTGGTGGCTGGGGCTGGAATCTTACAGTAGAGCATCAGCCACAGCAGCAGCAGCAGCCAGCTTGCAGGGGCTAACAGTAGGGAGTGAAAAAGACTGGAGCTTTCTCTCTCTCTTTTTTTTTTTTCTCAAGAAAGAGAAACTCAGAAAAATAAAAGAATAATGCAGTATTTGTGGAGGAGAAGCGAAAGGACAACACTGGTTAGAAAAATCAATGCTTTTCTGAAAGGAAAACATTATGAGAGTACTGCCAGCGTTGACGCACGGGAAGATATATTGGTTGGCTAGAAAGTGTCACCTTCTGCTTGTGGGGAAAAAAAAGAAAAAAAAAAAAAAAAAACTTTTGCAAATTATCTATGATTCTAGTTGCTTTAAAATATATTTTGCTAAACCATAATTTATAAACAGAACATTGTTTTAGCTGATTGATATTGAACAACTTTATAAACAGAACATTATGAGATACTCTTCCAACTCCTTTAGTCATGGTGGCTCTTTTTCTCTTTCTAATTGTCTATCCATTTCTACCCGTCTTTTTGTTTTCAGATTTGCAGAATAATCGTTAAAGTTCTCTTCTATTAGCATTTTAAACTCTCGTTTCATTAAATTTATATACAAGTGCTTGAAATTAAAAATGGAAGGCTAAACACCAAACTTCCTACCGCCTGCCGAAAATATGGTGTCATTAAGAAGTAGTTAAATTATAAAATGGCATATATATTCGTGACAATCTTGTAGCTTAACAAGAAAGTTAGCAGGTGGTACCACACACAAAATATCAAAATCTAAAGTTATGAATTTAAAATTTTTCTTTCCCTCTAATCTTCCTCCTCTTCTTCGTCATTACTTTTATCCTCCATCTCTTGGAAGTGCTCCAATATTCAAAATAAAGTAAGGGCGTAAATTTTATGATGTGCACTTCAAATAATCCAAAACCTCATAATTAGTCATAGTTTATGTGTGTGTATATATATATATATATATATATATATATATATATATATATATATATATATATTGTGATAATCACTATAAAACTTTAGGTTCCATGAAATGGAGAGAATTCTATTAAATAAGATTAATTGCATATGAATTGAGACTTATCTCACCAGCCACACCTCTCTATTGAGCAACAACAAATTCTAGCTTTGATTCATAGATGACGTATTTTTAAAAATTTAAATATAAATAATTATAGTGCCAATGCATGCCTCTGCTTTCTCTCAAAAATATAAAGATCATTCCATTGCAATGCACATCACAAATATGGACCACTAAAGATGCAGGCTGCTAATCATGTGAAGGGTGACAAGTATTTATCATAGCGTATAACAATTGGCAATGAAGACTAAGCAAACACCCTCAGCCGACTAAATGATTCTCTGAAATCCTCTCCTCATGTCAAACTTAACCTTCTGGGGGAGGAGGGGGGGACCTAATTGGTCACTTGCCCGGTGTGGTACCATCATCATGCAGCGATGCTTGGCTTCTGCCATCGAAGGAGCATCGTACCATTGGCATTATTATCATTTTCCTTTCATCTTCACCAGATTCATAGCATCTTTGATTACTTCCTGAACCCTGGATGGATTTAGACTTTTGACCACGACGCGCTCTTTTTCTCAAACACATTGGGACATCTTATCCTCACAAATTATACGGCGGGTTAGCTTGGATAAATCGCTTCTCCATTTGTACTGCGTCCCACGGCATGTTTTCTTTTGTTGAATTCTTTATTGTACTGATCTAAGTTTAGAATTCCTTCCGTGTCTCTAGCTGGAAAGGCAACGTATCTTTATGCGTTGTCGAGGCGAAGAGAGTGCGAGGAATGTGTGAGAGCATCGAAGGGGCATCGCAGAGGCCCCACCAATCGAAAGAAACTCAAAGCGATGAAGATAAGGTGCACACCGAACCAATCCTGGGAGATTTTTGGGGCCCAACAATGTTTGCTCCCCAAAAGCTTCACGGTTGACGGACATTATTCACTCCCATAATGATTGGAGTAGTTATCAAAAGTAGAATAGGCCCATGGATGCAGGCAGAGAACAGATCCACCATTCAGTGTCCATGCCTCCGTTGACAGATGCTATGATATATATATTCTCACCGAATAAAATTTCTAGATTTGAGTCTCTTAACCATTTTGGATAGTACTATGTAAATAAAATAAAATAAAATGGCATAATACTAGCACTTGGAGAGAATAGATATTAATGCATATATAATTTTATTCTTAAAGTTAGTATAAAATCTTCCACGGTTGTACCAAATCATTTGAGATCAAATCTCACTTTCACTAAATGTAAGGGCTTTCAGAGGTGCTTGAAAGAGGTCACTTCCTGTGATGAAGCCCGTTGCTGCTTCTATGAGAGGGAAAAAAAAGTACATGTTAAACTATATAATTTTTATTTTTAATGTTAATTGTTTAAGTTTGTGTAACAAGGAAGTTTGAGGGTGCATCTGGGAGCTACTCACAGCAGTTGGTGGGGAACAACTTGCAGTCGATGGGGGGGTGGGGGGGTGAACAACTGCTGCTGTCCTTTCCAAACGGAACCTAAACTTGATGAGACCCTCAGGGGCAGCCATGTTCCTCCGCTGGATCGTCTTTTATTCCACCTTCAAATAGGGGTAGTCATTTTCTTCAAATTCATCAATATTCATTCGTCTCTCCCTTTATTGAAAAACGGGTACGAAAATTAAAACATAAATGTATAAGTGCATGTCATAATATTTATCGTAGATATAAACATAAAGTTGTTGCAATCGATCTTACCTTAGGTCGTACTTAATTATCCATTACTAGCTATAGTTAATTATCTTTATTTGTTAATATTATTTTAAATTTTTAATAAAAAACTTTGCGAGCACAAATTATAATTTTTTTTTTTTTTTTTTTGCATCTAATCAACTCGTTCAGTTTAGAATTGAATGAAAAAAAAAAAAGTAATTCATAATTACTTTAAGTTTAGACTTGAAATTAAAATTTTAAAAATAAAATATAAAATCAATAAAAAATTTTAAAATAAAAAGTGGATTTGGAGTGAATATAGATAACGTGGTAGCTATGATATTACATAATCCTCGTGAATTCAAGTACAAAACTTTACATACATAAAAATGTAAGATATATATGGATATAATTTTTTTTTTTAATAAACTTATTCCTACTTTGCTTCATTGCCATCCATACCTTTCAAGTAAATTTTATTTAAGGGTTTGAAAATTGATGAGGCAAGCATGTATCTCTATCATCTCTATCTGATTTTAGCTTAATTGAATTCAGCTCAGTGTTGACTTTTGGTTTTAAAAGGAATTAAATAATGAATTATCTAATTCAATCTAATTTGATTCAATTCAATGCTTCTCTCTTTCATGCATTCGTAGCATGTCCATGACATTTAATTGCATGTAAAGGCTTAATGAATATTGAATGATACTGTTGCCAATATATATATATATATATATATATTTTCTAGTTTTTCTTATCACGCTCTTCATTTTTATTATCAAAATTCTTCTAGGCATAAAAGAGGAATCTTTTTTTTTTTTTCCTACTCTTGCTTTGATCTTGTATTGGATCCAAACCTAGATCCGGACGCTGCCCCGATCTGTGCCTAGATGCTCGGTGTCGGACTTGGGCCATGCTAGGCCAACCTTATACCCAAAGGACTCGATAGCTCTCCAATGTTATCGGTACACCGATAGGGCCTGATTCGATTGACCAAGGATTGGAATCCTAAGTCTACCAAATTGCTTCCGAGATATTTTGGATATAGTTTGAAGCTGGTCGGATCCGGGTTTGAGCGATCGAGTACGTCGCTTCTGTATGGTCAAACCCAATCACACCGACGAGAGAGAAATCGACGAATGGGCGGAGGACGGCGAGAAGAAGCGGCGGCGCCGGCGGAGTGCGAAGCGCTGTACCGCGCTCTGTGCGAGTGCCACCGGCGGATCCGCGACCCTTGGCAGCGGGAGGTGTCGTGCCGCCAGCTCAACCGCTCGCTGGCGGAGTGCATGGTCTCGGCGTGCTGCCCGGAGGAGTCGGAGGCCGTAAGGAGCCTCTGCTCCAGTACTGGCACCTCGCTCAAGCGGACGCAATGCCAGCAAGCCAAGCTCTCCCTCTCCGTCTGTCTCTCCTCCCATCAAGAACCATCATAACTAGTACCGATCGCAACCCTAGTCATCCTCATAGGCGTCTCTATTCCTTAATTTAATCTTGGTAAATATTCGTTCCCGAATTTTGGAGAGTTTTAATTTGTTCAGATATCTTAAAATTTGTTCTTCCTCGATCTTAGTTCTGATCATACCCAGGTTTTGTTATATATTTTTTTAAAAAAAGATTGGAGTGTAGATGTTGGTGAATTCGATTGTCTTGTTAGATTTTTTTTTTTAATTAAATGTTATATTGCTGGATTTTATTCTGGTGTGATAGACGATCTTTCTCTCCCAGCAAAGCTGTGGCAAATATCTCTCTCTCTATATATATTGACTTTTTGAATAATTTTCTCTAAACAGTAATGGAAATTTAATTAGCAGAGTTTTAGCACTTTTTGTGCCTTATTAGGTGAGAATTACACCACTTGGTACTCCATTTATTGATGGTTAAATTTATCAATTAGTTCATAGTTTGCAAAGACTACCTTCGACATGCTTGGTGGAAATCAAAATCTGAGTCCTGACTGTTTTCAGTTTAGTTAGAAAGTTGAACATTCATTCGTTAATAGAATAACTGTTAGCAGTTACTAAGAGTATCTACCCTCTGGTGGCATGGGAGTTCTCTGCATGTCTCATTATTCAAATTTTTGGTGACTGACATCAAAACTAGCTTTAGAAGCATTACCCACATTGGAAAATGGGAGACAAGTTTAACCTTCACAAGTGGCAGGTAAATATAAAAGAAATCTTGCACATAGTCATGAACTCAATCTACTTGTGATATGTCATTCATTAAAACTGGCCCTTGAATATCTCTTACAAGATTTTATTCAACTAGACATTTATTTCTTTGAAATGACATTTGTTCTTACAGGGTATCAGATGCTTAGTGATATTCAGTTTTGAGAACTAAGCCTTTTACAGTGCCATGGAATAAGCCAAAATTTCCCCACCTTTTGGTTCGTTCATCTAGCTTTTCTTTGTGCTTATCAACATTCCTTTTCTCTGCTACTTTTTTCAGCAACATGTGTATCCTGTTAATTATCCCTGCTGATTCTATATTTGAATCCCATCTGTGGTGTGTATGCACTAATAATACCACTTGTGTTCTCTCCTGACACAAAATCAGTAACTATGGACATCCAAGATGTTTGTTGGTGCATTATTTTTTCTTTGATACCAAACAAAATGGCATATGCTGCTTCAGACTTAGGATGCAGTCTCTGTAGTTCAATTCTTTTGATCCTCCTAGTAGAACATCTGGCCAAGGATGCTTCCTTAACTTGGTCATGCGCCATAGCTTGTTTTATTTCTGTTGTGAATTCAGTAAGGTTTAGCTAGATGACCATTCTTCTCAAATCAAAATTGACAAGTTGTAGATTTTCCATGATGAGGATGATTCATAAGACCTAAATCAGAGAGGAATACAAAGTTAATATGTTTCTGCTCGCAATTCCAAACCTTTTCATTCACCCTGTTTTCCAATTGTACTCTGTTTTTCTCTAAAACGAATCCTGTATTCAGTTGCATGGACTGGGATCTGTCTATATCTGCAGTCAGCAGCTTCACAGTTCATTGCAATTTGAACATAATGTTTATTTTGCAATATCTACAAATAGGACTTTAAGTTTGCTAATAGTCAATCCCAGAATATATATCTAAAGAATTATAGCATGTTTGCAAGAAGTGACTCTACTCCACTTATTTTGAGAAGCAGGATGCTACTTTATAGTCGAAGATGTTCAAACTTTGACATGTAATGCTCCAATAATTGAACAGACTATTAGCATGCTCGTCTTTACTTTTTTTAGTGGGAGAAGGTTTCTGTTGCTGGACTTTTTGTTGCCCTTTGTGGAGTTAAATACAATCGCATGTTCGCATGCAAGCGCGCACGCGCTTGCATGCGCGCGCGCGCGCGAGAGAGAGAGAGAGAGAGAGAGAGTTTAGAAAAACTGCAGAATTCTAATCTATGAAGTATTCTAGAATCTTCATTATCGAATTTAGGAAATCTTTAGAAAGCATGTTTTTGAAAGTATCATAGGTGTATGTTTGGTTCGTGTGCATGGCACATGCCTCATGCTATTAGATTATAATCTCAAAGCCTAATTTTTTACAGTGGTGATATATCACCAATAAAATCTCAACTCCTTGCAGAGAAGTTTACCAGCATGATTTTATATCCAATTTCCTCCTAGCTACTCCTTTCTATGCTAGGGGATATATTTTTTGGTCTGTTAAGGCTTGATATACATTGTTAACCCTTTCCCTAATAACTTAAGCTTTTGAGATCATGATGTTAGTTGATATGGTATTGAGACTAATGGTCATGTGTTCAAATCCTCTTTAGGCCATTTTTTTCTTTAACTCATGCATTTGCCATCTGGAGTATTCTCTTCTCTTGACTCATTCTTGATTATTATCTTGAGTTGTTCTTGACTTGTTATCTTGAAACTTTATTGACTTGTGAATGCCTTCATGTGCATGGTCTGGGCTCCATTAATTGGGGATGTGAAGACTTGATATACACCATTGACCTGCAAATTTAAGCATATGCTTAGCTAGGTGGTGGTCTCATATTAACAAAATCTTGCCAAGCTTGAGCCTTCCCATCCTTGGGCCTGAAATCTAGAGCTTGAGCTGGGCCTGACACAATATTTGCAGGCTCAGGCCTGACTTAGACAAGTTGGGAAGTTGGGCCTAAGCCTCATAGACTTACTCGGCTTGACCTGACCCCAACAGCTATGGAGAATGTAGAGAGAGATGAGAAGGTTGAGCGGAAGCAAAGTACAGAGAGAGGAAGGGAAGGAGGCAGTCAGCTCAGGCTGGCAATTGAGAAGTTGTTTGTGAGCTAGCTTGAGTTTGGCTCAAAATTTGGCTGGAGCTTGGCTCACTTGATTAAGAAACAAGCCAAACTAGAGCTAGATCTAAACCTAGCTCACTCAAGCTTTGCTCAAATTAGCTCAAATACTAATATATAATTAATTTATATAAAAATCTATATCTTAATTATTATTATATAATATACATAACAGTAATATGATTATTTGATAATTAGTTATTATAGATTATTATAGAATATGTAGAATTGTATTTATTATAAGATTAAAATTTAATCAAGATTATTATTACAAAAATGGTCCTAAATTCTCACTGGATCTCTTAAACTAGCTATTTGTGAACAGTTCGAGTTCAGCTCAAAATTAAATGAGCTAGCTTGAACTCAGCTCAAATATGAAATGAGTTAAGCTATAGCTAGGTCTAGCTTAGCTTGTGTTTGGTTTGTTTACATCTTTAGCTGGGTAGATGCAGAGAGGGAGGAAGAGGGAGAGGCTGGCTAAGAGCGGAGGTTGGGAGAGGAAAGGAGCACCTTGGAGTAGTGGAGACGATCCTCGAAATGGTGGAGCAGGTGGTTGGAGCAGAGGAAGTGGGAGGGAGCAAAAGAGGAGTTGGGGTTATCTCAACTACCCTTCTTTTGTTTTCCAATTTTCAAAAAAAAAAAAATACAATATACATTACATATAATAAATTGTAAGCTATATGTGTGTGTACGTATCTATATATGTTTGGTTTTCAAGCCCAGCCTGATTTTATTTGGGCATGATAAACTAGGACGCTAGGACTGGTGGTTGAAAACCTCAGCCCGGACCTAGCAAAAATGGTGCAAGGTGATTCAATAGGTTCTTGCCTGCATTTTAGTAGGGTGCATTATAAAGAATAAATGGTTCATTGTATCGCAATCTGCCCATGCTGGAAAATAATTTCCACAAACGTACCAAGCTGTTCTTGGATTGCCTTGGATACTATAGCTGATTAAAATATTCTGCACCACTGTTTTAAAATTTATCATTGCATCCTCCTTGTTAAACCTACACTCGAATTAATTTTTATGAGTATGACAGATGCACCCCTGGTTGAACTGATAAGGCAAACTATTCTGATATTTGGAAGCCAAACTCATGCATAAGCAGTGTTGGGTGATAATTAGAAATCACTTCGTTGCACTTCTACCGACACATATCTGTAGCCTTGATGTTGATCAAGAGTACTGAGTTTCTGGCATACCAGAAGGGTAATCAGGGAAGTCCCCAGTATGTGCCAGAAATTGCCATACTTGAGGATAATCAAGTATGAATTTTATTATAACTGCAATGTATGACAGCTCTACAAATAGTTCTTTCTTTTTCATCAGTTGCTTTGATATTTTTAGGACTATCTTTGAGATGTCTTAGAGAGTGTGATTGGTTGCTGAATTCGTGAGGTTGATCATATTTGCTATTTAATGCCACCTCTGGTCTTTCCCACTTAAGATCAAGTTCAATGTAACTAGAAGAGAAGTTGGTAGTGATAGTTCTTTCTTTTGGATTTTGAATTTTAGGGTCAGTTTGGTTGCTCAAAGCCTAAGTTAAAAACCCATAGATCTATATATGTTGAGATGAATATTCATATTTTCTTTTGCCCCTTTATTTTATTTTCACGAAGTGATGTGCTGCATTATTATTATTATTATTATTATTATTATTATTGTAATTAAGATTTCTCAGTAAATTTTGATAGATTGGATTCAAAACTGTAATAGAAGATAATATTGAATAGCATGATCACTGTAGGCACTTACAGAGGCCAATGTTTTTGTGATTGTTAACTTCAAATATTAAATAGAATTTCTGTTATTGATGGCTTGCATGCAATTGTCTCCTTCTTCTTGATCGTTGACTCAATTGGAATGCCTGTCTGCTCTTTTGCCCTTTGTTTTCTCAGTATGACCTACTTTCAGATTTATCGTTTTTTATGTCATAATTTAGACCTCTTTTGATTGATTGATATTTGATCTAGTCAATCTGATACCATGGAGGCTCATTTCAAAACTAATGGGATGAAATTGAAGGAACTAAGATGCAGAGACTGATTGCCCCAACAAGAAGATGGCCATTGTCTTTTGAGGATCTTATTGGTATTGGCAAAATCAAATGGAAGCCATTAGTGGAAGAAAGTTCTGATGAAGCTGATTCAATGGATGAAGCATACAACAAGCAATATTCAATTGCTGAAGATCCTTGTGGTGAGACTCTTGAAGAGACAGAAGTGAATATCCAAGTTCAGAAGTCCTGCAAAAATGATGAGATTCAGGAATATCAGTTATCGTGAGGCTCGATTAATGGAGTTAGAAGAATGACTATCCTGATCTCTTGTTGATGATAAAGCAATGCATTCCTATCCTGCATTCATCATGTTGATCATCGAATGCAAACATAAGTAACAAAGATCAAGGGACAAGATCTGATGGTTAATTTTTTTTGAGCACTCCATGTTAATCACAAGAAATAGGCCGTAGAGATCCTAAAATGGAGAATAAAACTGTTATTCTATATCTTGTTCTCATGAACTTTGCCTAGTGGAAATGAATTCTGATGTAACTGGAATATGATATAAGGTTAAAAAGTGGTTCTTTCTTTCATTTGAAATTATTTTAGGGCTATATTGTAGAAAGTCTAATGAGTCGAATGGTTGCCTAAATCTAAGTTTAAAAGCCATTGTTGTCTTTTAGGAAGTCGTCATCTCCTCTCCTCCCCCCTTCTTGCTTGTAGATGTGATCAAAGCACCTGACCCCATTAGTTTCCTTCTTTTCTTAATGTGTTCTAACATCAGATTATATCTTTACTCAAATCTTCGTATGCCCTTTTTTTGGCATATAAAATCTTTTGCTCTGTTTCACAATGTGATTGTTGAGTGCAGTATCAAATTGTCATGTAATTTGTCCTTAAAATATAGTGGTCCACTCATTGTGAAGGACATTAAATGTCTTGAGTTCTTAAATACTACGAAGGCTCCCTGCCATCTATGCAAGTTATAAATAGAAACAGTTCCACCATAGATGATTCCATACGGAAGTATTTTTTCCTTTTCTGATGATTAAAATAGATTACTGTGCATTTTCATGTGAGGCCTGGGTGGATAAATGTGCCTGATGTATTGATGGGACCATATCAGAAAATCCTCTTGTTTTAAAACTTTTTCAGGATCAGTTCGCCTGGTGCCTTTTGTCCCACTTTTTAAATGTTTGCATGATAGCATCATTCTACTTCATGAGTATGCGGGGTAGACTATATGAATAACCTCTTTTGGCTGGAACTTGATTAATGTCTCCAGCCTGTAATTGCATTAATTGCTGAAATTTCTTCCTGAAAGTTTCTTGCTCATTTAGATTTGCTGATGTAGAGGGTGAGCTTGACACGGCAGTCAAGTTGCTCCATTGTAATATGAAGGTTACCGGTTTGAAACATGAGAATAACTTCTCCACCTATAGGAGTAACGTTCTGTACATTTAACCCTCTCTGGACTTTGCAATGGTGGAAGCCTGATGTACTGGGCTATCTTTGTTTCTTTTATCTAGCTGTATTGATGTATCATGTTAGGTATGGAATCTGCTCCTTGCTAGTCTAGGCAGAGTGGATACATAATAATACTCGATTGTGTTTGGTGTTGGGTCCCATGATTCCAATACAAAGAGATTCTTGATGGTGAAAGGTTGTCTCAAGGAGCTTGTCTCAAGAGCTAGAGGCCAATGAAATAATTGAATTCCTGAACTTTTAAAGTAAGCTTGTTAATAATGAGGTGCTTTTGGATAAATTTTGCAGTGCTTATATTATATTATTTTGCTGCATCACAACTGCTATGTTTAGACCCATCATATTTTGGTAATTGGGAACCTTGTTTCTTCTTACAGGAATTTTGGGTGACAGCTGATGCCCCAACATACCTTAAACACTGTAACCATCTCTCCATTTGCTAATTTTGAAATATCCATGAAGCCGATGCTCCTATTTGGCTGTCTTCCCCAGTTCTCAGACATCCATTTGATTAGGCTGGCAACAAGTTAACTCTTACTGAACAAGAAGTTCAGAGGACAAGACAGGCAATTTGTAATCATGATACAAGAGTTGAGTCTGTGTATAAAAATGTGAAAGTTAGAAATCATTGTCTTGATGCTGTCTAAGATTTGATTACACTTTCAGCCACGGAGGAACAAATGGCGCTTAGCTTTAGGTAGAGGAATTTCATGTTCATTGAATCAGAAAACCACAATGTATATGAAATAATGGCAATGGACTTCATGAATAGGCAGGTACAGAATAGGATGTCCTCAATTAGGTTTTACATCGTGCTTGGTTAGTAATTTGTCCTTCTAAATGTTATGAAATTAAACCATGGTTTGGTGCTGATAATATCAGTAGTTATGCTTCTTACAGAAGATATTTGTCCAACTCCTTCCTCTTCCCTCATACTGTTTAGAAGAAAGAAAGCACGGGGATGGTATTTGGGAGGCATTTTTCTGACGGATCCTTCATGCGCTGTCCCATCCATGTAGCAGGTGGGGTGAATCATTTTTTGTGATTTATTTTCTTCTTAGTTCCCTTTGTCTTTTTTTCAGACCTTCGCTGCACGCCTGACTCATCTCAAATAGCTTCTCTGCTTTACCATTCTTTTTCAGCACTTTTGCTTTGATAGGGCCACTCACTATTTTATAGGGAGTCGGAATCTGGAAGTGTTTTAGTAATTCAAATTGCTGCGAGGTTAATGCATGCGTATAACAATTTCATTTGTGGTCACGCCATGTTGGTCAGTCTACATTCATTTCATGCAAGTGTCATTCTTTTACCGAAAGAGTTCATACATTCTGATAATGATCAAAGCATTAGACTTACGGTGTTTTTGGTTTTCAAGTACAATCTTATTTTTATTTTTATAGAAAACATGATATTAATGAAAACTAGTTTGATGAGTGAAAATAAAAATGATTTTTTGAAAACACTAAAATAAAAAACTAAAACTAAAAAATTTGAAAATATCAAAGTGAATGGTAGTACATTTATTTATTTATTTATTTATTTATTTATTTTTAATCCATCCATTTAGAAGGCATCATCCATATCAAAAATAAAAAATAAAAAATAATTTTTATTTTTATCTATCAAACACATTTTTAAAAAGTAGAAATTTTTCAAAAAATAAAAATAAAAAATGAAAATGAAAATATTTTTGAAAATCAAACTTAACTTTATTGTCTTCACTCTGCCTTATTGGAAGGCCAGTTCTCATCTTAATCAGATGCCTTATTCTTCATGTATGATACTGGGTCTGCTGGGTGAGTGTTCCATGAAACTAACCAGATTTATCGGCTTCTATAAGCTTAACATGAGCATAAAATAGCCTGTAGTTAAATGGACATGATGGTCCTGCATTTTTGGCTAAATTAGTGTGCAAGACAGAGGCTTTATTCTTGCACATGGTGTGTTGAGGCCTTGCATCACTGCGTGATCTGAAGGAAGTATTTATAACAATCACCTTTTGAGTCAAACGTATCCTGAAGTCATGGATCACAGAAGAACATTGCAGGCAAAAGAAAAGGTTAATGTAGAACCATCACATGCGGGGACTGCCGTGTTATGCGCTCGCTCTCACCTTTATTCTACCTCTTGTCTTTCGTTCAGACTTCAGAAGGAGACCATGGATGGAAACAACCCTTAGAATTTGGGCCAGGGACCATAGGAAATTTAACTTGACATATTTTATGGGGGCCCCGGCCCTCTGGAAACTAAAAAGAAACAAAGACTGTTAGGTCAAGTAGCCGTCCAAGCGCAGATATGGCGCTTCGGTTTTGTTACCCAGCCTCGCGATTCCAATCATTCACCAAGCTACTACTACTTTAATGGCGACACCACATCCATAAGCATAGCTCTTTGTTCCCCTAGATACAGAAGCAATATATAAAAAGCTAGTGGGACAACAGTTATCATTTAATATTAGACAAAATGATTAGACTCGTCACGGTTCAAAATATAGGGAAAGTTTTGATTCAGGCTCAAAGAGAACCTGAAACGAAGCCTGCTTATAGTCCGAGATCGCCATCCCTTTGAAGGCGTCAGCACAAAGGAAAGATGAGCAAAACCAAGTTTTGCTATCTCTTCCTCTCTGCACTCTCTTTCTTCTCCACCATGGTCTTCTCTTGGCAGCAACGAAAGCCCTACCAACCTCAGTACTTAGAAGGCCCCTCCCAGCTGGTGAACCTCGCATACCACATGGGCCCCGTCCTCTCCTCCCCCACCAATCTCTACACCATTTGGTATGGCCATTGGGATCCAAAACAACAAGCCATCATCAAAGACTTTCTCCTCTCCCTCTCCTCCTCTTCCCCTTCCCCTTCCCCTTCCCCTTCCGTCGCCGACTGGTGGCGCACCGTCCGCCTCTACACCGACCAAACCGGATCCAACATAACCGGAACCTTCGTCCTCGCAGGGGAGCACCGAGACTCGGAGTACTCCCATGGCAGGACGCTCTCCCGGCTGGCCATCCAATCCGTCATCAAGTCTGCAGTTTCCGCATATCCTCGGCCACTGCCGCTGGACGCCTACAACGGCCTGTACTTAGTACTGACGTCGCCGGACGTTGAAGTCCAGGACTTCTGCAGGGAAGTGTGTGGCTTCCACTACTTCACCTTTCCGGCGATCGTCGGAGTGACTGTCCCGTATGCATGGATCGGCCACAGTGGGTTGCAGTGCCCTGGAATGTGTGCGTACCCGTTTGCGTTGCCGGATTACGTCAGAGGAGCGGCGAAAAACGCCAGCGGCCGCGGCATGGAGGTGTTCCGAAGAGCGCCGAAC